>JAJHSJ010000008.1:4504999-4834732 GCA_021015155.1 Magnolia officinalis
TTAGGCAATTTTGAGGATGAAATTATTCTTTTAGGGGGGTAGATTGTAACATCCTGAAAAAATCCGTACAAAGACCCGAGTACCACCTCAGGCAGAAATCACTAAGGACCGAATCCTTTAGAAATTAGACGAAAATTATTAAGTGCTAAACTAAATAATCAATGAAATTTGATCGAACTGCTTTTAATACGAATTGTAAGGCCCAAAACTAGTAGGATCGCTAACGCTACATTACCTAGAAACCTAGGATCGATCTCAAAACCCAGTTGCTCTCCGGAGCGCATTGAAACTCTGTATCAGACCTGGACCGCGCGTCGAAAGTCCGATTACCGCGAAACTATACGGTATGACCGCCTTACTAGGCTTGACAACCATCTCGAAAATCAAGTCCTAATAGTATCCAGAAGCGCACAACTTAAGGATAGAGCGAAGTATGTGAGAAACACGAATATCTTTAGAAAATGAACTCAAACTTAAGTGATTTGGGTTGTTCGCTTGCAGGCCAAATCTAAGGTTTCAGACCGTCAGATTTTGACCCAACTACACCCTCGGATTAAGAAAAATTTTCAACACATGTCAGTGTACTTGTGGCCCTGATCGAGTAACGATGACCATTGAACTGAAACAGGCACTCTGTGGTCGATCCATAAATTCGATCAGACCGAAAACTTAACCTGACGTAGATCCATCGTCAGGGAACTTACTCTGGATCGTATGCAGAAAAGGGGCCTCCAGATGGGCTCCATTGGACCGAAACAACCCTCTTTGGCTATAACCTAAGTATACCATGACCCTGGGGTCATTTGCATCAGTTCTGGGCCTATATAAGGACCTTAACCCACCCCTTTCTCATTCCATACGAATTTCAAACCCTAAGAGAGAGAAGAGAGGAAAAAGAGAAGGAGAGAGTGAGGAGAAGAGAGAGAGAGAAAGAGAGAGAGTTAGAGATCGTTGTTGGGCTTCAATCCCACCACTCCACGTGCCGAATCATCCTACCCATATCACTATACCGGTGATTTTGACTCCGTTCTTAGGTAAGAAATCCTAACCCTAATCTGTTTTAACAATTCAAATAAGTAGATCGGTGAAATAGATAACCTATTCATGCTATAGGTAGTCGTTGTGCCGTAGACAAAGGCGTTGTATTCGAACTGAGTTCGATACAAGTTTACCAACGAAAGGTGCGGACTATAAATGTTTAGGTTATGGTTTTCAAGGCTTTCAATGTCAGCTAATAATTTATGTCTGACTTGATTGCTGCCATATGATCTTAGTTACGATGTATTCGATAATTTATACATGTGTATGAACTATATATGTCGAATATAATGCATTTTATGTGTTTGTTGAAATGTTTATATGAATATGGAATTATAATTTTTGCTTGCCATGATTATCATTTGGGTATACATGATTGTTGTATGTGCGGCAACACCCTTGTGAAAGGATTTGTTATAATATACGTTATAACTAATTTATTACATGTATGTTGATATGTATAGTTTAAGTGTTTGATGAAATGCCTCAATGAGAAAATGTTTGTTGAAATGTATTTAATAAGGGTGTTGAGATAGGATTCTCGATTACCTTACCTATAGTTACAGTTTCCTTCATGTAACCTATCTTATTACTATGTGTTGTATGGATGAAATGCCTATGTATGACAACATGTGTACTATGTGTTTGTTAAAATGCACAAATGAGATTTATATTTCAATTGGCTGTTACATGTTGTTTGACTATCACATATGAATGCTTATTGTGTATGAATATGATTGGGACTACTGCGTAGTCCAGGCAATCGGTAACAATTCCTGTTTGGGTGGCCGAATTAGTCTCGCCACATTTGATGCGTTCGATGAATCCGAGTCGTACGATGATCGTCGACATTGGTACCATGTCGATTAATTCAGTGTACGCTCGATCAAGTCGAACTTGTCTAATAAAATGATTGGCCTATTGTGTGTTTACCATGTATAGACAGTACTGCTTGAATCTAAGGTACCACTTACCAATGTAAAGCTCGTTTCAACTATGGTACCGATCCACTAAGACTCATGAGAAGGGCATGGTGGTATGGGACAGCGTGGTTGAGCCGTCGGCCTATGTTGGGGTGACAGCCTCCCCATAGTGACCAGTGAGTAATCCAAACTCGTGAACCGAATACGGTGGTATGAGACACTATATTCGAGCTGTCGGCCTACCCCGGCACAGCCTGACTGTGGTCCTCAGTCGGGTTGGTGACGAGCCTTCGAAAATAGATTGTCAGTTGGTAGAACATTAGTGGAGTAACCTTGAGTAAATAGGCCTATGATCAGGTGACGAGCCTCTTGTAATGACCTCGAGTATGATTTTAAGCCTACGCCGAGGTGACGAGCCTCCCATAGCAACCTATAGTGTGAACTCGTGAGCTTGCCTGTCGTATGTGATTAACTAGGATTGACGACCCTAGACGGATCATTGTTTGGGTAATGATATAAGGGAGGTACCTTTGCTTCCTGAACATGCTGTTTGAATCAACTTAATTGAGAATTGGGCTAACATGATCATACATGCATTACATGTGCTTTGGCGAGGAAGAGCACGTGTCCGGAGTGGTGCATGCCACGATCGTGAAATAATGTCACGGAGGGAGTGTAAGCGAGGGCATACATCATTACCGTATACTATTCCTGCATTAACAAGAATACTTAGGATATGATTGTTGTACTGCTTTATCATTACTACTTGACTGAATTGATAACATGTTAACCTTTGCCTTATAGCTCCACTGAGTTGATCACTCACTCCCACTCTGGGATGGTGTTTTAAAACACCAACCAAACTCTGTTGTAGTTTCAGGTGATGTCGAGGCTTACGAGGTGGAGCCTGACTTCTACGACGACGAGGAGGAGTTCTCCTGTTTGCAACTCTCCGGTGGGTTTATGTAGACCTAGCGTTGCGTCACCGGGGCTACAAGGATATGGATTAACAGACATTATCCTTTATCGTTTTGTAATTTTGAGAAGTATACATGTAATTTATTTAACCTGGTGGCATGTTGATACTCTGGGGACTTACCACTTATATGCTCTATATACTTATCATAGTCTTCCGCTTGCGTAATCCAATTGTCTCTGGAGTATGATATGCTAATTGGTATAATTCCATTCATGTTTAATGCACTAACACGGACAACATTTAATCATCATTATCTATGTTGCATAAGTGATGCGTTGGAACTCGGGAGTTGGGCATCTTCTCTACCCTTGATTTTTAGGGCGTTACATTTTGATTTGATGTGGACCCTCTTTTAGGGATTTGGGGATTTTAAGGCTTACAGATTTGAATGTGGACCCCTAATTAGGGTTTTTCTGATTTTACAAATTATGGATTTGAGGATTTTGGGGATCTGAGGATCTAACTAGAATTAGGGATTTTTGATTTTACAAATTAGGGATTTTTTATTTTACAAATTAGGGATTTTACAAATTAGAGATTTTAGGGCTTACATATTTGAATGTGGACCCTAAATTGGGGGTTTTATCTCATAAGTATGATGTATCTGATACTAGGAATTTGTTTTGCCTCAATTGGAATTGCATAATGAAATTTATTATAGTAGTATGAATTGTTTAAGCTCTTAGCTGCATGGATTGTGGTGATCTAATATGCTGATTCTGTTCTCACACAATAATGGTAACTAATGTATATTCTGTTTTAGGTAAACTGATTTTATTTTCAGTTTATGGTCGGTCTGCTCGAATTGAAACTTTTAAGATTAACTTAAGTAGTTTTTATGCAACTTTTATGATCCTGCCCTGCTTAGTAGTTTATTTTGTCCAAAATGCACAATGACAATGAAGATGTTCACTGTCAAGTAGACATGGATAGATTTTCTTTTCGCAAGTCTTGTTGACTACCTCGATACGTGCATGCTAGCCCATGAAATATGCATTGCACCTAATAAAGAGTCTAGATCAATGAATTGGACTCTTTAAGTGTCCCAATGCAGCTAGGAGCCCTACAAGATTCTAGGAGCAGTGGAGTATTTCTCTCTCTAAGCTCACATGCCTATACAAGTCGGTTAATGCATAGGCCACTATACATGCCAACGTGTACACAAGTGAAATATCAAGCCATCCATCATGTGGATCTCTAAGGTGGGTCCACTTGATTCTTGGTATAGGGTACCCTTATGATGGATGGCTTGGATATTGCAGCTATCCCTCCACATATTTCAGTGGCGTGTGCATTTAGTTGACTTGGAGAGAGAGAGAGAGAGAGAGAGAGAGAGAGGCACATGTGTTCAATGAATTTGATTAGATAAGGAAGATATGTTGTAAGGGAGAGGTAGATTAATGGTTGGGTGTCCACACAAGGTGGGTTGGTTGGTGGTGCTTTCTCACCTTAAAAACTATAATAATAAAAACATTGAATATTCATTTGACTTTAAGATATTACATTCTAGAGCTTTTCTTTCATGTAAAAGTTTGTTTCATATGTGTAACATGTTTAGCAACCAGTTTAATTAATGTGTAACATGTTTATTCATATGTGTTAGAGAGGTTTTTCCTCTAAATGTCCTAAGGTACCTGAGATGAGGCACACACTCCGCCAAATTCCTCCACTCATTATATATATATATATATATATATATATATATATATATATATATATATATATATATATATATATATATGGCAGCCATTGCGGCCAACAAGGGCTGTAAAACATCGATTTTTCGGATTGTTGAACATGGGCCTTAATGGTTAGATCACTAAAACGGCCAACTATATAAAGGGTTTGGATTAGTTAAAACTATAGTGATCTATGCACTCCTCCAAATATACACTAGATGATCTCGAAAGAAAAATATAGTAGAGATTCACATTCATTATCATTGTCGTTGTATCACCATCATCATAGCTTGTTAGAAATGGTGTGTTTGACTAAAGTAGTGATCTATAGTGATCTATGCACTCCTCCAAATTGAAGTCTTTTATTTGAGTTTAAGATATTACATTCTAGAGCTTTTCTTTCACGTAAAAGTTTGTTAGAAATGTTTGTTTACTTAACATTGTATTTATGTTCTCAGTATGAAGATAAAATGTGTAATATTGTTCTATTACCTTCTGTTGCCTAAAATTGTCCTTGCAAACCTTAATGAGCTTGTATATTACATTTTTTTGTCTTAAATTATTATTGTGATTAGTTAGTTTGTAGTTGTGACTTGTAATTGTGATTTGTAAGTTAGATAATTAGTTACTCGTTTGATGATTTCTATGGGGCCATACATAGATATGGTGTTTTTTGGTGGCATAGAAATCGCTCAAATTGTCCTATTTTGGACAACTCAAGGTTAGATGGACAGTATGCTTTCATATAATATATTTAAATGTTCATGCCTGATCCGCGGTCCATATCCTCGTTTCTCTCTGGATATGTTTCTTCCGTTCCGTATCCAATACCAAATATCTATACATTGCTTTAGGTTTTTGACATCGGAATGTAATGTAAGATCAGCTTATCTGGAGAGGTATGGGGAGATGCTGCCAGATTTTCGGCGTAGACGTTTAAATGAGAATATGAAAGTATTACAATTTATCCAACTTTGGATGAGTAACTAATTTATGTGTAGCGAACACATCGACGAGATGAAGTCCAAATTCTCGACAAATTATTATCAAATGCATTGCACATTATGAAAGTATTACAGTTTTTAGAATGGTTCGCAAAATGTGTAAGATTTCACATTGTATCTCACCACACTTAGAATTTTTATTGCATTGCACATTATTTGAACCTAAGAAAATTCCTAAATAATTACATTATGTACATGATAATAGATGAAGACGTTGCGCACGAGCAACTCTGCGGATGCGTCCGATGCACTATACTCACTGGCGTGTGGCCCTGATAGACATGTATCTAGATATATAGGTTGTATTGTAAACGGGATTTGGTTCTACGCCGAAGAACGTGAGAAGTATAGGACCACATAAAATAGTGGGGTGGTTGTGAAGGGAATGAATGAGGAGGATGAAATTAACTTTTATGGCGTTTTGATGGATATTATTGAGCTGAGTTATTATATGAAAAAGCGGGTGTACTTATTTAAATGTGATTAGTGAGATATTTGAAATAAGAAGTTGGGAATACAGACTGACAACTACTTTATGAGCGTAAATTTATCTCAAAAGTGGTTTAAGGGCGACCCATTTGTCGTCGCCAGCCAAACCGAACAAGTATTTTATCTTGTTGACACTAAGTTAGGCGGCTCTTGGCATGTGGTGAAGAAAATAAAGCCCAGGAACATGTTTGACGTTCCCGTACAAGAAGTTGAAGATAGCGAGGATGGGGGAAATGAAACGTCTAGGGTTGAACAAGCATATCAAGAAGACATGCCATCTGGGGATACAAGGACCGATTCAAGTGTTGATATTGATGTGGTGCAATTGGTTAGAGATGATGTGTCACCTGATCATGTTGATGCCTCAATAATACATGACATTGTTAGAGATGATAGCGGTTTCATTGATGACAACGTTGTAAACAATGAAGAGAAAATACTGATCAGCAATAGTGATGGTGAAGAAGAAATAGTCCTAAGTGATAGTGATACAGACGACGATTATTAAATGTATACATGATTTATATGTCATTTTTCAATTCAAATAATTTATGTATTCCATGTATACATGAAAATTACGAGTCATGATTAATTCCTTTTATTGACTTGTTTATAATCCACATTTGCAGTTGAGTCAATTTCTGATCATGTCCTCCTCGAACTAGATCGTAGCAGAAGCACGCAACATACTTCATCAGTTGTTGCAGATGGATGTTTCAGTCTTATCTTCTTATGGTAGGGCCAAAGAGATACCCGATCTAGTCAATGAGTGTATCGTGGAATATATCGACGACGACTCAGGTGAAAGATTATACCATCTCAAAAAAATTCCGGTGCTGATAGAGATATATAACCACGAGAAACTTGATATGGAAGATGTGACTTTGTCACTTGCACATCTGAATGGAGTCCCGAGAGATCAGGTTTCTCCTATTGTGACTGGCATGATTATGCATAAAATGTCAAGTGCTTCACACAACATGACATATGCTTCTAAAGCGTATGATAACTTACGCAGGGAGTACTTTGGATAATTTACCTCAAAGTTGTTTCGTATTACAACAAAATATGTGTATTTAATATAGAATGACAATGTGTAATAGAATTTTCAAGGGTTATAGATTAAAGTTTTCAGTTTTATTATATTCTGTTTGCATTATAGTGTAATGGTTTAATCATATTTTAATCATCTCTCTAAGCATAAGCACAATTGCATTGTACAATCAACACTACTTGTATAATGTTTTAGTATATTCTACTTGTATTGACATTGTTTAAATTTATAAGTTTGTAATTCGCACATATTCAGTGATGGCACCAGGTGGGAGACCACTTCGTTCGTGCACTAGATCTACCTCTTCTACTTATGATGCAACGGAGCCATCATTGCCGTCACATGTTGCATCCCTCAGTCGCGCATACACTGGGCACTGCATGTAAGTCTAGACATATATTTCTTTTAATGACTTCTGTTTATGTTTAGACTTACATATTTCTTTTACAACAGCATCGTCGACTAGCCAACTAGGACGTGGACCCACGCGTGAGTTGATTTTAAAGCGATTTACGTGTGAGGGTAGGGTGACGGTAGAGTTCCCACAGGACTGCATTAGACCTGTTGGGAACAATGCCAGGTTATTTACGTCAGAAGTCAGTGTCTTATGCCGATCTCTGATTCCCCCACCACCCCTTATTGGGTGGACGTGACAGATGATGTGCGGTAGCTCATCCGTCAGCGCCTTCAGGTAAATTTTAATAAATTAAAATTTATTTTATAAAAGTTCATTTACAGTTAAGTTATTTTGTTAATAGGTTTATTGCCTTAATCTATTATTTACGAAATCGCATGATAAATTTGACTTGGATTTGAGTGTTCCGCACATTTCCCATGCCGTCAACGACATGGTCAGGGAGCGGTTCAAGGAGTACTACGGTGACTTACACAAGCGATACAAGCGGTGCGTGAGCCACAAGGAGGCCATATAGTCCGCATCACCGCATGTGACCCATGACGAATGGCGGATACTCTGCGATAGATTTTCGTCTGATTCTTTTCAGGTAATATTTACATATTTACGATGTCTTAAGGTAACAATTAAATTCGCAATTAATAACAATATATTATGAATAATGTGTTCAGAAGATGAGCAAAATAAATTCTGAAAACAGGGAAAAGTTAGACGTGAACCACGTGGCTGGTTCAAAGTCATTTGTACGACTTCGTCACAACATGGTAAGAAATTACTGGTAATTAATAAGTTGATATATTCTTTCCATGCATTTATATTAACTCCATTGTCCTTTCGATTGCGCAGCGAGATTCCGTCACTAGCCAGGAGCCCAGACTGGTAAACCTCTACAGAGGGACTCACTGTCGGGACGCGATGGGATCTTGGGTACATCTTAGAGCCAGCGAGAATTGGGTAAAAATCCTTACATTGTAAAATTTAATTGCATTGAATTATAATAATGTCATTTGTTAAGAAAATTCATATGTTTTCATTACAGGCGGCAATGGACGCCTTACGCAGTTAGCCCAATCCCGATGGTACTCAACGGAGTGAGCCAGAGGTCCTGAGTGAGGTGCTTGGCACTCGTTTTGGATATGTGTGTGGGCTTAGCCATGATGCCAAGCTCATGGCACCCACTAGAGCTTCCTCCAGCCGATCCATCGTCGCTGGCGATAGCGCCGTACATCGAGTTGATGTCATAGAGAGAGGTTGAGCAGCTACGGGTCGTCGTCCATGACATCAGAGAGCAGCTGGAGAGGCAGAGTGAGCAGCTGGAGAGGCAGAGGGAGGAGCAGGCGAGGCAGATGGAGGAGCATGAGAGGAGGAGCTGGCGAGGCAGATGGAGGAGCGGGAGAGGAGGATGGAGGAACCGGAGAGGCAGAGGGATGAGTAGGAGAGGAGGATGGAGGAACTGACGAGGCAGAAGGAGGAGCAAGAGAGAAGGAGGATGGAGGAGCAGGTGAGGCAGAGGGAGGAGCTAGAGAGGAGGATGGAGGAGATGCGGGTGGAGCATGAGCGACGGATGACAGAGATGTTTTAGGCTCTCGCTGCACGCTTACCCACTGATGCCCCACCACCTCCGCCTTCATTTTTGTGATTCTTTGTATTTTTATTTACGATGTTAAACTCATATGCATTTATGCGTGAATGAATGTGATGTGGATAAGATTGTTTATGTTTGGATGAATGCAGTAAAAAACTAGTGTAGGTTTAGATGGATGTGAATGTAGAAATATATTAATAGGTGTATATCAGGAAGAATATGATGAAATTTATTGTAACAGGTGTATATTAGGAATTTTGTGTTGGATATTGAAAAAAAAAAAAGGGACTTTTACCTACGAAAATTTTCGTAGGTAAAATTTTTGTAAATATTTTTACCTACGATAATTTTCCTAGGTAAAAGTATCATGAAATTTTTTACCTACGAAAATTTTTGTAGGTAAAAGTTTTTTACTTATTTTTTACCGACGAAAATTTTCGTCGGTAAAAGTTTTGTAATTATTTTTACCTACGAAATGTTTCGTTGGTAAAAGTTTTTTGCTTATTTTTTACCGACAAAAATTGTCGTCGATAAAAGTTTTGAAATTGTTTTACCTACGAAAACTTTCGTCGGCAAAAGTTTTTTGCTTATTTTTTACCGACGAATATGTTTGTCGGTAAAAGGTTTGTAATTATTTGTACATACAAAAGTTTTCGTCGGTAAAAGTTTTTTTGCTAATTTTATATCGACGAAAATTGTCATCGGTAAAAGTTTTGTAATTAATTTTAGCTACGAAAAAAATCGTCGGTAAAAGTTTTTAAGTTATTTTTTACCGACGAAAAAATTTGACTGTAAAAAGTCTTACCTTTGCTAATGAAAAAAAATTTTGTCGATAAAACCTTTACCCTCGGACTTTTACTGATGAAAATTTTTGTCGGTAAAACTCTTTACCTACGAAAAAATAGCTTTTAGCGACGAAAATTTTCGTTAGTAAAAGTGTGTTTTCTTGTAATGTATCAAGAAAATTCAAAAAAATTCAGGTTGGTTGCTAGAACGTTTTAGTGTTGCTACTTGATGTCATCAAAGTAAGTTCAATGACATCGATGGTCGTCATTGGCATCGAAGGTCCCATAGAAGATACGCGCGAAATTGCATAAGTGCGGAATTTATTTCCTATTTTAGTTGTAACACTATATATATTAAGTGTAATCAGAATTTGAGATAGAGAGATGTGTATTAGGGCTTTCTAAAGCATTCCTAAGGGTTCAAGGGTATAGTTAGGGCTAGAGTTGTACACAAGTCGAGCTTGGCACATCTCGGCTTGGCTCGGCTCGGTTTGGTCAGCAGCTCGGGCCAGTTCAAGCCAAGATTGAGCCTGTGCGGCATTTTCTCAAACATGCGGAGTGCACGTTCAATTTCTCATTTTATGTAAAACAACAGTAGTAGTTTACAAGTATTTCATCAAACACTTAGTACGCAACATCAAAATCGAGATAAAAGGTATTTGTTTCATATCCATACCTTCATCGCCACCAGCCGACACTTCGTTGAGTCATTTCATCAAACACTTGATGAGCAACATCAATATCAAAATAACTGAGTCACTGAATGGTTCAATCCGAGTTCGATTCGAGTTGGGGTTTGATCCGAGTTGAGTCGAGCTCAGGCAAGTTCAAACTTGGTTTAAAATTTTTTTGAGCTCAAAAAATCAGCTTAACTCGGCTCGAACTCAATTTTGAATCGAGCTTTTTTTAGTCGAGTCGAGCGAGCTAACCGAGCTAACTCGGTTCATGTACATCTCTAGTTAGGGCTTGTGGAGTAGATTTAAGACTTGTTTGAATCGGTAAAGCTCCATCTCTTGTAATTTTTTTTATAGTGCATTACTTTTCACTTTGCGCAGTGGTTTTTTTTTTCAAAAAGGGTTTTTTCATATAAAATTCCAATTGTTCTTGTTTAGACTTGGTTGTTCAATTGCATGTACTTTGTTTGATTCATCTCTGATTATTTCCGCAATTTTTAACAGATGGTTTTAGAAATAACGCTAGGAAGCATATCGATCTGAAAGCAACGTATCAATGGCATTTTACCCAAAGTTCGATGTAGAAAAATACTCTGGTAAAAATAAATTTGAATTATGGAAAGTTAAGATAAATGGTATCTTAGTTTAGCAAGGATTAGATGAAGTTCTCCTTGAAAAGTGACCAGAATCTATGGCAGAAGATGAATGGAACAAGATGGATAAGAAAGCTAGAACTACTATCCAATTGTGGTTAATGAATGAGGTCTGCTATAAAGCTTCAGTTGTTCAATGTGAAGAAATCTCTTGAAAATCACTTGTACTTAAAGCTTCAGTTTTAAATATGAAGATGGCAGATGGGGCTGACGTTGAAGCTCACATTAGTAACTTTAACAGGTTGATTTGCACATTGTTGGACATGGATGAAACCATGAAGGATGAGAATCGGGCATGCATTCTATTGAATTCTCTCCTAACTTCGTATGAGTCATTCAAGGACTCTTTGTACACAGGTAGAAAGATCATTAGTGTTGAGACTGTTATTTCAGCTCTTCAGTCAAAGGCGATGAGAAAGAAAAACGATGACGTGGGTGCTTCTACAAATGCATCGGTTACGAGAGGGAGAAATTTTAAGCGGGACAATAGATCTTCGCGATTGAGGTCCAAATCTAAGGGTAAGGGCAAAGGCTAGTTAAAGTGTTGAAATCGTGACATGTTAGGGCACATGAAGAAGGATTATCAGAATCCTAAGTCAAGAAAGGAGAATTCAGATAGTTCTTTCAGGGAATCCAATATTGCAGAATCTAGTGAGGAAATGAATAGTAGTGACGTGCTGATCGCATCAAAATCTGGGTATTTCGACGAAGAATGGATTTTGGATGCGGGGGCTTCATACTACATGAATCTTAATCGAAGTTGGTTCACAAGTTATAGTTAGTGTGATGGTGGTCAAGTGTTTATGTGCAATGATAATGCCTGTAAAGTGATAGGCATTGTATTGGTGCACATCAAGATGTTTGATGGTATTGAGCGTATCTTGACTGAAGTGAGACACGTTCTTGATTTGAGGAAGAGTCTAGTATCTTTAAAAGCACTTGAAGCGCTTTGGTGCAAATTCACCGAGTTTGATCATGTCCTTAAAGTTTTAAAGGGGACACTTGTAATCATGAAGGCACAGAGGAATGAAAACATTAACAAGTTGATCAGGAGTACTTTATTGGGTGGAGCTGCCGTGTCTGTCACGGATTTCACGCTTGCACGTATATGACATGCATGCTTAGGTCACATGAGCGAGCGGGGCATGAAGGTACTTTCTGACTGATGTTTAATTCCAGTTTTTAAAACCATTGATTTTAGTATATGAGAGAATTTTATATGTGGTAAATAGTCAATGTTGTCTTTTAAGTCTGGGAAACATGTTTGTAAGGGATTCTAGATTATGTGCATTCTGATGTATGTTGGCCGGTGCCCATGGTTTCTAATAGAGAGTCATCATAGTTTGTTACGTTCATTAATGACTATTCCAGAAAAGTTTGTATTTATTTTATGAAAAATAAATCAGATGTTTTCACCAACTTCAAATAGTGAAAGGTGATAGTTGAAAAATAGTCAGGGAGAAAGGTTGTGTTAAGGACGTATAACGGTGAGGAATTCACTTCTTGAGAATTCAATCGGCATTGTAAAAATAAAGGGATTGCAAGGCACAATGTAGTGTGCCACACACCAAAGCAAAATTGGTTTGGCTGAGTGAATGAATCAGATTCTCTTAGAGAGGGCTCATTGCATGATTAGTAACTTTGGGGTGACAAGGAATTATGGACTAAAGTCGTTAACATGACTTGTTACTTGGTGAATTGGTCCCCTTCTATGAGTATTGAATATAAAATTCCAGAAGAAGTGTGGAGTGGTTAGCAGGTAGACTACTCAGGACTACGTGTATATGATTGTGATGCTTACTCTCCTGTACCGTCAGTTGAGAGAGATAAGTTAGATCAAAGGGTTAAAAAGTACATCTTTGTCGGCTATGGTGGTGGTGTGAAAGAGTACATGTTATATGATAGAGTCACATGAAAAATTATCCTTAGTTGCGACGTCAAATTCGATTAATGATACTTATTCCATAAGGATGAGCACAAAGAAGGTAAGTTAGTTCTGGATGTTCAGTTAGATAGAGATGAAATATAGGCTGACACTGAGATGCAACTAGAGGTACAAGAGTAGGTGAAGTAGTCACCTGTAAGAAAGAATCCGCCAAAGGATCGCAAGTCATCTGTCAGATATGAGGATGACTCAAATGTTGCATTTGCTCTCATTACGAATGATGGGATCCGTATATTTACCAAGATGCTCTTGATGAGCCAGATGAAGAAAGTGCAAAGCAATGATAAATGATGAGATGGACTCCTTATACAAGAATGAGACATGAGAGCTGGTGGACCTTCCCGTCGTTCATAAAGTTATCAGGTGTAAGTGAATCATTAAGAAGAAACATGATAGGTATAAGCAAGGTTAGTAGCGAAGGGATATGCTTAGAGAGAAGATGTAGACTTCATTTAGGGCCTGTTTGGCCAGGTGGATTGGAAGGGATTGGATGGTATTGGAAGGGATTGAAAGTTAAATCTTGGGATTGGCCGGGCATGCCAAACAAACTAGGTGATCTGATCTCAGGATATAGCAATCCCATGGATCTTAAGACAATCCACTGACAACACCATCATTACCTTTAAATCCCATCCAATCCATCCTAATCCGTTCAAATTTTCTTGGGACGTGTTTGGTTCGAGGGATTGGAAGGGATGGGAAGGTTTAATCCCGGGATTGGCCCGGCGTGCCAAACAGACTTAATATAGCAATCCCGGGATATAGCAATCCCTTAGATCTTGCACCAATCCACTGACGCAACCATCATTACCTTGAAATCCATGCCATGCACCCTAATACCATTCAATCCCTTCCAATCTACCCGGCCAAACACGCCCTTAGATATTTGCGTCGATAGTAAAGCAAGTGTCTATCAGATTCGTATTGGCGTTGGTTGCCCAATACAATCTCAATTTGGAACAGATGGAAGTGAAGACTGTCTTCCTGCATGAAAAATTGGAAAAACAGATTTACGTGAAGCAACCAGAAGGTTTCGAAATACAAGGGGTTGAGAACAAGGTTTGTATATTGAAGAGGTCATTATATGGCCTAAAACAGTCGCATATGCAGTGATACAAGAAATTTGATTCTTTCATGATGAGTCAGAGGTTAACAAGAATGAGTATGATCATTGTGTTTATTACAAGACACTAAGTGATGGGACATTCATTATCTTGGTTTTGTACGTTGATGACATGTTTATCGCCAGTCATAACATGTCTGATATCGACATACTGAAGACTCAACTATTAGAAACATTCGAGATGAAAGATCTAGGAGCTGCAAAGAGGGTTATCGGCATTGACATATATAGAGATAGGAAAAGGAACAGGCTATGATTATCTCAGGCTGAATGCCTTAAAAAGGTATTAATGAAGTATGAGATGGACAAGGCAAAGCTAGTCAGCGTTCTCCACATGGCTCATTTTAAGTTATCTTCAGAACAATGTTATAAAACAGCTGATGAAGAAAAGTAGGATATGTCTCGTGTGTCTTATTTGAGTGTATTTGATAGCATGATTTATGCTATGATCTGTACAAGACCAGATATTTTACATGTAGTGGATGTTGTTAACAGATACATGTCTAACCCCGATAAGCAACACTGGGAGGAAGTGAAAGGGTTACTTCGATATATTCGAGGTACACAAGTCTATATCTTAACATTTGAAAAATTATGGGACAGGTTAGTAGACTACGTAGATTTTGATTACACAGGCAATGTGGACAATAGAAGGTTGACTTCTGGTTACTCATTTGTACTAACGGGTGGAGCTATCAGTTAGATGTTGAAGCTTCAGTCTGTGGTAGCTCTTTCCACAACTGAAATTGAGTATATGGCAGTGACAGAAGCGTTAAAGAAAGGTGTTTGGTTGAGAGGAATGATAAATCAATTGGGGCATCAACAGGAGACCATACCGGTTAATTGCGTTAGCAAAAATGTGATCAATTTGGTAAATTCTTTTTATTTATCACTTACGTACTAAACATATACACTGATGTGTGTCACCGTTTTATCTGATAGGTGCTTGAGGAAGGAGGCATGACTTTAGAGAAGATTTACACAAGCATGAATCTGGTTGATATGCTTACTAAGGTGGTTCTCATAGAGAAGTTCAAGTTTTGTGTAACTTCTTTAAGCTTAGCGAATGTGTAAATGGATGATGGATTATACATAAGAAGTGATGGTGGAGCTATGATGGAAGGCAAAATTAGAGATAGTAATTGATAAGGAGATATAATGAATGGAGATTAAAGATATGGTGGATATTATTGTTAATGTCTTAAATCTGTGAGCAATAGGGTCTGTTGATGCCATCAACAAACCAATCGATGCCATCGAGCAGAGGTCGATGCCTTCAATAAATGCTTAATCCCATTAAGAAAATCTAGAAAATTTCATGTTGGTTGCTGAAACATTTTAGTGTTGCTACTCGATGTCATCGAAGTAAGTTCAACAACATCGAGGATCGTCAATGGCATTGAAGGTTCCATCGTAGATGCGTGTGGAATTATGTAAGTGCGGAATTTGTTTCCTATTCTGGTTGTAACACTATATACATCAACTGTAATCGGGATTTGAGATAGAGGTATATTAGAGCTCTCTAAATCGTTCCTAAGGGTTCAAGGGCATAGCTAGGGCTTGTGAAGTAGATTCGAGGCTTGTTCGAATCGGTAAGACTCTGTCTCTTATAATTTCTGCTTTCATAGTGCATTACTCATCACTTTGTGCCGTGAGTTTTTATTTATTTATTTATTTATTTTAAAAAGTTTTTCCACATAAAATTTGAATTGTTCTTATTTCAACTTGGTTGTGTGATTGTGTGTACTTTGCTTGATTAGTCTCTGAGTGTCACTGTGATTTCCAATAAAGACATGATTGGCTCCCTATTTTTTGGGTGGGAGCCTGAAAGCCTGTATAGTCTATATAATGTTCGTTTTTGGTTGAATATAATCTATTTCATTTAAAAAAAAAAAAAAAAAAAAATTCTGCCATGCAATTCCAGCACCCATTTTTGACTTATTGGCCACCATCAAATGAAACAATTTAGAAAGACAATTACATTGGGACCCATGATTGGAACCTTCCCATTGACGTGCATGAATGAATCCATGCATTCCCTTTGGACTTATCTAATAATTCCACAACACATGAGAATGGATTTTTTTTTTTTTTTTTTTTTTTTAATATTTTACAAGGGGCGGCTAGTTAGTGCGTACAAGGGTCTCCAACTCGTCCTTTCATCAACATCATCCTGTAGGCTGAAACCAACGTTTGGGAACCATCGTGTTAGATGGAGACAAGGGTATTGACTCTAAATCCTTCTTTAGATGGTATGTCCAAACATGCCCTTAGCCCACTACAAACCAAGCTTCGGACTCAATGTACTAATGGGGCCCACCAAATAATTTATTTGTCATCATCTCATACAATAGCATATGGAAAAAAAAAAAAAAAAAAAAGGACCTTCGCTCGACTAGAGTTCATCAGGGCTTGAGAAAAACTCAATCGGGACACGACTCAGTCAAAAATTGAGAAAAAACCTAGCTGAACTTGAAGAAACTCGTGAAAACTAGACAAAATTAAACTAAAAAAAAAAAAAAAAACACCAAGTGATCATCATGGTGTGTAGAGCTGGACATCTGGTCGATTTGGACCGAGTTAGGGCTGACCGACTGAATCCAGTTTTGAAATATACCTGACCAGAACTCGTCCCAACTCAGTACCAAGGCCAGCATACCTGACACAATCCGAGTAAAGGTCTGGCCTAGACTAATCCGGACCGACTCCGATCCAGTCACAGGTACCAAGTTGGGTCGGGTGAAGCGGGTATCCATGGTCTGAAATCACAACTCGAAACCTAGGTGCACATGCCGAAATTGCAGCCTCTCTATTAACTACACGGTATCTTAGATAAGAAATGCCAAATATGGAGTTACACACACACACACACACACACACACACACACACGAGTCAGGTTTTGGATCGAGTCGAGTCAGTACCGAGTTGGATTTCGGGTTGAGTCGAGTCGAGTTACTTGGTGATCTGAACTCGGCTCGATTTGAGTTCGGATTGGTCGAAGTCTACTCGATTCGGATTGAATCACCCACTTGGTTCGGATCGAGTCGGGTCTGAATGATTTGGACGGGTCGAGTCTACCGAGTCAAGTCATCCTGTGCCCAGCTCTAATGGTGTGGCCCACTGTTCGCACTGGATTGTATATTTTATCTGTGTTGATCCATTGAGGGAAAGAAATGGTGGTATTGAAAAGTTCACATACAGCCTAAATTTCAATCAGTGCACTATTTAACATCAAAGGAATATAGTTACACTGAAACAAAGGCCTATTTGATCACATACATCTTGTTGTAGCTTGCCATAGAATGAAAATACAAATGAAATATGATAAGAAAAGAGCAAGGCATTACAATGACATGATAAGATCAACCAAACTCTGTAATGACTCGTATGAAGAACCTCCTTTTGCCATACAACGCATTGCATTTTCCTTCAGAGCACTTACCCTCTCTCTCATCTCCTTCCCTTCAATCTCCACCATCAATCTTCTTATGGCCCACCTATCTCACTTCTATCGAACCCATTCTCAAGTTGTATTCCCACCTTCCAAACATGGCTCACATACCTAGCATTCAAATTTTGGTCCCATAAATAAGGGGAACATAACATGGGACCCCTTCACATATGCCCTCCAACGTAGAATTCCAACCATTGTGTGTCCAATAACCTCCCACTGATGGTGGGCCAGCACTTCTTGTGTGGGGCCCACTTAACGATATGGCCCCTCTCCTGTGTCTTCTCTTCAAACCCTTCTGGTAGTTTGACCAAATCATGGCCGTGGATGGAGCCAGGCCGGAGAACCCACAAGAAGGGCTGGTCACTATTGGCTAACCCCCAGGCTATCTCCACCACATCTTTTTCATTAAAGGAACCTGAGCTCCCGAAGCTGATGTAAATCACGGTCCGTGGCGTCTGCTTGTCCAGCCATGCCATGCAACTGTAGTCTTCTGTTAGTATGCTGTTTGATGATCCCGGTGAGAATTTATAGAGTGGGCCCACTTCAAACAATGGCATGGGATGAATATCTTGTCTAATTTTTGCCAACTCAGTTGATTCAAGACCATCAAATGTGTTCATGATGTAACCCAAAGCAGACCTCATTGCATTATGACTCTTGACCCCAATATGCTCACAGGTTTCGGGATCTGCCGTGCCCATGTCCGGAATGTCCTTGATCCTAAGGGGCGGAATTTCAGGAATGAGTGTGTTTGGCTGACCATCTGGTAAAAGTAGGATTCATTAGTATGTCTATGCATTGCTTGTTTGTAGAGCTAAAATGTATTTTTGTAACCCCACTGTATGTCTTGTGAAATGTAAGGAAGTTTGACAGTGGGGCCCACCAAATGAATGTTCATAATCGCTAAAGGTCCCAACAAAAGTTCCCGTCATGTTATTTGTTGGATTTTTCTTCATAAAGAATAAATCATATGTTTCCTTGTATTTCATTTTTCTAATAGGCTTTATATGGGTTGGAAATGGGCCAAACTGAGTTGGGGGGATGGGCTAGATACTTGACCCATGTACTCGTCCTATTCAACTCGGACTCAGTTCAATTGAGTCCATTCTGGCTTGGGATAACGAGTAACCCTCCTCCGACTCAGGTGAGTCGTGACTCAAATCGAGACCAGATAGACTCTGGCCTATTTACATCAGTAGACCCACTCAAGGAAATTTTCAAGTTATGGTCTCTCATCACGGACGCAGATTTCCTGCTAAAGGCTTTTGCAGGAAGTTCGTGCACTGGGATACTACGTGGGATTCAATATGATTTTTCAGATCATATTAGGGCATGAGACCAAAAATCGGGTGGATCCAAAACTTAAGTGGGCCGCATGAGAGGAAACAGTGGACATTCAGCGACCACCGTTTAAACATTTGTATGGCCAGAAAAGTTTTGAATAAGGCTGATAGTTTTGTGTTTTCACTTCATTCTAGTGGGAATGAACTTATAAACAGTTTGGATGGCATGTAAACATCAAGATGGAATCAGGGAGGTTTCAACGGTGGAAAACTCATTCTCCAGTTTTTCTTCTCGTCTGGCTGGCGGCCTTAGATCCACCTGATTTTTTTATGAAAAAACGTCTGGCTGGCGGCCTTAGATCCACCTGATTTTTTATGAAAAAACGTCTGGCTGGCGCCCTTAGATCCACCTGATTTTTTATGAAAAAATGGACACACACACATATATGCGCTCACCTACGCAGTTTCTCATTCTTACACGAGCACCCAATGCGCACCTTTGCACACATGTCATGGGTACAGAATCTGAACGGTCCACGTGATGCGGCACTGTTTGAAACCTTACTAGTCCAAATTTCATACAAGACTCTGGTGGGCCATGGTAAAAGGAAAAAATTTCTTCCCTTGATTTGCATTCCTCTTTGCTATGGCCCATTAGAGTTTGGATCAGGTTGAAAATTCGGCCTGTAGCATTTCAAGGGATGCTGCATCATGTGGACCGTTCAGATTCTGTGCCACAATTTAAGAACTTTCTTGCCTGCGTATTAAGATCAATACGTTTCAAGAACTTCATGGGTGGAGCCAATCAAGATTTGGGAGACGCCCAAACGGGCCTCTAACATGAAGACGAACCTGAGATGGGAAAGAGTCCATTTTTCTGTAGAAGTTTCAAAGACGCCATGGTGGTGACACAAGAGGCACTGCTGGTGCCTAACAAAATTCTCGGGAGCTTCGACTGATCCGCAACGTCTTTCGTGCAGTAAAAAGCCACATCAGTGATGATGCACGTAACCGGGCCATGTGGGCCATCTGATATCAATCGAGACAAGCAATCACGGAATGGTTCTTGGCATGAGTCGTTGAGGACGTACACAGCAGATACGGGGTCTTCCGTCCATATCTTACCATCTGATAAGCCATCGGCTATAAATTCGAAGTGAAAGTTGGGGAAGTTGGATGGATTGGGAGAGTGGAAGTTTGTGTGAATTATGGTGATAAAGAATCCTTTTGAGTGTAAGAGATTGGCCAGTTGAAGCATGGGATTTACGTGGCCTTGAAATGGAAGTGGCAAGATAACCAAATGAGGGACTTTCTTGTCTTGGATTTGCAGCTCTTTCGATTCTTCCATTGATTCTGAGGAGTTGATAGGCTGCGGTGGATATGGGTCGCTGACTTTTGGGTCTCTCTGTATAGATAGGGGGAGTTATATTATACTCTGGCAGAGTATGATGTTTGATACACATGGGATGAAAAGTCAAGCACGTGGCATACATTCAGTCAAATTAAATTATTTAGTGGACCCACTGTTCATAAGTCACAGTTTGGAAATCAGACTGGTTGGATGATCCTAACCTCTGATTAGTGGACAAATTTGATTGTTGCATTAGCATAGTCGGACATTCTTAACCGCCAATTCAATAATAAGATGATCAATGAAGTGTAACTTCTTATTTTAGATACATGTTAGGGGAGATCTATTATTTGGACAGTTTAATTTGGATTACTTGTATCCATGCCCGCAATTTTTAAATGATAAAGTGATGAACAGGTTGGATGGGAAATAAAAATTATGGTGGGCCATAAGAAGGTTTCAACAGTGGGTGTCATTGTCACGTCTGCTTCTTGTGGTGTGGTCCACCCAAGCGTTCCATTTGTGTCTTTTTTGGGATCATGCTCTAAAATTGATCTATTAAAATGGATGGATGTCATAGATAAAACAAATACTTCAGGGTGGACCCCACAGAGATCCTACCGGGACCTCACGTCTCTTGCTTGGTCCTGATGGTGGGACGCAGATTGCGTTCTACCCCGCCCGTCTCCAGCTGGGACGGGCAGGAGCTTTGAGTGGTCACTGTGATGTATGGGCCTTATCCACACCGTCCAAGACTCAAGTGGACCACACTACAGGAGGCAGTGGTGATAATGATTCTCACCGTTGAAACTTTTCTAGGTACCACCGTGAAGTTTATTTTCCACCCAACCTATTTATAAAGTTACATACACCTCGATGAAGAGAAAACACAAATATAAGCTCCATCCAAAACTTCTGTTGCCCTGAAGAAGTTTTCAACGGTTTAATCCCCATTGTGTAGTCCAAATCTGTCTTGAATCTACTTCAATTTTGGGATTGTATCCTAAAATAATACCAAAAAGTGGATGGACGGTGTGGATAAGAGCCATACATCACGGTGGCCATTTAAAGCTCCTGCCCGTTCCCAGCTGGAGACAGTGGGGTAGCACGCAATCCGCATTCGTCCTGACGAGGATAGTACCTAATTCGCGTCCGTCAGCAGTGACTAAGAATAGTAGGGATGGGACTTCCCAGCATGGTAGCAGACTCCAGTTGTCTTTCGCAAAATTTTCAAAGATTGTTTTATTATTATTTTTCTTTTTTCTTTTTCGCCCAAGCCTTCTATTTGTGGGCCACTAATGTAATGGTTACGATCCTCCAATCTGTAAAATTTTCAGGGTATCCTCCATAGACAATGGAGGCTGTTGTATAAAAAGTCTGTTTTAGTGATCCATAGGCCCCACATGCAATGAGTTGGTGCATGTGTTGGACACTTGACATGAACCCTTACCCTTCACTAAAAACAGATGGTACCAACAAAGATCAGATTCGTCCATCCAGTAGGCCCCATGGTGGATTAGGCAGCAAGGAAAATTTGCCAGGATTTGCCAATCCAGTTGGGCATGAATGTGGACTTTGGTTGATGCAGTCTCTTTGCAAGCCATCGTAGGACCATTGGGCCGTGCGGTCCCCATGATTTTTGTGAAATTGGCTGTTAATCTGGAACCACTTTTGAATTATTGGCTACCATCTAATGAAACAATTCAGAAAGAAAATTACAGTGCGACTCATGATTGGACCCTTCCTATTGAAGTGCATGAATGAACCATGCATTCCCATAGGGATGCCTGTGACAAATCAACTATAATCTATTTTGAAAGGCCATGATTCTAAAAATTAGGAAATCAAAAACTCATATGGACAATACCACAGGAAACGGTGGGGATTGAATGCCAGGCCGTGATAGAAGTTTTGTATCAGGATTATATTTATTCCTACAATTTATCTGAGTGGTAATAATTCTAATAACGGTTTAAATGGCATATAAACATCATGGTCAGCTCTAATGGTTCATCCCACTATTTGCACTGGATTGTATATTCTATTTGTGTTAATCCATTTAGGAGAATGAAATTAATGTAGAGTGGGTCGCGGACAGTTTCATAGCTAAGATAGATAAGAAAAGGCCCGGTCGACGACAAAAGTGATCCGGACCATCAGACCTTAGTTCGGGTGTATCTCACAGTCCGGAATGAGTTATCGGGCGTAAAATATATGATTTTGGGGTAGAACGAGCTACTTTAGCCAACCAACCACGCTATGCTGGGTTGCGCAAGCCGGATTTGCGAAATACCCCTGGATCGATGGTCGTTTCACTGTTTTAATTTCGTTTTTACTATAAATAGTAAATTTTAGTTTGATTATAACTCGTCATTTGTACGGCTTTAAGAGTTGCGCCCAACGTGAAAAAAGCTTAGAATAATTAGGAGAACGGTTTGGTGAAGCCAAATAGGACACTTACAATTTTTGGCCGAAAACCTTGCGCACTAGTAGACATCATGACAGTCTATAAATAGTAAGTTTACTATTTATAGTAAGTTGCGAATTCTAAGAGTTTTAGTTGTAGTTTGCTTCTGATTTCTCTCCCATTGCTTGGTATCCTTATTTAAAGGTTTGTGAACTCGTTTATTTCATTCATTAGTCAATTTTAAATTTTATTAGAATTTATTTCTATTTTCTTGCTTCCTTTCCTCATGTATTCAAGAAGTATCTGTGAGGAATCCAGAGAAGCTCCGTGGATTCGGAGTAGTTATCCTTGTGGATCGACCTCATCACGTTCATCCCCGCGTCAGAAATAGTTGTATTGAAAGTTCACATACATCCTAAATTTCAATCAGTGCACTATTTTACATCAAAGGAATATAGTTACACTAAAACAAATGCCTATTTGATCACATACGTCTTGTTGTAGCTTGCCATAGAATGAAAATACAAATGATTTTTTATTTTATTTTATTTTATTTTTTTTAAAAAAATACAAATGAAATATGATAAGAAAAGAGGCATTACAATGACATGATAAGATCAACCAAACTCTCTAATGACTCATATGAAGAACCTCCTTTCTCTATACAATGCATTGCATTTTCCTTTAGATCACGTACTCTCTCTCTTATCTCCTTCCCTTCAATCTCCACCATCAATCTTCTTATGGCCCACTCTATCTCACTTCTATCGAACCCATTCTCAAGTTGTATTCCCACCTTCCAAACATGGCTCACATACCTAGCATTCAAATTTTGGTCCCATAAATAAGGAGAACATAACATAGGAACCCCTTCACATATGCTCTCCAACGTAGAATTCCAACCATTGTGTGTCCAATAACCCCCCACTGATGGGTGGGCCAGCACTTCTTGTTGTGGGGCCCACTTAACTATCCGGCTCCTCTCCCGTGTCTTCTCTTCGAACCCTTCTGGTAGTTCAACCGAATCATGGCCGTGGACGGAGCCAGGCCGGAGAACCCACAAGAAGGGCTGGTCACTGTTGGCTAGGCCCCAGGCTATCTCCACCACGGCTTTTTTATCAAGGGAACCGGAGCTCCCGAAGCTGATGTAAATCACGGTCTCTGGCACCTGTTTGTCTAGCCATCCCATGCAACTGTAGTCTTGTGTTAGTATGCTGTTTGATGATCCCGGTGAGAATTTATAGAGCGGGCCCAGTTCAAACAATGGCATGGGATGAATATCTTGTCTAATTTTTGCCAACTCAGTTGATTCAAGACCATCAAATGTGTTCATGATGTAACCCAAAGCAGAACTCATTGCATTATGTCTCTCGAACCCAATACGCTCAAAGGTTTCAGGATCTGCCGTGCCAATGTCTGGAATGTCCTTCATCCTGAGGGGCGGAATTTCAGGAATAAGTGTGTTTGGCTCCCCATCTAGTAAAGACGGATTAATTAGTATGTCTACTTGTTTGTAGAGTTAAATGTATTTTTGTAACCCCACTGTATGTTTTGTGAAAAATATGTAGGGAAGTTTCACGGTGGGGCCCACCAAATGAATGTTCATGATCACTAAATGGTCGCAACAAAAGTTCCCCCAGCCATGTTATTTGTTGTATTTTACTTCTTAAAGAATAAATCATATATGTTTCCTTGTATTTCATTTTTCTAATAGGATTTATACATACTTGGGGGTTGGAAATGAGCCTAACTGAGTTGAGGGGATGGGCCAGATACTTGACCCATGTGCTCATTCGAGTCAACTCGGACTCAGTTCAGTTGAGTCCATTCTGGCTTGGGATAACAAGTCACCCTCCCCCAACTCAGGTGAGTCGTGAGTCGAATCGAGACCAGATAGACTCTGGCCCATTTACCTTACTCAAGGAAAATTTTCAAATTATGATCTCTCATCACGGACGCAGATTTCCTGCTAAAAGGTTTTTGTAGGAAGTTCCTGCCCTGGGATGCTACGTGGGACCCACTATGATATTTCTGAAAAATCCACCCGTCCATCCGTTTTTTCATATCATATTTGGGCATGAGATCAAAAATCAGGTGGATCAAAAATTCAAGTGGACTGCACGAGAGGAAACAGTTGAGATTCAGTGACCACCGTTAAATATTTGTATGGCTACAAAAGCTTAGTATGAGGTTAATAGTTTTGTGTTTTCACTTCAATCCAGTGGGATTGAAATTATAAACAGTTTGGATGGCATATAAACATCAAGATAGAGCTAAGTGAGGTTCAACGGTGGAAAACTCTTTCCCCAGTTTTCCCTCTCCTATGGCAGCCTTTAATTTTGGATCCACCTGATTTTTCCTCTCATGCCCTAAAATGATCTGAAAAAACAGATGGTCGGGATAGATTTTTCAGAAACATCACAGTGAGCCCCAAGTAGCATCCAGAGAAGGAACTTCATGGGAAAGGCTTTTCAAGAAATCCGCCTCCATGGAGCATAGCTTAAGAATTGATAAGATCAAATGATCCTGACCATCCAACTGGTGGATACCGAATGGATACTTTAAAAAGGAAGAAGAAGAAGATCAGCTGTCCTAGTTCAACTAGAAAATCAGACTATTAAGATTGTCCGAAAAGTGTATATATAGAGGCAATTCGGATACTCTTGATGGCTTATATCAGTGTATCAAGTGTCCGATAATTGCTTTTATTGCCCATGAAGAGAGAGAGGGAGAGAGAGAGAGAGTGTGTGTCTATATATATATATATATATATATATATGTGTGTGTGTGTGTGTGTGTGTGTGTGTGTGTATATATTGTTGGGATTTTTGGCCTGCGGAATCACAGATCTAGATCTAGGATAGCAATTCAATGGCACCAAGCATATAAGAGAATATACAAATTTAACGTGGAAAATCCTTTCGGGAAAAAGCCACGGCACAAAGCGACAGAATTCCACTATGAAAGCATCAATTACAAAGAGAGAGGACTTACCCGATTTGAACAACCTCGAATCTCACCCTTACTACACCCTTTGATAACCCTAGAACTCTTTAGAATACCTTTAGGAAGCCTTAGCATGCCCTAGAATAATCCTAGGGACCCCTATTTATAGTTTAGGAAACTTCCCTTTCACACCCTTGCAAAAGGCGACACCAAAATCCGCAGTCCGCATCGGATTCGGAAACGAATCTGCGTAACCTACGACTGGTCATAGCTCTCCTACGACTGGTTGTACTACGACTGGTCGTAGCTCACCTACGACTGGTCGTAAACCTCGGAGAAAAACAGCACAATGTCGTTGTACTTTGAGTCGTGCCAGGACTCGAACCTACGACTGGTCGAGCGCCTTCCACGACCAGTCGTGGCTGTCCCACGACCGGTCGAACGACCTCAAAAACTTCAGATTAAAGACTTCTCTTAACAATCTCCACCAAGTCTTCAATCTTCAACTGTGTAACTCTTTGACCTCTTCTCTTATCTCTGTATTACATTATAGCTTCTCGTGTACACTCCGTCCTTCTTTTCTACCATCGCCAAGCCCAGAGAAGTTATACAAAACTTGAACTTCTCTGCAGGAACATTCTTATTGATCATATCTGCCGGATCTAAATCCACATGCCCAACTACCTTTGCTCCTGTCTTCCCAAAAGAAAGAAAGACGTAGTCTTCTTACCATCTCACCGCTACTCAATATTGCTTGCCAGGGTACTTGCTCATAACACTGATAACCTGTGAAATAACCGGTCTAATCTAGACCATGGCATACACTGTCAACCGCATTCGAATAAGGCTCATGAGATATCCTTCTTTTCCTCATCTGTTTTGGGACATGTCCTGAGGAAAACTTGAGGAGAGATGCGTACGTAGGGAACACTCTCTAGCTTTACTTGGCCCATCACATACTTGATTAATACCTACACACAAGGTATTCCTCCCGTGATTACCAAAGTCTACTCCTCCTTCAGTCTCAATGCCGAGAACCATCTTTCCAGCCCCCCGATCCTTCATCCTGAACGTCCCACTTAACCGAATCTTCAGTACACTGATTTTAGACATGTCATAATTGGCGATCCACATGTCATCAATTCCTGACTCATCATGAAGGAATCAAACCACTGCCTAGGCGACAGGTCGAACCACGACCTCCTGTAAAGTCTTTTCTCAGCCCCTTTAACTTCAAACCGCTCTGATTGCTTCATGTAGATCTGCTCTTCACTTTCCCTGACAAAAGTGCAGACTCCACATCCATCCTTCCAGCTCAAGATCACGTTGGCCAACCAGCGCCAAACACGGATCTAATAAATACCTGTTATACCGTCGACACGAATATCTCTGAGAAGCCGATCCCTTCTCTCTGATCATAACCCTTCGCTACCAACCTCGCCCTGTATCTATGTTGTATCCTCCTGAAGATCCACCTGCATCCAACCGCTCTCTGGCTCACTGGAAGCTCCACCCGCTCCCATATGTCGGTCTGGTACAACGAATCCATCACATCGCCCATAGTCACCTTTCACTTATCAGCACCAATCTCACCTAGAGCCATCTGAATAGAAGATGAATCCCCTGCGATATTGGAGTCGTCCATGTACCTCGCCGATATCCTGCGATCATGTCGTGTGATTCTTCTCACAGGTGGCTGCTCCACCTGCTCTGTATCCTTGTTTGCACGTCTCAGCCTTCTTGTCATGCCCTCTCATGTAGTCATTCCTAATATGTCACACACGTGCGGAGGTGGAATCCGCTACATCTACTGTAGCTCCACCGTTTGAAGTGCTCCCGATCAACCTATAAAAGTTACCGAGTCGTTGCGCTTTCATGAATACCCGTGCCCCCTTAGATACCTTAAGAACACCATCAATACCTGTGTACTTGCATCCTTTTGCCTCAAGCACACCAAGAGAAATCAGATTCAGCTTCAAAACAGGAAAGTGTCTGACATCAGTCAGGGTACGCTCCACCCCATCAAACATCATGATGCGCACCGTACCAACAGCCATAACATTATAGGCAATTTCATTGCCCATAAATACTTGTCCACTATCGCACTCCCTATAGCTGGCGAACCAACTCCGATGAGGAGCTGACGCAGGGATGAACGTGATGAGGATAAATACTCCGAATCCATGGAGCTTCTCTGGACTCCTCACAGAGACTTCTCGAATCCACGAGGAAAGAAAGCAGAAATATAAATAAATTCTAATAAATTCGAAATTGATTAATTGATGAATAAAAATGAGTTCACAACCTTTTAAATAGGGGTACCAAGCAATGGGAAAGAAATCAGAATCAAACTACAACTAAAACTCCTAGAATTCGTGACTTACTATAAATAGTAAACTTACTATTTATAGACGGTCGTCATGTCTACTAGTGCGCAAGGTTTTCGGCCAAAAATAGTAAGTGTCCTATTTGGCTTCACCAAACCGTTTCCCTAATTATTCTAAGCTCTTTTCATGTTGGACGCAACTCCTAAAGCACGACGGATGAAGAGTGATAATTAAACTAAAACTTACTATTTATAGTAAAAACGAAATTAAAACAGGGAAACGACTGTCGATCCAGGGGTTTCTCGCAATTCCGAGTGTCGCAACCCAGCATAGCAGGGTTGGTTGGATAAAGTAGCTCGTTCTACCCCAAAATCATATATTTTACGTCAGCTAACTCATTCCGGATTGCGAGATACGTCCGATCTAAGGTCCGACGGTCCGGATCACTTCTGTCGTCGACCGGGCCTTTTCTGATCCATCTTGGCCATGAAACTGTCCGCGACCCACTCTACATCAGGAGTCATATGAAAAGATGCCCATGTGTATAACATCCACTCGTCCTTACGATCATCGTATGGCCGCTTTGTAGTAGACACAGACAAAACATCACCATCACATCCACTCGATCCATCTGACGTGGCAACATTGGCCTCCCTGTACGAAGCCTCAGAATCTTCTCTCTTCGATTTAGGATTTCCACAATCATTCTTCACATGTCCTTCCTTCCCACAATTCCAGCACTTTACCTTTCATTTGCCCTTACCCTTGGATTTGGATCTATAACATGAAGAACCCATACCTTGTTTAGAATTCTTACCCACTATAAATAGTACATCAGAAGATGTCCCCATGTCGCCGTTTAGTTGTCTCATAGCCTTCCCTTGAAGAGCCGAGATAACGGTATCGACACTCAGGGTTTTGTTCGTGCTGCACATAGTGTCCCTAAATGCCTCAAAAGTCGCCGGGAGAGAATTCAGCAACATACATGTTTGTTCTTCATCTTTCATCATTTCCTCCATATCCAACAATTTGCAAACCAATTTATTAAAGTTGCTGATGTGAGCCTCCAGATCTCTACCCTCTGCCATCTTGAAGTTATACCACTGCCGCTTCAAGTGCAGGCGATTTTTAAAGGATTTTTTCGCATAAACATCCTCTAACTTCGCCCATAATTTAGCCGCAGTTTTCTCCCTCATGACGTTGTAGAGAACCTCATCCGTGAGACATAAACGGATCGATGATAAAGCCTTCTTATCAAGAGTATTCCACTCATCATCAATCATAGTGGACTTCCGCTCCTCAAGAGCACCATCTTCGCCTTGCTTGCTTAAGGAACTCATCATCTTGATCTTCCATAACTCAAAATTATTTTTCCCTGAGTACTTCTCAATCTCATACCTGGTACTCGTCATTATTACTAGTCCCTCAGATTCAGATCTGTGCCCCAACCGAACCTGGCTTTGATACCACTTGTTGGGATTTTTGGCCTGCGGAATCACACAGATCTAGATCTAAGATAGCAATCCAATGGCACCAAGCATACAAGAGAATACACAAATTTAACGTGGAAAACTCTTTCGAGAAAAAACCACGGCACAAAGCGACAGAATTCCACTATGAAAGCATCAATTACAAAGAGAGAGGACTTACCCGATTTGAATAACTTCGAATCTCACCCTTACTACACACTTTGATAACCCTAGAACTCTTTAGAATACCTTTAGGAAGTCTTAGCATACCCTAGAATAACCCCAGGGACCCGTATTTATAGTTTAGGAAACTTCCCTTTCGCACCTTTGCGAAAGGCGACACCAAAATCCGCAGTCCGCATCGGATTCGGAAATGAATCTGCCTAACATACGACTGGTCGTAGCTCACCTACGACTGATCATAGCTCACCTACGACTGGTCGTAGACCTCGGAGAAAAACAATACAATGTCGCTGTACTTTGAGTCGTGTCAGGACTCGAACCTACGATTGGTCGAGCGCCTTCCACGACCGGTCGAACGACCTCAAAAACTTCAGATTAAAGACTTCTCTTAACATATATATATATATATATATATATATATATATATATATATATATATATATATATATATATATATATATATAAAGTTAATTGTCAGAGATGCTTGATATACATGGTGTGTTTGGCTTGTAGCATCAAACCAAGGTTTGTAAAGATGCATACCACAATTTAAGAAGTTTCTTGCCTGCGCATTAAGATCAATAGGGTTCAAGAACATCATGAAGGGAGCCAATCAAAATTTGGGAGACACCCAAACGAGCCTCTAACAGAAAGACGAACCTGAGATGGAAATGAGTCCATTTTCCTGTAGAACTTTCAAAGACGACATGGTGGCGAGACAAGAGGCGCTGCTGGTGCCTAACAAAATTCTCGGGAGCTTCAACTGATCCGCAACGTCTTTTGTGCAGTAAAAAACCTCATCAGTGATGATGCACGTAACCGGGCCATGTGGGCCATCTGATATCAATCGAGACAAGCAATCACGGAATGGTTCTTGGCATGAGTCGTTGAGGACGTACACAGCAGATATGGGGTCCTCAGTCCATATCTTACCATCTGATAAGCCATCAGCTATAAATTCGAAGTGGAAGTTGGGGAAGTTGGATGGATTGGGAGAGTGGAAGTTTGTGTGAATTATGGTGATAGAGAATCCTTTGGAGTGTAAGAGATTGGCCAGTTGAAGCATGGGATTTACGTGGCCTTGAAATGGGAGTGGCAAATAACCAAATGAGGGACTTTCTTTTCTTGGATTTGCAGCTCTTTCGATTCTTCCATTGATTTTGATGATTTGATCGGATGCGGTGAATATGGGTCACTGACTTTTGGGTGTCTCTGTATAGATATAGGGAGTTATATATATATACTCTGGCAGAGTATGATGTTTGATACACATGGGATGAAAAGTCAAGCACGTGGCATACATTCGGTCAAATTAAATTATTTAGTGGACCCCACTGTTCATAAGTCACAGTTTGGAAATCAGACTGGTTGGATGATCCTAACCTTTGATTAGTGGACACTTTGATTGTTGCATTAGCATATATAGTCAGACATTCTTAACCGCCAATTCGATAATAAGATGATCAATGAAGTCTAACTTCTTATTTTAGATACATGTTAGGGGAGATCTATTATTTGGACAGTTTAATTTGGATTACTTGTATCCAGGCCTGCGATTTTTAAATGATTAAGTGCCAATCATAAGGTTTTGTCTCTGGTATATATTTGCATATTTCACTGGGGACACTGATTGGGTACTAGACGGATGGTCACACGGCAGGAGCTCTGTGGGGCCCACCTTGATGTATATATTTTATCCAAGCTGTCTATCTATTTTGATAGATCATTTTACGAAATTAACCAGGTAGATTTAAGTTTCGAGTGGACCACACCAAAGAAAACAGTGGGGATGGAATGCCTACCGTTGAAAACCTCTTGGGCGCACACAGGTTTTAAATCAAGCCGGTATTTATGTTTACCCTTCATCAAGGCCTGTCTGACCTTATGACAGGTTGGATGGAAAATAAAAATTATGGTGGGCCATAAGAAGGTTTCAACAGTGGGTGTGATTGTCACGTCTGCTTTGCTTCTTGTGGTGTGGTCCACCCTAGCGTTCCATTTGTCTCCTTTTTAGGCTCATGCTCTAAAATTGAGCTATTAAAATGGATGGATGGCATAGATAAAACAAATACATCACGGTGGACCCTGCACAGAGATCCTAATGATTCTTACCGTTGAAACTTTTCTAGGGCCCACCGTGAAGGTTATTTTCCATCAACCTATTCACAAGGTTACATACACCTGGATGAAGAGAAAACACAAATATAAGCTACATCTGTGTTGAATCTACTTCAATTTTGGGATTGTATCCAAAAAAATACGAAAAAGTGGATGGACGGTGTGGATAAGACCCATATATCACGGTGGCCATTCAAAGCTCCTGACCGTTCCCAGCTGGAGACAACGGGGGTAGCACGCAATCCGCATTCGTCCTGATGGGGATAGTACCTAATTCGCGTCCGTCAGCAGTGACTAAGAATAGTAGGGATGCGACTTCCCTCCATGGTAGCAGACTCTAGTTGTCTTTAACAAAATTTTCAAAGATAGTTTTATTATTATTTTTCTTTTTTCTTTTTCTCCCAAGCCTTCTATTTGTGGGCCACTAATGTAATGGTGAGGATCCTCCAATCTGTAAAATTTTTAGGGTATCTTCCATAGACAATGGAGGCTGTTGTATAGAAAGTCTGTTTTAGTGATCCATAGGCCCCACATGCAATGAGTTGGTGCATGTGTTGGACACTTGACATGAACCCTTACCCTTCACCAAAAACAGATGGTACCAACAAAGATCAGATTCGTCCATCCAGTAGGCCCCATGGTGGATTAGGCAGTAAAGAAAAATTTGCAAGGTGGATTAGGCAGTAAGGAAAATTTGCCAGGATTTGCCAATCCAGTGGGGCATGAATGTGGCTAGACTTTGGTTGATGCAGTCTCTTTGCAAGCCATCGTAGGACCATTGGGCCGTGCGGTCCCCATGATTTTTGTGAAATTGACTGTTAATCCGGAACCACTTTTGAATTATTGGCTACCATCTAATGAAACAATTCGGAAAGAAAATTACAGCGGGACTCATGATTGGACCCCTCCTATTGAAGTGCATGAATGAACCATGCATTCCCATAGGGATGCCTGTGACAAATTAACTATAATCTATTTTGAAAGGCCATGATTCTAAAAATTAGGAAATCAAAAACTCATGCGGACAATACCACAGGAAACGGTGGGGATTGGAAGCTTTGTATCAGGATTATATTTATTCCTACAATTTATCTGAGCGGTAATAATTCTAATAACGGTTTAAATGGCATATAAACATCATGGTCAGCTCTAATGGTTCATCCCACTGTTTGCACTGGATTGTATATTCTATCTGTGATGATCCATTTACGAGATGGTTGTATGAACTTGTATCTTACCTTATAAATTTTGCATATCATCATATCAGCTTGAATTAATTCACATACAGCCTAAATTTCAATCAGTGCACTATTTTACATTAAAGGAATATAGTTACACTGAAACAAAGGCCTATTTGATCACATACATCTTGTTGTAGCTTGCCATAGAATGAAAATACAAATGAAATATGATAAGAAAAGAGGCATTACAATGACATGATAAGATCAACCAAACTCTCTAATGACTCATATGAAGAAGCTCCTTTCTCTATAAAATGCATTGCATTTTCCTTTAGATCACATTCTCTCTTATCTCCTTCCCTTCAATCTCTACCATCAATCTTCTTATAGCCCACTCTATCTCACTTCTATCGAACCCATTCTCAAGTTGTATTCCCACCTTCCAAACATGGCTCACATACCTAGCATTCAAATTTTCGTCCCATAAATAGTGAGAACATAACATACGAACCCCTTCACATATGCTCTCCAATGTAGAATTCCAACCATTGTGTGTCCAATAAACTCCCACTGATGGGTGGGCCAGCACTTCTTGTTGTGGGGCCCAGTTAACTATCTGGCCCCTCTCCCGTGTCTTCTCTTCAAACCCTTCCGGTAGTTCGACCAAATCTTGGCCATTGATGGAGCCAGGCCGGAGAACCCACAAGAAGGGCTGGTCACTGTTGGCTAGGCCCCAGGCTATCTCCGCCATGGCTTTTTTATCAAGGGAACCTGAGCTCCCGAAGCTGATGTAAATCACGGTCTCTGGCGCTTGCTTGTCTAGCCATGCCATGCAACTGTATTCATGTGTTAGTATGCTGTTTGATGATCCCGGTGAGAATTTATAGAGCGGGCCCACTTCAAACAATGGCAAGGGATGAATATCCTGTCTAATTTTTGCCAAGTCAGTTGATTCAAGACTATCAAATGTGTTCATGATGTAACCGAAAGCGGACCTCATTGCATTGTGAGCCTTGGCCTCCATACGCTCAAAGATTTTAGGATTTGTCGTGCCAATGTCTGGAATGTCCTTGATCCTGAGGGGTGGAATTTCAGGAATAAGTGTGTTTGGATCCCCATCTGGTAAAGACGGATTCATTAGTATGTCTACTTGTTTGTAGAGTTAAATGTATTTTTGTAACCCCACCGTATGTTTTGTGAAATATGTAGGGATGTTTCACATTGGGGCCCACCAAATGAATGTTCATGATCACTAAATGGTCCCAACGAAAGTTTATTGCCTACGTATTAAGAACAATAGGTTTCAAGAACATCATGAGGGAAGCCAATCAAAATTTGGGAGACACCCAAACGGGCCTCTAACAGGAAGACGAACCTGAGATGGAAATGAGTCCATTTTGCTGTAAAAGTTTCAAAGACGACATGGTGGTGACACAAGAGGCACTGCTGGTGCCTAATAAAATTCTCGAGAGCTTCAACTGATTCGCAACGACTTTCATGCAGTAAAGAATCGCATCAGTGATGATGCACGTAACCGGGCCATTTGGGCCATCTGATATCAATTGGGACAAGCAATCATGGAATGGTTCTTGGCATGAGTTCTTGAGGACGTACACAGCAGTTATGGGGTCCTCGGTCCATATCTTACCATCTGATTGTTGGGGGCCATGCACAAAACCTTAGGATCTAGCCTCCCAAAACAAACCAGAATTATGGAATAATAATGCAATGAAATATATCAAAGCATAAACCACACAACACAAGAGATTTTTACCTGGAAAACCCTCAAAGAGATAAAAACCACGGGACCTCGTACAGATCAACAATTCACTATGAAGTAGAACGTTACAACCTTCTTCATTCACACAGGAGTGGATAAACAATAAGAGAAACAAAGAAAACAGAGAGATCTCACCAATTACGAGGACGTGGAAGTACTGAGATATGATAGATCACCTCTACGAACATAGCCTCCCTTCCACAAACTTCCTCTCTCTCTCTCTCTCTCTCTCTCTCTCTCTCTCTCTCTCACCTCTCACCTTTGATAGCTCTAAGCCCTCCTAGAAAACTTTTAGAAAACCTTAGAATAACCTAAAATAGAATACCCTAATCCTGTTTTGGAACCCCTTAAATAGAGAACTGGAAGAATTAGAGTCACATAAGGAAACTACGCATAAGTGGAGGAATTAGAGTCAAATAAGGAAACTACGCTACCTCTCCTCTGAACTGAGGAGGAAAACCCCATCAAATCTCCCACTTTCCGACTCGGGAGGAATTCGTATTCTTCAAGCCAGCTAGGTTTCTACAAACCTCAAACTTGCCCTTGAGCAATGCCTTGGTCATCATATCTAACCCATTATCGTCCGTATGGACCTTCTCAAGCTGTAACACCTTCTGTTCCAAAGTATCCCTGATCCAGTGATACCGAATTTCTATGTGCTTCGACTTGGAGTGCTGACTTAGATTCTTGCTCAAGTGTATGGCACTTTTACTATCGCAATAGACCACATGCTGCTCCTGCTTCAGGCTAAGTTCCTGTAGGAACCTCTTCATCCGAAGCATCTCTTTACATGCCTTTGTGACCACAATGTACTTGGCCTTTGTCATCGACAATGCTACGACCTTCTATAGCTTGCTCTGCCAAGAGACCGCTCCCCCTGCAAACGTGAACATGAACCCTGATGTAGACTTCTTGGAGTCTATGTCATCTGCCATATCTGCATCTGTGTATCCCTATAACACAAGTTTTCCGTCACCATAGTATATGCTCAACCTAGATGAGCCTCTTAGATACCGTAGTATCCACTTCACCGCTGCTCAATGCTCTTTGCTAGGATTGGCAAGATACCGGCTGACAACACCAACTGCATATGCTATGTCTGGGCGTGTACACACCATAGCATATATCAAACTTCTTATTGCTGACGAGTAGGGTATCTTCCTCATCTCATCCACCTCTGCCTTCGTCATAGGACACTGCCTGTCGCTCAATCTGAAGTGACCATCCAGTGGAGTATTGACCGGCTTCGCTGCATTCATATTGAACTGCTCTAAGACTTTCTCAATATACCGCTCTTGTGACAGCCAAAGCTTTCTGTTGCTTCTATCACGGGTTATCTCCATTCCTAAGATCTGTTTAGTCGGGCCTAAGTCTTTCATCGCAAACGACTTGCCTAACACCTGTTTCAACCCGTCAATCTTCTTGATGTCTTTTCCCATGATGAGCATGTCATCAATGTATAGCAGCAGAACTAAGAAATCACCATCTGAGAACTTGCGCGTGAACACACAGTGGTCCGACTCCATTCTGTCATACCCATGCTTCAACATAAACAAGTCGAACTTTTTGTACCATTGTCGTGGAGATTGTTTCAGCCCATACAAGCTCTTCCTCAGCCTACACACCATATGTTCTTTGCCCTTGACTTCGAACCCCTCTGATTGGTGTATGCAGATCTCTTCTTCCAGGTCACCATAGAGGATGGTAATTTTAACATCTAACTGCTCTATCTACAGATTCATGCTAGCCGCCAACCCAAGCAACACCCGTATGGATGTCATCTTCACAACTGGTGAGAATATCTCCTCAAAGTCTATACCTTTCATCTGACCGAACCCTTTCACTACAAGTCTGGCCTTGAACCTCGTCTGTGAATTCTTCTGCTCAATCTTCTTTCTGAACACCCACTTGTTACTCAGAGCTTTCTTGCTCTTAGGCAGTTTCACCATGTCATAGGTGTGGTTCTTATGCAAGGATTTCATCTCCTCTTGCATAGCTTTTAACCACTCACTCTTATGCTCGTTGGCTAAGGCCTCAGAATATTCTTCTAGCTCTGCCCCATCAGTCAGCATAATGTACTCATGCAGCGAGTACCTCTTGGACAGTTGTCTGTCCCTAGATGACCTCCTCACTTGTGGCTCAACCGGTGGATCAAGTGGGAGTTGCTCCCCTGGTCCATCTTCTGAAGGAACTCCCTCGTCCTCTGCACCTTGTTATACTCCCCTGTCATCAGGCACTACGGGAGGAATAATTGGATCCATGTCCTCTAGCTCACCTAAACTAGGTTGGTTCTTCTGTCTTACCAATGTCTTCTATACACTGATCTTCAAAGAAAACCACATCTCTGCTCCTAACGAGCTTCCTCTCGGTCGGATCTCATAATCTGTAACCGAACTTTTCATCACCGTACCCTAAGAACACACACTGCCTGATCTTCCTATCGAACTTGGACCTTTCATCCTTTGGTACGTGAACAAATGCCCTACATCCAAACACCCTGAGATGACCGTACGATGGATCATGTCCAGTCCACACCTTCTCAGGTACTTCTCCATTCAACAAGGTTGATGGAGACCTGTTTATCAAATATACTGTCGTATGCATTGCTTCTCCCAAGAACGCATTGGGCAACTTCGCATGGATAATATGCATCTGATTCTCTCTACAATGGTGTGATTCATTCGCTCAGCCACACCATTATGCTGGGGGTCTTGGGAACCGTCTGTTCATGCCATATACCCAGGGACTTACAATACTCATAAAAGTTGCCAATGTATTCACCACCATTGTCAGTGTGGATGCACTTCAATGATCTACCTGTCTCTCTCTCGACCATAACATGAACAATTTAAACACACCAAAGACCTCGTCCTTGGATTTCAAAGTATAAACCCAAACCCTCCTAGATGCATTATCTATAAAAGTGACAAAATACAATGCCCTACCCAAGGTTCTTGTCCTCATAGGACCACAAACATCAGAATAAACCAAATTTAATGCATGCACTTTATTAACGTGAGAAAAAGTTTTAATAAATGAAACTCTATGTTGTTTCTCTGATAAACAATCAATACAGATTTTGAGAGGTGTACATGTCACATCTAGAAGGAGTCGCTTCTTTGCTAGTACTTGAAGCCCTTTTTTCACTCATGTGGCCTAGACGCCTATGTCACATGTCAATAGCTGAATCTTCTGTTACGTTCAACCCACCCTTGCACACACTGGCACTTGCCTTGTGAAAGGTGCAACACTTCTTTCCTCTAGCAGCAATCAACGAACCCTTGATGAGCTTCCATCGCCCGTTAGCAAACCGGCTTTCATAGCCATCATCATCCAACCTTCCCGTCGACATCAAGTTAAGGCGAAGGTCCGGGATATACCTCACATCCCTGAGAACCAATGTGTAGCCCATATCGGTCTCCACACAAATATCACTGACCCCTACGATCTTCGATATGCCAGAATTTTCCATCTTCACGATTCTAAAGTCACCTGACTTGTAGCTTGTGAAGAAGTCCCTACGTGGAGTCGCATGAAAAGAAGCTCCCGAGTCAATCACTCAGTCGGTGTCCTGACTTGTAGCCATGAGACATATATCATAATCTGCTGAAAGAATAACTACAACGTCGTCATCTGAAGCGACCGCAGTCGAATCTGATTCATCTTCCTTCTCCTTTTCTTTTCCTTTCTTGTCGCTCTTCTTATCACGACATTCATGCTCGTAGTGGCCTTTCTTATCACAATTCCAGTAATCAACATCCTTTCTGTTACTCGACTTGCCTCTTGATTTATCTCAGGCCTTCCCGCCCTTTCTGTTATTTCCTTTCCCCCATTCTTGTGCCACAAGGGCCTCTTGCTGAGTAGACCCCTGAGACTTCATCCTTGTTTCCTCATTGAAGAGACAACTGGTTACCTGTTCCATGGATACCTTTCTGTTTGGCATGGAGTTACTTAGAGACACCACTAATGTCTCCCAACTGTTAGGCAACAAACCAAGTAATAGTAAAGCCTGCAATTCATCATCCAGGACCATCTTCATGGCGAAGAGCTGGTTCACTATATTGCTGACCTCATTCATGTGCTCGGCCATGGAACCACCATCTTTGAACTTGAGATTCACAAGTCGCTTTATTAGAAAATTCTTATTACCAGTTGTCTTCCTCCCATACAGTCCTTCTAATTTCAGCTATAGGCTAGCGGCTGAGGTCTCTGTAGACACATGGTGGAATATGAAATCGTCTAACCATTGTCTAATAAACCCCACCGCCTTTCAGTCCATCTTCTTCCAATCATCATCAGACATATCCTTTGATTTTGCTGATATGCCTAAAATTGGAGAATATAAGTCCTTGCAATAAAGCAAGTCCTCTATCTTAGCCTTCCATATTGTCCAGTAAGAACCATTGAGGCTGATCATCCTTGATGAGCCACTTTCCATAATTCAAAACCGATCTTACTCGTTCAATAAACTTAGATCTGATACCACTTTGTTAGGGGTCATGCACAAAACCTTAGGATCTAGCCTCCCAAAACAAACCAGAATTATGTAACAATAATGCAATGAAATAAATCAAAGCTTACACCACACAACACAAGAGATTTTTACATGGAAAACTCTCAAAGAGGTAAAAACCACGGGACCTCGTCCAGATCAACAATCTACTGTGAAGTAGAATGTTACAACCTTCTTCACTAACGCAAGAGTGGATAAACAATAAGAGAAACAAAGAAAACAGAGAGATCTCACTAATTATGAGGACGTGGAAGTGTTGAGATATAGTAGATCACTTCTATGAGCATAGCCTCTTTCTCTCTCTCTCTCTCTCTCTCTCTCTCTCTCTCTCTCTCTCTCTCTCACCTTTGATGGCTCTAAGCCCTCCTAGAAAATCTTTAGGAAACCTTAGAATAACCTAGAATAGAATACCCTAATCCCGTTTTGGAACCTCTTAAATAGAGAACTAGAGGAATTAGAATCACATAAGGAAACTGCGCAGAAGCGGAGGAATTAAAGTCAAATAAGGAAATTGTGCTACCTCTCCTCTGAACTGAGGAGGAAAACCCCATCACTGATAAGCCATCAACTATAAATTCGAGGTGGAAGTTAGGAAAGTTGGATATGGCTTGGGAGAGATGGTGATAGAGAATCCTTTGGAGTGTAGGAGATTGGCCAGTTGAAGCATGGATTGACGTGTCCTTGAAATTGGAGTGGAAAAATAACCAAATGAGGAATTTTCTTTTCTTGGATTTGCAGGTCTTTCGATTCTTCCATTGATTTTGAGGATTTGATAGGCTGCTGTGGAATGAGTCACTGACTTTTGGGCTACGGAGGGTAAGTCTCTCCCAGTACATATCGGGAGTTATATGATCGATACTCTGGAAGAGTATGATGTTTGATACACATGCGATGAAAAGTCAAGCACGTGGTATACATTCAGATGAACACCCCTAATAGTACCTAATCCGCGTCCGTCAGCAGTGACTACGAATAGTAGGGATGCGATCACTTCCCTGCATGGTAGCAGACTCTAGTTGTCTTTAGCAAAATTTTCAAAGATAGTTTTATTATTATTTTTCTTTTTTCTTTTTCTCCCAAGCCTTCTATTTATGGGCCACTAATGTAATGGTTAGGATCCTCCAATCTGTAAAATTTTTAGGGTATCCTCCATAGACAATGGAGCTTGTTGTATAAAAAGTCTGTTTTAGTGATCCATAGGCCCCACATGCAATGAGTTGGTGTGTTGGACACTTGACATGAACCCTTACCTTTCACCAAAAACAGATGCTACTAACAACGATCAGATTCGTCCATCCAGTGGACCAGATGGTGGATCAGGCAGTAAGGAAAATTTGCCAATCCAGTTGGGCATGAATGTGGCTAGACATTGGTTGAAACAGTCATCGTAGGACCATTGGGCCGTTCGGTCCACATGATTTTTGTGAAATTGGCTGTCAATCTGGGATCACTTTTGAATTATTGGCTACCATCTAATGAAACAATTCAGAAAGAAAATTACAGTGGGACCCATGATTGGACCCTTCCTATTGAAGCGCATGAATGAATCCATGCATTACCAAAGGGATGCCTGTGACAAATCAACTATAATCTATTTTGAAAGGCCATGATTCTCAAAATCAGGAAATCAAAAACTCATGTGGGTTATACCACAGGAAACGGTGGGGATTGAACGCTGGGCCGTGATAGAAGTTTTGTATCGGCATTATATTTGTTCCTACAATTTATCTGAGTGGTAATAATTCTACTAGCGGTTTAAATGGCATATAAACATCATAGTCAGCTCCAGGAAGGTATCAATGGTGGACATTGTTGTTTGCATTGTTTTGTTAATGTGGCCCACTTGATTTTTGGATCTTCCTGGTTTTTAGAATATCATCCTATTGTGGTCTTTCAAAAGAGATATATGGAGTGGATTTTTCACGGATATCTTTGTAGACCCCACATAGCACCCGGCGCAGATATCTCTGTGCATGGGGTCACAAGCAATGTGCTGTCCTTAGGGCTTATCTAATAATTCCGCAGCACAAGATAATAGAATTATTATTATTATTATTATTATTTTTTTTATTTTTTTTAAGTATTGAAACTTTGGCCTGACCACAAAACTAGATGATGGTCAAGCTGGTCAAATAAAAAAGATTGTTGGGAATCTTTGTCAAATTCTAATTTAATTAGGATACTTAGTTATTAAGTAAATTTTAATTGAGTTCATTTTTAAAAGTAATTATTTAGAAAATTTTCTTGTTATAATGTAAAAGCTTTTTACTCATTTTTTAATAAAATAGTTTTTGTGTTTCTTTAATCTTTTTCTATGTTATCTACTATCTGCACTCTTCTTCTTTTTTCTTTTTCCTTTTTTTCTTGATATATATATTATATATTATATATATATATATATATATATATATATGGAAATGGTTCTATGACCTTATGGGAACTTCCCATGAGGTCAGCTGCGGGGCCCACCGTGATGGGCCCCGTAGATATCCGGACCTCTGCTTTCCCCCTCAGTGTTATATCCATTGCCTTCCATGGTGGTTTGGCTTAAAGTTGATCCTGACTTTTGTGACCACACCACATACAGAAGTTGAGAGGGGTTACCCTGCCATTAAAACGTTCATAATAATTTGTTTGGCCCACGAAGATGTGGTTCACAAATCCAGCCCATCCATTATGTGTGTTCCACTTGGATGAGGGATCAGACAAAGTTTCATATGCATACAAATTTTAGGTGGGCCCCACCAAGTGCTTTTATATGTTTTAGGCATGTCTTCACATGATTTAGATGGTATGTCCCGCCTGTTATACAGCTGATTTTTGGAATAACCCACATTTAAAGGGGACCCATCAAATACATGGTGTTGATGTTCGACACGCATCACGGTGGGGCCCACACAGCTTGACCTCATGGGAAGTTCATTCTCTGGTTTTCAATTAGCCCTTAATCCACCATCTTGAATCCTCTGTCTGACGCCACTTGATTAAAGATATATGGGAATTACCTTTAATGTGCAAATTAACAATGTGAAGCTTTGCTGCCATGTATATGTGAACATTTGTTGTATAGTCATACAACTTGGTTGGGTCCTTACTCATGCCTCAGTGGTAGACTCACAAGAGTTTCAACATGAGTTCATGGGTTTGATCATCCATTGTGGTGAAAATCTACTATGGCATTAGCGCTTGTTAAAAATAAATAAATAATAATACAATATGGTTGAGAGGCTGGTTATGTAGGTATCTGTTTGTATGATGAATGTATAGAATCAAATACACCCATATCCATAGCTCAACTGGCAGACTGAGTGGAGATACCTCGTTTCAACACTTGAGGTCTTGATATCCATCCCTAGTGGGGGTGGCTAACATGGAGTGTGTGTACTGACAAGGGTGTGCACTAACAAACTAACCCATAATAATAATAATAATAATAATAATAATAATAATAATAATAATAATAATAATAATAATAAAAGAATGCATAGAATCAAATAGCTTTTCAAGGTGAATAAAAAATAATAGCTTTTCAAGGTGTAAAAGGCCTTTTGCCACATTGTACAACTCTTTCGCATGCAAAGCCAATATGCCATTTTGCATGTCTTAGTATATAAAATAGATCATGCTAGGCTCTTGCATATCGGTGGACCTTTCTTTTTTGAGAGGTGGGTGGGTTGAAATGGCAAAAAAGATTGTACATTATTTCGGTGAGCACCACAGAAAGAAACGGGTTACACCTATCATGTGATTTCGTTAAAAAACAGAAAATAAAAGACGGAGGCAACCGCGAGAAAGGCTGATAATAGACATCAAAACAGGGCCAGAACAGAGTACATCAAAACAGGGCCACAGCAGAGTACTAGAAAAACGCTTTTAGCCTCGGTACAAAATCATGGCTAAAAAGTTCAAAAATTGTGTCTAAAGCTTTTAGTCTCGATTTCACCTCAGTTACCCAAATCGATGTTGAAAGTCTTGTGGTTAAAAACTTTACCCACTTTTTCGGCAACCAATGCTTTAAAAAGCCTTGTAGTCTTGTTTGTTCAACTGAGGCTAAAAATACATTTTAGCCTCAGTTTTGGCTTGTAACCTCGGTTCCTTGGCAATAGAGACCAAAAGCAGACTTTTAACAACAGTTCCTAGGCAACCGTGGCTAAAAATTGACTAGGTTATCTGGCAACCGTAGCTAAAAAGCTGACATTAGCCCAAATTCTTTGGAAATCATGGCTAAAAGCTGTCTTTTAGCTTAGGTTCCAGGCAAATGAGGTTAAAAGTGGGCTTTTTTTAGCCTCAATTCCCCCACAACCATGGCTACAAGCGGACTTTTCGCCTCGGTTCAACTGTAGTTAGAAGCTAACTTTTAGTCTCGATTCCTTGGTAATCGAGACTAAAAGTCGATTCCAAACAGATTTTTACCCTCAATTCCTTGGCAACTGTGGCTGAAAGCTAACTTTTAACCTTGGTTATCAGATAACAGTAAGCTAAAAGCTAATTTTTAGCCTTAGTTTCTTTGTAACCATGCCTAAAAAGATGACTTTTGTTAAAATGCTGACTTTTAGTATCAATTCTTTAACAACAGTAGCTAAAAGTTAACCTTTAATCTCGGATTCTTTGAAACCGTGGGTAGGTTGCTTAAAAACTATGGCTAAGAATGAACTTTTACTCTCAATTCTTTAGCAACCGATGCTTTAAAAAAAAAAAAAAAAAACACACATTTTTAATCTCGCTTTATAAGCAATTGATGCTAAAATATGACTTTTAGCCTCGGTTACTTAGTAGTCGTGGCTAAAAGCTGACTTTTACCATTGATTACTTAGTAATTGTGGCTAAAAGTTGAATTTACCCTTAGTTCCTTAGCAACTGTGGCTAAAAATTAAAAATAAATAAAAAATAAAAAATTTTAGCCTTTGGTTGTAACCAATCGTGGTAGAAAAAATAACTTTTAACCTCAGTTCTTTACTAACCATGGCTAAAAGATCACTTTTACCATAAGTTTCTTAGCAACCATGGCTAAAAGCTAACTTTTACCCTCGGTTCCTTAGCAACCAAAGCTAAATTAATGGCACATTTAGCCTTAATTTTTTAAATTGTGAGTGAGGTCAGGGTCTCACCTAATCTGCTCCCCTGTGCCACAGTGCAAGCAATGGATTTTCTCAAGGTGTGAAATTTACGTAAGCCCCATGATGATGCATTTCTTAGATCCACACTGTCCATCTATTTTTTCATATCATTCTAAGGAGACAAACCTTAAAAAATTACAAATCCAAAGCTCACACCACTGAATGCACTAGCAATTGATAGTACTATTGAAAACTTCTTGGGGCCACATAAGGCTTTGATCAAGCTGATATTTGCATTTTAACTTTATCCAGGTATGCATGATCTTATGAACAGGCCAGATGGAAAATAATCATCTTGTTCAATCCCTACTACTTTTTATGGTGTGCTCCACTTGAGCTTTGGACGTACCTCATTTTTGGGCTTATGCTCTAGAATTGTCTAGTAAAATTGATGGATGGCATACATCTAACACAAAAATCATAGTTGGACACAAAAATATTCCACACATTAAAAGCTGTGTTGTGTAGTTAGCTACCAATTTGTGAGAGAGAAATCCTCCCTATCTTTTTAACTAGAGTCATTGGAAATGACGTGGACCAATGAGTAGCCACAACACTTGGATTTCGTGTGCCTTCAACACATACTATCAACACTCAGAAAAAATACTATATATATATAACCTCTTATCGGACCGTGATCATTTCTACAACTTGTAATCGCACTGCACTGTAGTCATTCCATAGATCTACAATTGTACTATAATTGTTTTCAGGATTTATAATTACACAGTAATTGTTCCTAAGACTTATAATGGGACTATAATCGTTAGTAGGATCTATAATAAGCCTATAATCATTCACGAGACTTACAATCAGATTGCAGTCATTCCTAAGACTTATAATCGAATTGTAACCGATCTTGAGACCTATAATTGCTTGGTAAATGTTCCTATGACCTATAGCCATATTGTTATTGTTCTGGGACTTATAATTGGATTGCGATTATTCTCGAGACCTATAATCGGACCGTAAGCATTCTCAGGACTCCCTAATTGGATTGTAATCGTTATCGAGACCTATAATTGCACCAGAATTGTTCTCAGGACCTATAATCATACCATAATCATTTTCGGGACATAATCGGACTTAATCATTCCTAAGACTTACAATTGAATTGTAATCTAATTCCCGAGACTTAAAATCGGACGATAAAACTTGACTCAGCTCAGCACACATAAACACTATTTATATATTAATTATACTTTTTAAATGTCATAATTTACTAGAAACAACTCCAAAAAACTCCTATCAGTTGGAGAAACAAGTCCTAGTATATTTAGACTATGCTTCATGCAAAGTGATCATCACGGTGTGGCCCACTTTTTGCATTGCATTGTATATTCTATCTGCATCGACCCTTTGATGGGAAAGAAATGGTTGTATAAAAAATTCACATACAGCCTAAATTTCAATCAGTACACTGTTAAACATCAAAGGACTATAGTTACACAGAGACAAAGACCAATTTGATTACACGCATATTGTTTTAGCTTGCCATAGAACGAAAATACAAATGAAATATGATAAGAAAAGAGGCACTAAAAAGACATGATAAGATCAACCAAACCCTCGAGTGACTCATATGAGGAACCTCCTTTCACAATACAACGCATTGCATTTTCCTTTAGAACACTTACCCTCTCTCCTATTTCCTTCCCTTCAATCTCCACCATCAATCTTCTTACGGCCCACTCTATCTCAATTCTATCAAACCCATTCTCAAGTTGCATTCCCACCCTCCAAACATGGCTGGCATACCTAGCAATCACCATTTGGTCCCATAAATAAGGACAACATAACATGGGGACCCCTTCACATATGCTCTCCAACGTAGAATTCCAACCATTGTGTGTCCAAAATCCTCCCACTGATGGGTGGGCCAGCACTTCTTGTTGTGGAGCCCACTTAACGATCCGGCCCCTCTCCCGTGTCTTCTCTTTGAACCCTTCTGGTAGTTCGACCCAATCATGGCCGTGGATGGAGCCAGGCCGGACCACCCACAAGAAGGGCTGGTCACTATTGGCTAGCCCCCAGGCTATCTCCACCAAGTCTCTTTTATCAAAGGAAGCTAAGCTCCCGAAGCTGACATAAATCACGGTCTGTGGCGCCTGCTTGTCTAGCCATGCCATGCAACTGTAGTCTTGTGTTAGTAAGCTGTTTGATGATCTTGGTGAGAATTTATAGAGTGGACCCACTGCAAACAGTGACACAGGATGAATATCTTGTCTAATTTTTACCAATGCAGTTGATTCAAGACCATCAAATGTGTTCATGATGTAACCCAAAGCGGACCTCATTGCATTGTGAACATTGGCCCCCAATTGCTCAAATGTATCAGGATCTGTCGTGCCGATGCCTGGAATGTCCTTGATCCTGAGTGGCGGAATCTCAGGAATGAGTGTGTTTGGTTGACCATCTGGTAAAGACAGATTGGTTAATACATTTACTATAATGTGTTTGTTGCATTTATTTCTTTATGAAGGATCAATCATATGTCTCCTTGTATTTCATTTTTCTGATAGATATTTTATACCTACTAGGGTTTGTAAATGGACCTAACTGAGCCAGGCAAATGGGCTGCATATGTAGAGCGGGTCATGGACACTTTCATGTCCAAGATGAGCCAAAGAAGACTTGATCGGAGGAGAAAGTCATCAAGACCGTCATAACCTTAAAACATGCATATCTCGCAAACCGGAATGAGTTACTCGACATACCATAGATGATTTTGGGGTAGGACGAGCTACTTTAGCCAGCCGGGTTGCCCATGTTGAATTTGTGAGATTCCATCATATCGACGGTCGAATTCCATGTTTATTTCCGTTTTTACTATTTTTAGTAAGTTTTAGTTTGATTATAACTCTTCAACCGTTGGGCTTTAGGAGTTGTGCCCAACATGAAAATTGTTTTTAAAAATTAATAGAATAACGTGGTTAAGCCACATAGGACACTTAGTATAAATAATTTTTTTTACTATTTATAGTAAGTTGCGAATTCTAGGAGTTTTAGTTATAGTTTGATTCCAAAATTTCTCCCATTGCTTAGTATCCCTGTTTAAAGGGTTTTAAACTTGTTTATTTCATCAATCAATCAAATTACGAATTTTATAAAATTCATTTTTATTTTTCTTGTTTTTTCCCTCGTGGTTTCGAGAAGTCTTTGTGACGAGTCCAGAGAAGCCCCATGGATTTGGAGTAGTTATCCTTGAGGAAGACGGTAATTGACCTCATCACGTTCATCCTTGAGTCAATTGGTATCAGAGCGAGGACTCCCCTCGGGCCGATGACAAACAACGAAGGTATGAACCAAAATCCTGTGGACGGTGATCCAGGGATTTGTTATCTTTAGGAAAGAATTAAATCTTTCCACCAAGAGAGTCAGTTGACCATGCAAGGGCTACAGCACGTTGGGAAATCTCCTTTGGTAAATTTTTTTATGATAAACTGAAGTATTGAAATTCGACATTGTCTCAAGTGGAGTTTGCATTCAAAAACATGGTGAACTGCTCGACAGGGAAGTCCCTGTTCCAAATTGTTTATGGTTAAGTCCCCCGTCATGCACTTGACTTGGTCATTTTCCCAAGCTCTCGGGTATCAGAATGTATGACGGACCAAATTGTTGCATTCATATGAAAATGCAAGCCAAGTTGCATGACTCGAACGACAAGTACAAGGAGTAAGTCGACAAACATCGATGACAAAATGTGTTCGACATAGGTGACCTTGCTATGGTCCATCTATGCAATGAGATATTTTTGACTAGGACCTACAAAAAGTTAAAGAATAAGAAGATTGGACCGGTACCGATCATTCAAACGATAAACGACAATGCTTACATTGTTGATCTTCCGGATGACATGGAGATCTCACGTAGTTTCAACGTTGCAAACCTAACTGAGTATCATGAACCGAAGCAAGACAAGAACTCGAGGACAAATTCTTTTAAAGTGGAGTGGACTGATGTAGAACAAGTCACGGAAACTTTCATGGCTAAGAAGGACTAGAGAAGGCTTGATCGGAGGCAAAAGTGATCAAGACCATCAGAACCTTAAAACAGTCGTATCTCGCAAACCGGATGGAGGTTTTCGACATATCGTGTATGATTTTGAGGAAGGAGAAGCTACTTCAGCCAACCGACCTGCTATACAAGGTTGCCCATGCTAGATTTGCGAGATTCCATCAGATCGACGGTTAAAAATCCATTTTATTTTCATTTTTACTATAAATATTAAGTTTTAATTCAATCACAACTTTTGATCCTTTAGGAGTCGTACCCAACATGAAAAGGGCTTAGAAAGATTAGAAGAATAACGTGGTTAGGCCAAATTAGGCACTTACTATTTTTGGCCGAAAACCATGAAGTCTAGTAGGAATCATGGTTGTCTATAAATAGTAAGTTTATTATTTATAGTAAGTCATGTTTTAAGGGAGCTTGAGTCTAAAACTCCATCCTAGGTTTGAGTTCACTATTTAAATAATTGAAATTTCATTTTTATCATCAATCAATTTATTTTGAATTTATTAGAAATTATTTTCTATATTCATCCTTAGTGGATTCGAGGAATCTCTATGAAGAGTCTAAAGAGCTCCGGGGATTCAGAGTAGTTATTCATGAGGAAGATGGTGATCAACCTCTACATGTCCTTCCCTGCATCAACCAAGGGTTTATACTTATGTGTGGCCAATGTATTCCCTAAAATCAATGTGGAAAGTGACTTGAAAGCTATGATTGATATGGTGAATAATCGAGGTTCCACATCGAGTACCTTCTACATCAGGCTGACATTAGAGTGAGGCATATCCTTAGAGAGGCCAATGGGGTGGCGGATAGCATAGTCAATGATGTAGAGTGGGTCGCAGACAGTTTCATGGCCAAGATGGATTAGAAAAGGCTCGGTCGACGACAAAAGTGATCCAGACCGTCGAACCTTAGATCGGGCGTATCTCACAATCCGGGATGAGTTATTGGGCATAAAATATATGATTTTGGGGTAGAATGAGCTACTTTAGCCACCTAACCCACTACGCCAAGTTGTACAAGCCGGATTTGTGAAAAACCTCTGGATCGACGGTCGTTTCCCTATTTTAATTTCGTTTTTACTATAAATAGTAAGTTTTAGTTTGATTATAGTTCTTCATCTGTTGGGCTTTAGGAGTTGTGCCCAATGTGAAAAGAGTTTAGAATAGTTAGGAGAACAGTTTGGTGAAGCCAAATAGGACACTTACTATTTTTGGCTAAAAACCTTGCGTGCTAGTAGACATCACGACCGTTTATAAATAGTAAGTTTACTATTTATAGTAACTTGCAAATTCTAGGACTTTTAGTTGTAGTTTGCTTCTGATTTCTCTCACATTGCTTGCTATCCGTATTTAAAGGATTGTGAACTGGTTTATTTCATTCATTAATCAATTTCGAATTTTATAGAATTTATTTTCTATTGCGCTTGCTTTCTTTCTCGTGGATTTGAGAAGTCTTTGTGAGGAGTCCACAGAAGCTCAGTGGATTCGGAACAATTATCCTCTCGAGGAAGACGGTGCTCGACCTCATCATATTCACCCCTGCGTCAGTCAAGCTAGGGAGTGGGTCCCAATTGGTTTGGCTTTTTCATAAAGTGTCGAAACTCCTGCAGAATATTCGAGGGACCCTCTTCCTTGATAGGGTGGCCCCGGGGAGCATGTGTCAGGGGTTAGAGCTGTGGTTAAGTTTTGCTTCTTGGGTATATGATAAGCGGTCCTCGGTATTTTGGGGCTGGGGATGCCCGAATGTATGCAGCGTTTATCGTTTTTTTCTGGAATATGGAAATTTTAGTAGCTTAAAAAATAAATAAATTGAAGTTCAACTCTATTATTTTTTTTACTATTTGTGTGTACCTTGATCAATCTCTGGAAAGATTTTATATCAGGTTGTAAAAGAAAAAACAATCAAGATTTGGGAGACACCCAAACGGGCCTCTAAAAGGCACACGTACCTGTGATGGAAAGGAGTCCATTTTGCTGTAGAAGCTTCAAAGACGCCATGGTGGTGGCACACGTGGCACTGCTGGTGCCTAACAAAATTCTTGGGAGCTTCAACTGGTCGGCAACGGCTTTAGTGAAGTGAAAAAGCTCATCAGTGATGATGCATGTAACCGGGCCATGCTGGCTGTCCGATAGCAATCGGGACAAGCGATCATGGAACGGTGCTTGGCATGTGTCGTTGAGGATGGACACAAGGGTTAAGGGGTCCTCAGTCAAGAGCTGACCGTCGGATAAGCCGTCGGGTATGGGCTCGAAGTTGAAGTTGGGGAAGTTGGATGGATTGGGGGAGTTGGAGTGAGTGTGAATTACGGTGATTGAGAATCCTTTGGAGTGTAGGAGAGTGGCCAGTTGAAGCATGGGATTTATGTGTCCTTGAAATGGGAGTGGCAAAATAACCAAATGAGGGATTTTTGTTGCTTGGATTTGAATCTCTCTCGATGCTTCCATTGGGTTTGAGATGTGATCGGCTGCGGTGGAAATGGGTCACTGGCTTTTCGGCTAAGCAAGGAGCTCCACACACATACATAGCATATATATATATATATATATATATATATATATATATATATATATATATAGGGAGTTATATGATACTCTTGCAAAGTATCACACTTGATACACAGGCACTCAGTAGTTATGCATGTCGCATATATTAACTCAAATTAAACCAACTAAATTGTGGAACCCACTCTTGAAAAGTCAGTCCCAAAATCAGATTGGTTGAATGATCCTAACCACTAATTAGCGGGACACTTGATTGTTAAAATATGATCGATCATTTTATGTTTTTAACCGTCCAATAAATGTCCGCCAATCCAATAATAAGATTATCAATTAAGTGTAACTTTTTATTCACCATGCATGTTTACCGATTTCTATAATTTGGACAGTTTAATTTGGATTATTTGCATGCCGTTCCTACAATTTCTAATCGTTAAGTTCCTGTCATCCACCTCACTGCTGAAGTATCAAAAGTTTTCTCTTTGGCCTTTGCATATGTCACTAGTGACTAGGAACAGTGGGATGCGACTCCCCTGCATGGTTTAAAGACTCGGTAACTCGGACCAACTTAGTTGGGCCTTGGGTTGAGTTGACCCTAACAAGTCATTCTGAGTCGTCCCCTATTTACCAATGAAGTAGATCCAAAGTTCAAGTGACCACACCATAGGAAACACTGGGGTTAATGACACCCACCGTTGAAACCTTTTTAGGGCCCACCGTAATGTTTACTTGTCATCCAACCTGTTGATAAGGTCATTGTGACCTCGATGAAGGGAAAACACACACACGAAGTTGGCCCCACAGGGCCCAACACATTGACACATCACCTCTACGGGTGGTGTTGGCAACACCACCTGATCCGCGTCCCATGCAAGGGCCTTGTATATGAGTGGACCTGATTTGCACATCAGTCTGCCACATGTCCTGTTGAGAGATGGCTCTACCGTATTTGATGTAGAGCGGGTCGCGGACAATTACATGGGAAAGATGGATCAGAAAAGGCCCGGTCGGCGACAGAAATGATTTGGACCATCAGACCTTAAATCAGGCGTATCTCGCAATCCGGGATGAGTTAGTCGACAAAAAATATATGATTTTGGGTTAGAACGAGCTACTTTAGCCAACCAACCCAGCTATGCAGGGTTGCGACGCTCGGAATTGCGAGAAACCCCTGATTTGACGGTCGTTTCCCTGTTTCAATTTCGTTTTTACTATAAATAGTAAGTTTTAGTTTGCTTATAACTCTTCATCCGTCGGGCTTTAGGAGTTGCGCCCAACGTGAAAAGAGCTTAGAATAATTAGGAGAATGGGTTGGTGAAGCCAAATAGGACACTTACTATTTTTGGCCGAAAACCTTGCGCACTAGTAGACATCATGACTGTCTATAAATAGTAAGTTTACTATTTATAGTAAGTCGCGAATTCTAGGAGTCCTAGTTGTAGTTTGATTCTGATTTCTTTCCCATTGCTTAGTACCCTTATTTAAAGGGTTGTGAACTCGTTTTTATTAATTAATTAATCTATTTCAAATTTATTTAGGATTTATTTCTATTTTCTGCTCTCTTTTCTCGTGGATTCGAGAAGTCTCTGTGAGGAGTCGTATTACGCTTGTATCTCCGTTATGTGAATGAAAATAAGGAAGGATTATATCATTAGAATGTATGGTAATTACGGTAAGTTTGAGCAGTGTGGGGTGACATGATATTTGACTGTCATCTAACCCATCCATTAGATGCGCCCCTTTCAGTTAGTTTTACATCCCAAAAATTATCATGATGCAGAACATATATGGTGACACTACATGGAATAGTTGGGATGAGGATGTGCACCATTAAGACATTTTAGATTGTATGTAGACCCGGCCCATTGTGTTTTTATATGATGTATGGTGTGTTAGGATCTATGGAACTTGATAATCACAGGTGTACTGTACATCCAGCCGATACTTTCGCAGGACGAGCTCACTGGGGTCACAGGACGCCCTTTGCATGGGGTCTGATGGTGTGCCCCTTGTCCATAGGGAAATTTCATAAATTCACATGGATTTTTTTTTTTTTTTTTTTTTTTTTTTTTTTTTTTTTTTTTTTTTTTTTAATGTAAACCATAGTTCGTTTGAGATAATATATATTATGTAGAGAGAGAGAGAGCCATTGTTGTATTGAGTGTTAATTCTTTTTTTCTTTTTTTCCTTTGAGAATTGGTGTGAATTCGTAGACGTATTGAAAGGAAACTATGTAAATATTTGTGTTGTAGTTTGCCAATTTTTTCTTCTTTCCTTTGATTTCAATATTGTTGTGTATGGATGAGAAGGGATCTTTCTTCCAACTTGACGTAGTTATAAGATGCTCCCTACCATGATCAATGGACACCTCGAAAGATAAGTCCATTACAAAACTTTGGTGGGCCTCACTAAGGCTATCAACACGATGGGCCTGAGTTGGCTTCCTCCTAGATTTTGAACTATGAAATTATGCCTGTGGCGTAATGAGATTACCCCGGTTGCACGTGCGGAAGCTTGACGGAGCTAAAGAATTAAGATTATGTTCTAAAGGGATGGGGGTAATTAGGACCTATTTAAAAAAAATATACCTTTTAAAAATTAGATGCCTAACTTAAACTAAGCAAGACAATTTAACTCTAGGATTTCCAAGCTAATAGAGGGTCCAATCACATAGGCTACAATAGATTTGTAAATAAACAACTAATATATAATAGTGTATATGTGTATGTTGGATGTGCTAACTATCAACACTAAACATTTATCTAATCATGCATACATAATTCAACATTCAAACACATAAGAATAATTAAACTAGTGTGTAAATGACAATCATAAACATAATCATATATAATAGTTCAGCTACTTGCCTACTCCACTCCCGACGGACACACTCAACACATGAGTGTAGCGGATTTCACTATTGAAGGTTTTAAATTAAATTAACCTCTAACCTTTTACAGCCCTACACAAGGACTCGAGATTTAGGCTCTACGCAAGAGCCAATATCCTACACAAGAACCCGGGGTTTTAGGCCCTACGCAAAAGCCAATGTCCTACACAAGAACCCGAAGATAATTTAGGCCCTACGTAAGAGCCAAGGTCCTACACAAGAAGCTGGATGTGTGCTTTACACAAGAGCCAATGTGTCCTACACAAGAACCTAGGAGTTGCAGGCTCTACCCAAGGGCCAAAGTCCTACACAAGAACTTAAGGGTTGTAAGTTCTACCCAAGAGCCAATGTCCTATATAAGAACCTAGGATGAGTTTGGATCACAAACTCCTACCCTCAATCCTACACAAGAAAAGAGAATAATAATGAAATTCTAAATATGACAACTTACTCGTCGGATTAAGACCCTTTTGTAACGCTTTCTTGGGTTGCTTGATCGTTGCTTTCCCGTGCTTTAATTAGTTTTCCGATGCTCCCCCAATCATGATGTTGCTGCTGCTTTACCAAGGTATCAGCTCTAAGATCAAACACTTTGCATTTGATGCTCTCCTCCGAGGTGACTAAGGTGATAGGAGGTTGGTTAAATCTCCTACAACTAGTGGGAGGTTATTTTTCCTAGGGGATTACCTAGATGGGTCTTCTAGACGATTTGAGCAATGGTATGCCAAGATGGCTTAAGTCCAATCTTCAAAAAATAAATGAGTTCAAGCACATCTTCAATGTGGAGGTTGAAATCCTTATAAGAGTATTAAACTCAAGAAAGATTGCTTATAACTCGACGGAATAGAGACTTGATATGAGGGATATGAATATGAATTCACCTAAGCTTTTATTACATCAAAAACTCATGCAAAAACTCAAGAATCGAATGTCCTTTTATAAAAAATTTGACCTCTAACAGTAAAAAATGGGTAGAAATTGGCTCTGGCGATGCCATCGAAGGTGACTTCGATACTATCGAAGGCTGATTCAATGTCATCGAGAAAATTAGATAATGTTGTTGGACATATCTAACTTCCTGGTTCGATGGCATCGACGGACCTTCGATGCCATTGAGAAAATCAGAATAAATGTCATTTTTGTTGGACAATTCATATCCTGGAGCACTTCACATAAACATAGGAGATTATCACCTTATCTGGAGCATCGTGGAGACCCAACCGCCATGGTCAACATTTGATTGGAGGTAACGAGCACCTCCGTGGACAGAAAAGACGCTGAGAATACCCAAATCTTCCCTCCCTGGATGGTGTTATAACATGTTGAATGGTACCCCAATTTCAATCCAATATGAATCTGCTTTTCATCTCAGAGCATTGGTTCCAGAATTGTCAGGATAGATGGACGAAATTCTCTAATTAGCCTTTTAATGGTTCTAATCATGGGATAATTCCCCACCCTGCGTGCATTCCAAATGAGGATTTTATCCATGGGCGAACTTCGTTGTCATCTCGCCCCGACACTTCAACGTCCTTGGTCTCCCAAACCAATTTGTATCATCCACTCTGTTGGTTCCCATGTTCATCTGAATCTCCCTTTGTAAAGGATTTTCAATATGTCTTGTGCTAATGGAGTTGTTTTCCTCCTTATGAAATACATTGGGCTGGCATCCTGGCTAGTAGACTGTTCAGTTAAGAGTTGAAGGTTAACCTCTGTCTGCAAGAGACCCAACCTTGTCTCTTAGATTGGGTCCGCAGACCTGCTAGGAGGGGCATCCTGTACCGGAGATGAGAAAGGTTGGGCGCTCACTACAAGAAAATGGAGCTTTACTGACAGCCAAAATGCCCCTAAAAGTCTAAAAAACCGTCGGAGGGGGGCGTCGCTGTATCTTTTACCGGCGGTCGTGCTTTTTTAATAGCGTTTTTGATGACCGCCGCTATATCGAAGACTTTTACCGGTTGTTATTGTCCTTTACCGGCACTTATCGTGACTGTCGATAAAGCCTAACGCCGATAACAACAGTAAAAGCGCTGTTAAAAGCTGTAAAAAGCGCCGAAAAAAACTGTAAAAAGCGCAAGTAAAAACTATAAAAATGCTCATAAAAGCTGTAAAAACGCTGCTAAAAATATTTTTAAGCACCGCAAAGGTTGCCACAACGCCGGTAAGGCCTGCATAGGTTTTGTTTAGACATATTAAAGCACCGGCAAAAGTATATTTAAGCGCCGCCAAAAGTATTTAAGTGCCTCCAAAAGGCTTGCAAAATGCTGGGAAGTATATGCAGAAACACCGGAAAAGGCCCGCCTAAGTGTTAGTAAAAGTATATTTATGCGCTGCAAAAAGGTTGGCAAAATGCCAGGAAATATATGCAGAAATGCCAAAAAAGGCCTGCCGAAGCGTTGTTTAGACATATCTAAGCGTCTCGGTATACGTCGATACAGATTTATCAAGGCATCAGTAAAAGGCTCCCGACAAATCTATCAAATGTCATGAAACACCGATATATGCCATGAAAAATGCTTGGAAAACCTTTAAATATGCACCAGTAAAAACTGGTGACCACCTATAAAGGTGCTAATCATGAGTTAATTTTTTTCTTAATCCATTTGATTGTTTATATTTAATTAAAACCTGTATTGTTTTTAAATATTTAGAATCTAAAAAATATTGGACAACACAATTAAAAATGAATACTAAATAAATTGTATTACTTTACAATAAAAATCGTATAATGTTTACAATAATATGTTGAAAATGTTCTGAATACATATAAAAGAAATCTCTCCATCTAGCCATCATCTGTCTCTGCCTGCAACCTAGAAGACAAAATAATAAAAATAAATTAATTACATTTCAAAAATTTTATGTGATTTAGATAGCATATCCTATGACTTTCAATGGCACAGTAAGAATGCGTTCCTACTCATACAAGTCAATGAAAGAAGGGGCCCACTCACTATAAGCAACAAGGTCAAACTCCAATCCAAAAGTTACATGGGGTGTATTTCATGACTTTCAATGGTCCACCTACATGAACTGGGGTTTAAAATTTCATGGACATGTCTCATGTGTGTGCCGTCATGAAAACTCTTCCAATTCCCAGAATTCATGCAGGGTCAATGCAAACTCTTATAATTCCCATCATGAGCAACACATCAGTATTGAAATTTCAGTCCGTAGGTAGATACATCATGAGTGGTGAAAACAATTGTTCATAATAGCTTTTAATAATAGTTTTATCTATTATTTACTAACAATTTACTAACTAGGCTAGGTGGATACGTTTATAGATTATATATATGACTATGCGAAGCTGACCTTCTCCGCTTTTCATAATAGCTTTATCTACACCTGTGCATAAGGTCACTGCAAGAAAATAAAAAAGAAGATGAATTAGGAGAGGAAGGCTAGTCCTTAGCAGTGAGTGTGCATGTGGGACCCATGTGCATGTTGGCCACGCGTGCCTTGATTGGTTCACATAGGCTGTGGAACCCAGGGCATGACACCCTTCAGCATTCCTAATGGTTTCAAACCCATTACAGCACATGGGTACCATTTTAGCATTCCTCTTTGCTGGATTCCAACACAACTATGTCCCAGCTTTTAATATTACAAAATAATGCTTATTTTCTAAAGATAGTGTTCAACCATTCAAATCAAAGGAAGGGGGCAGCCATTCTCTCTGGGGTATTGAAAATCTGACAGCTTAAGGATAGTGGATCAGAATCTAAAGATGGGGGATTAGCAACCCCATTTCAATATACTGAAGAAAATACAAGAAAAATCCTACCATTTGGAAAAGCATACCACCAAACAGATTCCTAGCCACACCAATTGACCATGCTGATTGATGTTAGTTTCAGTGTTGTAATTAAGAATGCATTTTGCACAGACCATGAAGAAAACAATTTGCAATTCTTTGGGAATTCTACTCCTATTAGAAGTTTCAAAAATCATAAAACGATGCTGCCGCAGATATGAAAGAACTCCTTTCTAAAACAACATAAACAAGCCCCAATTCTCATTTTTTGTTTTTGTGAGTTGTTTTAAGAGTAGAAATTCATAAATCATAAACTATTTTTCTCTATGCCAGAAATGGTCATGAGCCATACTCAGCCCCTCAATATCAAAGCATTTTCCAAAGAAATGGAACAAGAAAAGGCAAGAGATAACTCACTTGATTCCCATCTTGGCAAAGACAAGTTCTCATTGGAATGATTTTCCCTGACCTTTACTTCCCCAAATACCCAGAATGAGTGGAACCTGTTAGGATTCACTGAAACCATTCAAATTTCAAGAAATCAATCATGGGACCCACTTCTGAAGCAGCCCAACAGAAGAGAGTGGAACATCTGAGCTGTGCAGCAGGTTAGCCCCACAATGTACATGACCTGGGCCAAAAATGAGACTGGCCACTATCCATGTAGACCACTCCATCACTTTGTGTGGCCCACCTAAAGACCCGATGCATGGTTCGTATGTTGCAGCTGCATTCCAGCCCCAGTGAAGCTCATACATAGCAATTAGCATACCTTAATGTTAGGCAAGGTCATGAAATTCTTGCTGACGTGGACAATAAGCTTGTCCATGAAAGCTGGGGTGATGTAGAAACCATGCATGGTGTTGTCTAAGTTGTACCCGGAAATGGTTTCCGAATGCACAAAATCAAAATCAGTGGCCTGTTTGGGAGACTAGAATTCAAACAATTCAGGAACTGAAAGAAGAGTAGAGCTTTGGCATTTCTTTTCATTTTACGTATTGGCGGAGCCCGGTGCTGATGTATTTGTAGTTCACAGGAACCATTTCCTAATTTTCAAGTTCGTTTGCATTAGCTTACCACTCCATACATTAATATATTCATCAGGGATTCTTTTCCTTTATGAAGATTATGAATGCCAGCTTATTCATCAAGCTCATAATCGAGAAACAATTGTTCCCTAACTAATACATGTTAGAACTATAGAATGCAACTTCAACTTCATATGCAACTATAAACAAAGGAATGGCATCACGGACAAAATAAGGAAGATCATACTGTTGCCTGGTTGTTGCCGGCAGAACCATAAAATTCCTCTGTTAGAAAGACCAGTTAATAGTGAGCAAGATAGGAAAATATTTTATTAGTTGAATAATAAGCGCACACTGGATGGTAACACAATTGAATTCTCTTCTTCTCTTTTAAATATGACAGAAATTGGCGATTATCAATGGATAGAAATATCATGCAGAAACAAAGAGTGATGCTTAAAATAAGTATAGCAAGCATTTCAGAGCAAAGCTCAACAAAGATATATAAGTAAAGGGAAATTCAAAGTAAAAAAGCAATGTCCATAAATAATAATAAAAAATGAAGATATTATCGGATGCTAGAAAAAAAAATAAAAAATCAGCAGTGTAATTAGACCTTTTTTTTTTTTTTTTTTTTTTTTTTTTTTTTTTAAAACAAGTGTTTTCCTTTTTCCTTTTTTCTTTTTGGACTTTTCATAAACTATAGAATCATTCATGAATAAGTTGTGAATTAATCAATCATCATTGTATCCTTGTCCCAGCTTTTAGGAATCCTCTTCCAACAATCATTCAGATCAAATGCTCTATCTTTGCTCAAAAAACCTGCAGTTGGTATTGGATAATGACCCCACTAGATTTTTAAGGAACATCTTCCTCCAAAATACAACATCCAAGTCCATGCAAGTACAAAGATCAAACCATAGTTCTTCAAAAGCCATGATATTAGTGTCAAGACCATCATCTCATAAAGGCTTTATTGCCCTTATGAGATGAAATTACAGCATTCAGGGTATAGACTGTTGAGCACGATTTATGCTTTGATCTGCAAAAGAAACGGAGTCTGATGTGAACCAATGCAAGCATGTGAGTATTTATGCCAATGAATAGTACTCCATTGGGAATGAAATACTTGACGCAACTAACTCCAATTACTGAAGAATAAAGAAAAAGGAATGACTTATGGAAAGGTTGGGCCACTCTTTCTATTACGATTACTGATACAAACTCACTACAAGGTGACCATCTCAGTCACCTATCACTAAGTCTAAACCCCTCTCTATAGATGCTAGTCAGGTTGGAGCATATACAAATGGTCTAATACATCAATCCAAACAATTGATGGAGCATAGCCAACATTTAAACATAATAAAGCCAAACGGTCTAGTACAGCCAATCAAATCCAAACAGTCTAGTACATCAATCCAGACCATCCAAATCTTGGGCCTGTTTTGCATGGAGCATGGCCAAAATTTATACTAATCAGACGATCTAATTTATTTGGTGTTGGCCATTGAATTTGGACTGCTATCCATTTTCTTTCAACTGACCATTTGAAGGCTAAAACTAGATGTTTCTTAATTAGTGTGATTTTCAAGGTAGGCTCCATCCACAACGGGACCTCCAAATTGGAAGGTCTGGATTAGTGCCACATGTATGGGGATTGAGTCACCACCATTTGGGAAGTTACAACGTACACACATCAGAGGGTAGCCCATGTTACATAATGCATCAAGTGGTAAGAAAGTGTAGTATCTGTTTCACTCTTTGCAACACATCTATTGCAGGAACGGCTAAGTAGCCAGGAAGATGACGTTGGAACCATGTATGTTGACGAATCTCAGGAACTGTCATTAGCTTAATTGGATCCACAACGAGGATCCGGGTGATCAAATCACTTGCTCCAATAGAAAAATGGCTAGGAAGGGTGCATTTTCCACTCTGATGACAAAGAAGGTAACAAGCATATAAAACAACTTGCATTTAAAAATACTGCATGTATTAAAACAACAAGCATTTTCCAATCATGTTTCTTTCTCAGCATGTTGCATATCTGCATAGACAATATCAACATCCTCCACAGATCTTTAACTACAACTTAGCAACAGTACCCACAGATTTTGTAGTTTTAGTCCTAAAGAATTCAGTTTAGCCAAGAGGAAGTGACACAAAATAATGATGAAACCTTAGCATTCACAGCGAGAAGTAGCTGGCAAATATCACCACGAGGGATATTTGCATTAACTCAATACAACTCCAGTATCATTTCACCACTCAAAACTAAAAGCTTGTAGTAAAAATGATATGAAAAATGCTTATGGAAACCAAATCAAATCCCCTACTCATACAGCTAATGCATAAAAAAAAAATAAAAAAAATAAATAAAAATTAAAAAAAAAAACCCTGTTATACTTGCAATTCTGCAATCCAAGAGTGCTAAAAATTGATGGTCACAATTTTTTCTCAAAGGAGAGGCAAGATTCTAGAGGGCTTCCCTGTTCATTCTTGCTGCTGCTGCAAAGACAAAGGCAAAGGCAAAGGCAAAGGCAATGGCAGAATCAGCTTGTCTTATGCAACAAAACTGCTGCTCTCATTCTACTGACAATTCCCTTCATCACCACCGTCAACAGGTGGATCCAGCGCTTGTATTGGAAGGATCCATCTCCTTTGGAAGGTTTGTGTCAGAATCTCTAGATTGGGGAAAATGGTCATCCTTCTCTCATAACAGGCACTTGGAAGAGGTGCAGAAATACTCCACCCCGGGCTCTGTTGCTCAGAAGAGAGCTTACTTTGAGGCCCATTACAAGAGAATTGCCGCTCAAAAGGCGGCAGCATTGCTTGAGCAAGCAAATGCTGAGGTGAATAGTCTCTCAGAACAAGAAGAGAATGACAGAGTTCAGAAGGGCAATGCACAAGATTCAGCCACTGGAGAACACCCAGATCCATTGCTCAAGTGGTAGACTGAGTGAAAGATACCTCGTTTCAACACCGAGGTCTTGGCATCGATTCCCTAGTGGGGGTGGCTAACAGTGAAGTGTGATCTGACAGTGGGTGTACTAACAAGCTAACAAAAAAAAAAAAAAAAAAGCCACTGGAGAAATTGCTGATAACAGCTTTGACGTTGTAGATAAGAAGGACAGTTGGTGGAATCAAATAGCAATGCAGGTGGTGATAAACCAGATGGAGTTGAATCACCTGAAATTAACACAGGGTTCTTGACTGAAGCAAAAGGGTCAGACCTGAATGAAAAAATGGATGGTTTGGAAACAACGAAGGTTGAAGAAGATGCAATTTTTTTCATATTAAAATGAGGAATATGTATACCATAGGAGATGTAACGAGAAGAATAGCTCCCTCTAGCGCCCCTACCCCCATGACCCTGCATGCCAAGTCTCCACCTAGTAGTCTCAGCAGGCTCCCTGTTGCTGGGATTCTGCCAAAGAAGAAGATACTTGTTAACAATGTCAGTCGCTGAAAAGGTCAAAAAATAGCCAAGCTACTATGCTGCTTTTGCATTATCAACTGAAGGATTCAATGCTGAGTGTATTTTACACATTTTTGTTTCTGTCTCTTATTATGTATCCCAGCATTTCCTGAACTTCTCCATGTATGAATTTGTGTCTAGGATGCCTAACTGTTCAGAAACTTCTACAAGTCAAAGCAGTAAACTTACCTTTGTGAGTAGCTCAGCCCAATAAGTGTGGACTTCTCCGAGCACCAAAAGTATGAGACTTGCCCTTCAGGGAGCTTTACTAGAAACGAGCGACTGGAACTGTCAGCAGAAATTTCTTCAATTACCACTGCTGAGCTCTCCGAAATTGTACTCAAGACTGCCAGTCTTTCAGTGCAGCCATCGTCACAAGTGAATGAGATGCGCAAATCAGATGAAGGCAAGAGGGTAGGGTGAGCTTCAGATGTCCCCTGCACCATGGAAAAAACATAACATGAAGAGACTGTTAAAATAGTCCAAGACATCAAAAGCAAAATACAAAAGTTACCAAAACAGTGAATTAAAAAATATATATAGGCTGCTGTAGAGCATATTTGTGGACCACTATATTGCTACATTGATAGGATCGTTTGAGAGTATAGCCATACAAAGAGGAGTGGTATTTAGCGTAGAAGATTGAGCTTTATGCAACCAGAGAAAGAATGTAACAAGTATGATCAAGATCAATGCCCAAAAAACAGAGCAAAATTAGTTCTTCCTTAGATATTCACATTAGATGATGTACATAACAAGTATTTGGAAGTAAAGGTGATAAATGGAGATGCAGCAAAACTTTGGAAATAGCCTTACAACCAGCAAAACTGTACCAATATGAAAACGATATGATCTTGGAATCTGTTTTGGCCCATATAGAGCCTTTAATATCCTTCTTATTGGTGAATTTATGCTTCTTGATGAAGATCACTGTGTAGAAAGGCATTGGTGGCTTCCATTTCATAAAGAGGCCATTAAGGGGAAGCAACAAGCAAAAATAACATGAATGGTAGAGGACATAATCAATTGACCAATGTTGCAATCCATATACTTCTAAAGGCTGACAAGCTGCTAATTGTGTCTTCTAATGCTGAATAGCATAGTCAGAGGCATACCTGAGAGTGCAAACCCATTGAACGTGATGATCCTTTTGTTATTAGATTAAGATGAAGGACCAATATGCTTTTGCTCGTTGCACTACTTCGTGCACCCTAGAAACATTCTTTTGCCAATCCTATAGAACTTGTGCTATTCCACTCTATTCCCTATTCCAAGGCTACTGGAATGATTCCTCTACTTCTCAGTATTTTGGTCTACTCACAGACTTCAGGGGCTCCCCTCTGCTACCTAACCAATGAGTCAATTTTGTATCAAGAATGATGAATATCTCCCAAGTTTTATCAGTGCTACTGTCATAAAAGATGTTGCTGCTCAAGTTGGTGGTGTATAGAGACTAGAGGATTCTTTAATGCTTGGCTCACCTTTATACATTCTTTTCCCAATCCTATAGAGCTTGTGCTATTCAACTCAAGTCACAACTCGAAAACTACAAGCATGATTCCTCTACCATAATTGTTTTGGTCCAATCAAGAGTTGATGTGATGCATTGGCTTCTATTCAACAATTGATTTTAGATGAGAAACATTTTAGTTCTCCCAATGGGCTTGGACCCAACTATGACCTTTCGTTAGTTCTGTCAGTATGCGAGGTGCCAACATCCATTTTGAGTCCCCTTTCTTATTTTTAATGAGCTTTGGGCCCCTGCACTTAACCAGGATGCTCATGTGGCTCCTCCTTCCTCATCACAAGGTACATTATCCTCTTCTTCCTTTGTTGCTTAACGTGATTGAGGTTCTCATGGTGCTCTTTCTAGTTGTGGTGCTCGTGGAGCACATTTTGGTCATGGTGATCAAGTGCTTGTTCACCAAGCTGATGTTACACATGGCCATGCTCCTCTTAACTCAGTTTATTGGGCCTCATCCCAAACATGGAGTGCCATATTGGACATGCTTCTCAATCACCTCATTCTTCTGCCTGTGATCAGGTCATTCATTTGATTCATGAATGACAGGGATGCATTGCTCTTACTTGCTATATTGCATCCCACAGGCCCTAGCAGACCAATTATCTCCCACAAGCAATGACTGCCATTACTCTGATTATCTGGAGGACCTGAATCGGTACCCCAACACTGGAACCGGGTTGCCATTTGATCTTTGACGCAGGTGGTCTGACTTGGCCTGTTTCCTATTGTGGCCCTAAATCATGGTTGGTGGTGGTACTCCATTATGAACTACCAATAGTGGTGATGTGACTTCTTTGGTTCTCTATTGCTTGATCCTATCCTTCAATATATATAATATATATATATATATATATATATATATATGATATATATATATATATATATATATATATATTATCAGCAATTTTACATGGGATAACAACTTCTTTTTACAACCCTGGGGTTTCTTCATGACAAATTGAGATAGAAGTAACAAATAGAATTACAGAAATGAAAAAACACTTCACCTCATTTCAAACAGATCAAAAAAAAAAAGAAAAAAAAAAAACTCAGCAGAACAATAACAAATGGCAACCAATAAATGCCCACCAATCAGATAATCAAATAATCAAATGAGCATAGTTTTTTGTCATGATACCTCTACAATGGAATCCGTGGACAGTCTAATTTGATCCATGTTTTGATACACATCAGAAACAGAATGAGGCAAACTTCTTTTCAAAAAAATAAAAAAATGGAGGGTCCACATGTGGAATAACTCTTTCTGGTTTTCAAGATAAGCCTATTTTAAGGTTATGAGGTCCGAATCACTTCCGCCTCCGATTGGGCCTTATATGGTCCATCTTGGACATGAAAGTGTCCGCAACCCGATCTACATCACATTTAAAGTAGAAAAGTCCGTTAATGCAATGGCAGCATCTTATTAAGCTCACCAGATGGACAGCTAGAATTTACTGGCTCTACAACCATGTAATTGTTAGTTCATTGCGCCATGGACGGTGGAAGGTCCTCCAACTCGAATGTCTCATAACACTTGGTGCAGGGAGCCCGTGCCATGAAAAGCTCTGTCGAGCCTACCATGATATTGTTTGGCATCCACTCCGTCCATCAGCTGCACCATCTCACGTTCTGATATGAATCCAAAAATCAGGTAGATCTAAAACTCATGTGGACCTTCCACCGACATGAACGAACTGGATCCTGTTCAGCAACAAACTAATATGGCTGAAGCATTTCTTCAAACAATTAAAATACACATGTAGGCAGCCATGGACAGCAACGGATATGGCTGCCGCTGCCATAGCTGCTGCCCAATTTCTGGCCATCAAAAGAGGAAATGAGAGAGAAAGAGAGAGTACCTTCAACTTCCTCATCTGATATCTTCTATTCTCTTCAACTGTTGGAGAGAGATTGATGAAACTGTGCGTCGAAGAGAACGAGGGAGAGAGACATCGAGAGAGGGAGGGAAATCAAGGAGATCGAGGAAGGGAGAGGGAGAAGCGCGGGAGAGAGAGAGAGAGATCGAGGAAGGGAGATGGAGAAGCGAGATGAGAGAGAGATTGAGGAAGGAAGAGCGAGAAGAGAGGGAAAGAGAATGGGAAATGAAGGGTGTGCGGATAGATCGGGGAAGGGAGAGCGAGAAAAGAGGGAAAGACGGAAATGAAATGTAACGCGCCCGTTTTTTTTTTTAAAGTAAAACCTTTCACCGGCGCCCACCTATCAAAATCAGGGGCGAATTTTGATGGCTGCAGGTGATTCTCATTATCACCGGCAGATAGAGATGGCCGCTGGTAAAAAATTGCGCCAGTAAAAAGGTATTTTCTTGTAGTGGCTGCTATCTCGTTGAGGAATACTTGAAGGACTGCCTTGCAGCTCATTGTTAGATGCCTCTGTCCTAGAGTATGCTGACAAGGCTTGTTGAGACATGACCTGGGAGAGTTTGGGTTCTGAGCTTATTAGGACTATTTAGGGGGAGCCTGGAAGGGTGTGAGTTGGAGAGACAGGTTTTAAGTATGGGAAGAGGTCTACAGCCAGCAGCCCCCCATCGCCTAATGCCCTTCTTTCTTTCACTGCATTCTATGCCTCTATTGAGCATCCTCCGGGCCTTCCTCAAAGTTTTTCCCCTATCTTAGCAGGCTCCTTCTGAGAGGGCTTTCCGAGGTGATGTAGGAGATTTGAATTGGAGGGCCATGTGTATCTGCTGAGTTGTGGAGATCTGTTTCGGGGGGGGGGGGGGGGGGGGGGGGGGGGGGGGGGGTGGGGGGGGGGGTGGGGGGGAGGGGGGGGGGGGGGGGGGGTCGACTTTTGGGGGTGGTTGGTCGACTTTGGGCTGGTATTGGGTCTCCAGCTCACTTGCATAGTTGGGGAGGAGCTGGGCACGTGGGATTGAATGGGGGGTGGGCAAAAGGCCAATGTGGTCGCTGAGGTTAGGTGTCCTCAAAGCATCTTCCTTTGGATTTCATCGTGTTCGTGGAGGATTGTATGAGTTGCTCCTGGACGGGGAATGGGGGAGACCACGGTGGAATGATAATGGTTGGGAAGTAAAGGGGATGGTTGACATTTCTATTGCGCCCTAGGGGGGCTGTGTAGTAAAATGCTTTCTCCACCCATTGCCTAGTGGATTCCCTGTCTTTCTTCTGCGCTCATGGGCGACTCATATCTGTCAAGATAACGGTGTGAGGTGTTTCAACTGTTGGCCATATCAGAAAAGTTTTCCCTGCCACCTCCGGACCTCTTGGCGTATGAGTATCTGTACCCGGTTGGATAATTACTCTGATTCTAGCTGCAACTTGGACTAGACCCAGAAGCGAACACCTGTCCACCTCTACAACCTTACCGAATGTTTTTCCCAGAGCCATAAATATTGATTCCATCCAGGCATGTGCCGGGATGCCATGGAGCTGAATCCATACTCCCTCGCCCCCAGGGACATACTTCGGTGACCATGCCTCTACCTTCCCAAGGCCCATTTTCTTGTGGAGGTAAGAATCTGTGAAGAAAGAAATGAGTTCCATCCTCGTCTTGAAGACCAGAAGGAATCTGTCTCGGCCAATTCTTGAGACATCTATGGCCAAGGAAACATACTTGGAGAGTTTAATTTCCTGAATTAGTCTGATAATGGGCACGTCTATGTTCACTGCGTGGGCCACCAGAGCTAAGCTCAGCTCCCTCAGCTTCAAAGCCACACTTTTGTTATCCGCCTTGACAGTGAACTTCTCTGTAATATTTTGTCGAGCACCTTCTGTGTGTTTGATGCCCGCCCCATTTTGTCGAACACCTTCTGTGCGTCTGATGTCCGCCCCCTTCACCGTTTCGACAAAAGACCTACCTTCCTTCTCAGGCACTTTATGGACTGTTGTAGGGGGGTTTGAGGCATCCCTAATTGGCGGTGGCTGGGTTTTGGGTGATTGGGCCGAACGGGCCTTTGCCATTTCTACCGTCAGAATTCGACTATCCACCAGCGTCTCATTGAGGATATCCAATACTGCTTTTGCATCATCTGAGATTTGGAATTTTATGAAGGTGTCTCCTAAGATTGAAGTTCCAAGGTATGCAGGTGTCTGAAATCTTACCATATCGCCCAAATATTCGGGTTAGGTCCTCTACCATCGTGTGGAAGGAGATGTTTCCTGCAAAGAGGGTGAAGGGTTCTTGCGGGTTACCTTAGGTCTGACCTGCTGCCATTCGCCTGAACTAGCTCTCATGTTGTCCTTCTTTCAGTCGGTAGAAGTCAACATGTTCTGCTCAGGTGTTGGTGTTGGGATGCCTTGCACAAACCTTAGGATCTAGCCTCCCGAAACATACCAGAATTATGGATAATAAAAGCAATGAAATAAATCAAAGCATCAATTACGCACCACACAAGAGATTTTTACGTGGAAAACCCTCGAAGAGGTAAAAACCACGGGACCTCGTCCAGATCAACAATCCACTATGAAGTAGAACGTTTACAACCTTCTTCACTCACGCATGAGTGGATAAACGATAAGAGAAATAGAGAAAACGGAGAGATCTAACCAATTACGAGGACATAAAAGCGCGCTGAGATGTAGATTGCAAAGTAGAGAACCTCCACGAGCAGAACCTCCCTTCTATAAGCTTCCTCTCTCTCTTTCTCCTCTCTCACCTTTGATAGCCCTAAACCCTTTAGTAAATCCTTGCAAAGCTTTAGGAACCCTCTTGCATTACTAGAAAAGCCCTAGGTACCCCCTTTATAGTTTAGGAAACTTCCTTCCGCATCCTTGTTGCGAAAGACTCAAGGACTAATCCGCAGTTTCGCGCAAATCGCGGAACAAACTGCGTAACCTACGACTAGTCCTGGAAATTCCAGGACTGGTCTTAGCCTCCTACGACTGGTCGTAGCTCACCTACGACCGGTCGTGGGTCACCTACGACCGGTCGAGAACCCCGGAGAAAAATAGTCCGAACTCGCTGGACTTTGAGTCGAGCTACGACTCGACTCCCACGACTGGTCGTACCAACCCTCGACCGGTCGAGCAGGGCTCACGACTGGTCGAGCACGGGGCAAAAAACCCATCAAAATCCCCCTTTTGACCAGGGAGGGATCCACCTTCTTCAAGCCAGCCAGGTTTCTACAAACCTCAAACTTGCCCTTGAGCAAAGCCTTGGTCATCATGTCTGACCCATTATCGTCCGTGTGGACTTTCTCAAGCTGTAACACCTTCTGTTCCAAAGTATCCCTGATCCAGTGATACCGAATCTCTATGTGCTTCGACTTGGAATGCTGACTTGGATTCTTGCTCAAGTGTATAGCACTTTGACTATCGCAATAGACCACGTGCTCCTCCTGCTTTAGGCTAAGTTCCTGTAGGAACCTTTTCATCCAAAGCACCTCTTTACATGCTTCTGTGACTGCAATGTATTCGGCCTCTGTCGTCGACAATGCTATGACCTTCTGTAGCTTGCTCTGCCAAGAAACCGCTCCCCCTGCAAACGTGAACATGAACCCCGATGTAGACTTCCTGGAGTCTATGTCACCTGCCATATCTGCATCTGTGTATCCCTCTAACACAGGTTTACCGTCACCATAGTATAGGCTCAACCTGAATCATGAAGAGCCTTAGATACCTCAGTATCCACTTAACGCGCTGCCCAATGCTCTTTGCCAGGATTGGCAAGATACCGGCTGACAACACCAACCGCATATGCTATGTCTGGGCGTGTACACACCATAGCATACATCAAACTTCCTACAGCTGACGCGTAAGGTATCTTCTGCATCTTTTCCACCTCTGTCTTCGTCTTGAGACACTGTCTGTCGCTCAATCTGAAGTGACCATCCAGTGGAGTACTGATCGGTTTCGCTGCATTCATATTGAACCGCTCTAGGACTTTCTCAATATACCGCTCTTGTGACAGCCAAAGCTTCCTGTTGCTTCTGTCACGGGTTATCTCCATTCCTAGGATCTGTCTAGCCGGGCCTAAGTCTTTCATCGCAAAAGACTTGCCCAACTCCTGTTTCAGCCTGTCAATCTTCTTGATGTCTTTTCCCATGATGAGCATGTCATCAACATATAGCAGCAGAACTAAGAAATCACCGTCTGAGAACTTACGCGTGAACACACAGTGGTCCGACTCCGTTCTGTCATACCCATGCTGTAACATGAACGAATCGAACTTCTTGTACCATTGCCGTGAAGCTTGTTTCAGCCCATATAAGCTCTTCTTCAGCCTACACACCATATGCTCCTTGCCCTTGACTTCGAACCCCTCTGGTTGGTGCACGTAGATCTCTTCTTCCAGGTCACCATGGAGAAAGGCAGTTTTAACATCTAATTGCTCTATCTCCAGATCCATGCTAGCCGCCAACCCAAGCAACACCCGTATGGATGTCATCTTCACCACTGGTGAGAATATCTCCTCAAAGTCTATGCCTTTCCTCTGACCAAACCCTTTCACCACAAGTCTGGCCTTAAACCTCGTCTGTGAATTCCTTTGCTCAACTTTCTTTCTGAACACCCACTTGTTGCTCAAAGCTTTCTTGCCCTTAGGCAATTTCACCATGTCATAGGTGTGGTTCTTATGCAAGGATTTCATCTCCTCTTGCATAGCTTTCAACCACTCCTCCTTATGCTCGTCGGCTAGGGCCTCAGAATAATCTTCTGGCTCTCCCCCATCGGTTAACATAATGTACTCATGCGGCGAGTACCTCTTGGACGGCTGTCTGTCCCTAGATGACCTCCTCACCTGTGGCTCAACAGGTGGATCAAGTGGGGGCTGCTCCCCTGGTCCATCTTCTGAAGGAACTCCCTCGTCCTCTGCACCTTGCTGTACTCCCCCGTCATCAGGCACCACGGGAGGAGTAATCGGATCCATGTCTTCTAGCTCACCTGAACTAGGCTGGTTCTTCTCTGGCTTACCAATGTCTTCGATACACTGATCTTTAAAGAAAACTACATCTCTACTCCTGACGAGCTTCTTCTCGGTCGGATCTCATAACTTGTAACCGAATTTTTCATCACCGTACCCCAAGAACACACACTGCCTGATCTTCATATCGAGCTTGGACCTCTTGTCCTTTGGTACGTGAACGGATACCTTGCATCCAAACACCCTGAGATGACTGTACGATGGATCCTGTCCAGTCCACACCTTCTCAGGTACTTCTCCATTCAACGGGGCTGATGGAGACCTGTTTATCAAATACACCGCCGTGGGCATTGCTTCTCCCCAGAACGTCTTGGGCAACTTCGCATGGGATAACATGCATCTGATTCTCTCAACAATGGTGTGATTCATTCGCTCAGCTACACCATTATGCTGGGGGGTCTTGGGAACCGTCTGTTCATGCCGTATACCCTGGGACTTGCAGTACTCGTGAAAGTCGCCAATGTATTCACCACCATTGTCAGTGCGGATGCACTTCAATGGTCTACCTGTCTCTCTCTCGGCCATAGCATGAAACAATTTAAACACACCAAAGACCTCGTCCTTGGATTTCAAAGTATAAACCCAAACCCTCCTAGATGCATCATCTATAAAAGTAACAAAATACAATGCCCCACCCAAGGTTTTTGTCCTCATAGGACCACAAACATCAGAATAAACCAAATCTAATGCATGCACTTTATTAACATGAGAAGCAGTTTTAACGAATGAAACTCTATGCTGTTTCCCTGATAAACAATCAAGACAGGTTTTAAGAGGCATACCTGTCACGTCTAGAAGGAGCTGCTTCTTTGCTAGTACCTGAAGCCCTTTTTCACTCATGTGGCCTAGACGCCTGTGCCACATGTCAATAGCTGAATCTTCCGCTGCGTTCAATCCACCCTTGCACATACTGACACTTGCCTTGTACAGGGTGCAACACTTCTTTCCTCTAGCCACGATCAATGAACCCTTGATGAGCTTCCATTGCCCACCAGCAAACCGGCTTTCATAGCCATCATCATCCAACCTTCCCGTCGACATCAAGTTGAGGCGAAGGTCTGGGATATGCCTCACATCCCTGAGAACCAATGTGCAGCCCACATCAGTTTTCACACAAATATCACCAACTCCCACGATCTTTGATACGCCAGAATTTTCCATCTTCACAGTCCCATAGTCACCTGACTTGTAGCTTGTAAAGGAGTCCCTGTGTGGAGTCGCATGAAAAGAAGCTCCCGAGTCTATCACCCAGTCGGTGCCCTGACTCGTAGCCGTGAGACATACATTGTGATATGTAGAAAGAATAACTACCATGTCGCCATCTGAGGCGACCGCAGTGGAATCTGATTCATCTTCCTTCCCTTTTCCTTTCTTGTCGTTCTTACGACATTCATGCTTATAGTGGCCCTTCTTGCCACAATTCCAGCATTCAACATCTTTTTTGTTGCTCGACTTGCCTCTTGATTTATCTCGGGCCTTCCCGCCCTTCCTGTTCTTTCCTCTCCCCCGTTCTTGCGTCACAAGAGCCTCTTGCTGAGTAGACCCCTGAGACTTCCTCCTTGTCTCCTCATTGAAGAGACAACTGGTTACCTGTTCCATGGATATCTTTCCGTCTAGCGCGGAGTTACTTAGAGACACCACCAATGTCTCCCAACTGTCAGGCAATGAACTAAGCAATAGTAAAGCCTGCAATTCATCATCCAGGACCATCTTCATAGAGGTGAGTTGGTTCACTATATTGCTGACCTCATTCATGTGCTCGGCCACAGAACCACCATCCTTGAACTTGAGATTCACAAGTCGCCTTATCAGAAATATCTTATTACCGGCTGTCTTTCTCTCATACAGCCCTTGTAATTTTAGCCATAGGCTAGCGGCTGAGGTTTCCATAGACACATGGTGGAACACAGAATCATCCAACCATTGTCTAATAAACCCCACCGCCTTTCGGTCCATCTTCTTCCAATCATCATCAGTCATATCCTTGGATTTTGCTGATATGCCTGAGATTGGAGAATATAGGTCCTTGCAATAAAGCAAGTCCTCCATCTTAGCCTTCCATATGGTCCAGTTAGAACCATTGAGGCTGATCATCCTTGAGCCACCTTCCATAATTCAAAAACCGATCCTACCCGTTCAATGAACTTAGCTCTGATACCACTTTGTTGGGATGCCTTGCACAAACCTTAGGATCTAGCCTCCCGAAACAAACCAGAATTATGGATAATAAAAGCAATGAAATAAATCAAAGCATCAATCACACACCACACAAGAGATTTTTACGTGGAAAACCCTCAAAGAGGTAAAAACCACGGGACCTCGTCCAGATCAACAATCCACTATGAAGTAGAACGTTTACAACCTTCTTCACTCACGCAGGAGTGGATAAACAATAAGAGAAATAGAGAAAACGGAGAGATCTAACCAATTACGAGGACATAAAAGCGCTGAGATGTAGATTGCAAAGTAGAGAACCTCCACGAGCAGAACCTCCCTTCTATAAGCTTCCTCTCTCTCTTTCTCCCTCTCTCACCTTTGATAGCCCTAAACCCTTTAGCAAATCCCTTGCAAAGCTTTAGGAAACCCTCTTGCATTACCTAGAAAAGCCCTAGGTACCCCCTTTTATAGTTTAGGAAACTTCCTTCCGCATCCTTGTTGCGAAAGGACTCAAATCCGCAGTTTTGCGCAAAATCGCGGAACAAACTGCGTAACCTACGACTAGTCCAGGAAATTTCAGGACTGGTCTTAGCCTCCTACGACTGGTCGTAGCTCACCTACGACCGGTCGTGGGTCACCTACGACCGGTCGAGAACCCCGGGGAAAAATAGTCCGAACTCGCTGGACTTTGAGTCGAGCTACGACTCGACTCCCACGACTGGTCGTACCAGCCCTCGACCGGTCGAGCAGGGCTCACGACTGGTCGAGCACGGGACTGGTCAAAATAACCCATCAGTTGGCTTCTAGCAGGGTTGCAGTTGTTACGCTATGGCTTGGGCTTGGGCTGCTGTCCCTCTTTCAGTCAGGGGAAGGCAACATGTTCTGCTCAGGTGTTGGCTTCCAGCAGGGTTGCAATTGTTGCAGTTTGCCTTTTCTGATGGTCTTTTGGTAGAAGTGCTTGATGGTCTGATGGGATGCTGCTTTTTGTATATAGCTTGCTGGATGTATGTTGAGCAGTTATGCTGCTCCCCTCCGGTTGATGGGCGTGAAGAACTTGGAGGGTCAGCAGTGGGACTGCAGGGTAGCTGTGCCTGTACATTGCTCCCTATTTTTCCAAATGTGGGCTGATGTGCACTGATTTGGCTACAGTCCAGCTGTTGGTGCTTAAGCTCTGAAGTGCTGGAATAGTCGTTGGGCTGCTGTGAAGCTGTTGTTGCCGGTGCAGCTGTTTGGTGTGGTGTGAGCTGGTAGTGCTACCGTTTTGGTTTTGGGTGGTGGCGGTCAGTTTGCTACTAGTTGGCCCTTTTGAGCTGCCTGTTTTGGCAGTGAGGTTCGGAGGCCACAGTGGTAAGGTTGATGGTGGTGTTTTTTGTTTGTCTGGATGTGGGCCCGGCTTTCTGATGAGGACTGTTTCGAGGGAGCAGATGCAGCTGTTGAGGGAAGCAGTCCACGGTGATTTCAAGAGGAATGCTGCGGTGCTCTAAGTTGCTGTCCTCCTTGGAAGCTATGGTTCATGATGTTTACTTCTACTGGCTCAAGAGCAGCTATGGCATCTGTTCTTAGTGACCCAGTGAGATAAGCTAAGTGAGATAACTATTTGCTCTCTGTTTAGGTCCAAGTCCTTTTTCAGTTTTTATTTATTTATTTATTTATTTATTATTATTATTTAAATTTTTTTTTTTTTTTATAAATGTTGTATATGGTTAGATTATGTTAGGTGTACGTGGCGCGGCTCTTCTTTTGCAGTGCCCGCCTATTTGGATGTAGAACCAATTTTCCAATATATATATATATATATATATATATATATATATATATATATATATAAAGATAGTTGTCATAAAAAAAAAAATAATAAAAAATAAAAACTCCTATCGATTTTTAAGAAACTAGTAGTTTTCGAGTCAACTCGACTCTACTGTGTTTCTAATCGAGCAATCTTTTCGTATTTTTAGAACATGCTTTATGGAAAGTGATCATCATGGTGCGGCCCACTTTTTGCACTGGATTATGTATTCTATCTGTGTCGACAGGAAAGAAGTGGTTGTATCGAAAGTATTCTATCTGTGTCGACAGGAAAGAAGTGGTTGTATCGAAAGTTCAATATACAGCCTAAATTTCAATCAGTGCAGTATTTAAGTTCAAAGGAATATACTTACACTGAAACAAATTAGGCCTATTTGATCGCATACTTCTTGTTATAGCTTGTTATAGAACGAAAATACAAATGAAATATGATAAGAAAAGAGGCTTCATAATGACATGATAAGATCAATCAAACTCTCTAATGACTCATACGAAGAACCTCCTTTGGCCATACAACGCATTGCATTTTCCTTCATTACACCTACCCTCTCTCTCATCTCCTTCCCTTCAATCTCCACCATCAATTTTCTTACTGCCCACTCTATCTCACTCCTATCGAAACCATTTTCAAGTTGAATTCCCACCCTCCAAACATGACTCACATACCTAGCATGCACATTTTGGTCCCATAAATAAGGACAACATAGCATGGGGACCCCTTCACATATGCTCTCCAACGTAGAATTCCAACCATTGTGTGTCCAAAAACCTCCTACTGATGGGTGGGCCAGCACTTCTTGTTGTGGGGCCCACTTAACAATCTGGCCCCTCTCCCGTGTCTTCTCTTTGAACTCTTCCGGTAGTTCGACCCAATCATGGCTATGGATGGACCCGGGCCGGATCACCCACAAGAAAGGCTGGTCACTATTGGCTAGCCCCCAGGCTATCTCCACCACGTTTCTTTTATCAAAGGAAGCTATGCTCCCAAAGCTGACGTAAATCACGGTCTGTGGTGCCTGCTTGTCTAGCCATGCCATGCAACTGTAGTCTTGTGTTAGTAAGCTGTTTGATGATCCCGGTGAGAATTTATAGAGCGGCCCCACTGCAAACAATGGCATGGGATGAATATCTTGTCTAATTTTTGCCAACGCAGTTGATTCAAGACCATCAAATGTGTTCATGATGTAACCCAAAGCGGACCTCATTGCATTAACAACATTGGCCCCCAATTGCTCAAATATACCTGGATCTGTCGCTCCAATGCCTGGAATGTCCTTGATCCTGAGTGGGGGAATCTCAGGAATGAGTGTGTTTGGCTGACCATCTGGTAAAGACAACAGATTGGTTAATATGTTTACTATATATATAATCTAATCATGGCTTGTTTTTAGAGTTAAATGTGTTTGTGACAAAGGTTGGTCCCAACAGAAGTGGCCCGAGCCTTGTTTTTTTTTTTTTTTTTTTAAAATTCCAAACATCTGCTGCATACTTTGAATTACCTCCAAATCAAACGAAATTTTCAGTATCTCTAATCTAGTGTTTACATCAACGTGATTCCATAATACCCACCTCTCCTATTATGAATGGGGAGTTACATGTACTCGGGCAGCATGCGATGGTTGATACACAGGCACTCAGAAATTGTACATGTTGCATACATTGACTCCAGTTAAGCCAACTAAATTGCAGAACCCATTGTTGTGAAGGTAGTTGCAAATTCCGATTGGTTGAACAATCCTAACCTTTGATTGGTGGACACATGTTGATAGAAATGGACAGTTGGGACTTCTTTTTTTCATTTTCGACCATCCAATAAATGTCCACCAATCCGATAGTCAAATAATCAAATACGTACAATTTCAGGCTGATGAAAATCTAAACTGGGAACTGTAAATTGGACAGTTTAAATTGACTTCTAGCACGCCCAGGTATGTAATTTCTAAGTAATATTTAAGTGCCTGTGCATCATCCGTCACACTGCCAGAGTATTAAAGTCATTGAATTCATACAGGGTTGATATTGCTGCGATAACGAAGCACATGAGGTCCCATCGAATAGGCAGATGCTCATCTGTCTTGGGACGAAACTCTGAGAATCAGATAGCAGAAATGGCAGAATGACCTCATCTTGAGATAGGAGACCATCTGGTTGCAGCATCTCAGTAACCAAATTCGCATTCACTGTAATGTGTAGCTCTCCTTAAAAAGAAAAGAAAATGCCGAGAAATTTTGGTTCTTGAACTGACTCTGGTTTCTGCAATTTATGTTAGATAGTACAACTAGCGGCGGGTCGAACGCGTTTTTGGCTTTGCGGATTTCGTAGCACCCCCAAAGCTCGCCCCCGATCCTGTAGCAGCACCTGATGCAAAAGGTGTTGAGAAAAGTGAAGAGCCTCCAATGGCAGGAGTAGAAGCAAAGGATGATTTGGTGCATTTTCTTCATAAAGGATCAATACAATGTTTCCTTGTATTTCATTTTTCTGATAGATTTTATACCTAGTAGGGTTTGTGAGTCAGGCCGATGGTCTACATACTTGACCCATGCATGTGCTTGTCTGAGTCGACTCTGTCTCAGTTCAGCTGAGTCCATTCTGGCTTGGTACCACGAGTCACTCCACTCCCAACTAAGGAGAGTCGTGACCCTGGATCTAGACCAGAAAGGTTGGGCTGAATAACTGAGTCTGGCCAATCTGGCTCACTTACATCCATATACCTACCCAAGTAAAATTTTCATGTAATGGTCTCTCATCACCCGTATACGTGGCAAAGATGCACCTCAGTGCAACTTGTGAACTGTCCAAATCATAGGGTCCGGTGTAGATGGAGTATAGCTAAATAATTGAACTGATCAAATGCTCGTGACAATCCAGCTAGTGGATGCCAGATTTTTTTTTATTTTTTTATTTCAAAATGTTGGAGCTAGTGGATCCCAGATGGATACTTTAAAAAAGGAAGAAAAAGATCACCGTCCAAGTTCAACTAGAGAATCAGACAATGAAGATTGTCTGAAAATGACGTAGGGATGAACGTGATGAGGTTGATCACCGTCCTTCTTAAGGATAACTACTGCGATTCCACGGAGCTTCTTTAGACTCCTCACAAAGACTTCTTAAATCCATGAGGAAAGAAAACAAGAAAATATAAATAAATTTTAATAAATAAGTGTACAACCCTTTAAATAAGTGTACCAAGCAATGGAAAAGAAATTAGAATCAAACTATAACTAAAACTCCTAGATTTCGCGACTTACTATTTAGAGATAGTCGTGATGTCTACTAGTGCGCAAGGTTAATTTTCGGACAAAAATAGTAAGTCTCTTATTTAGCTTCACCAAGTTGTTGTCCTAATTTTTCTAAGCTCTTTTCACATTGGACGCAACTCCAAAAGCCCTACAAATGAAGAGTTATAATGAAGCTAAAACTTACTATTTATAGTAAAAACAGAATTAAAATAGAGAAACAACGGTCCATCTGGCAGTATTTCGCAAATCTGGCTTGGGCAACCCGGTATAGCGGGGTTGGTTGGTTAAAGTAGCTCGTTCTACCCTAAAATCACGTCTAATAATTCATTCCAGATTGCAAGATACGCCTGATTTAAGGTCCGATGGTCCGGATCACTTCTGTCGTCGACTAGGCCTTTTCTGATCCATCTTGGCCATGTAACAGTCCACGACCCTCTCTACAACAGAAAAGGTGTGTGTATATAAAAGGCATGCTCCAGATAAAAGGCATGCTCCAGCCACATGGTCCTACAACTCAGATACTTTAGATTGTTATACAGGTGCACCAAGTGTACGGTAACGGTAGGTGATGGACCAAAACTCCTAAAACGGTGGTGAACAATCGCTGTAACTTAGCGCACTTTATGATTGCTTGGATTCCCCTTCAAAATACCCTCAGCCACACAATCTCCATGAAATGACAACGATCACCAGAGAGCTGTTTGGATGCATGCATGCCACCATGAAAAGACAACGATCACCATGGAGCTGTTTGGATGTGCATGCCAAGTCGTTGCCGCACATGTTGTCTTGCACAAGCGATGTCGGGATGGAGCGGTGGAGCGTACAAGACCTTAGGATGGTTGATAACATATGCTCTACTACGGTATGTTAATTGACACATATGGCAAATGTGAGGGGAAGCGGATTGCGTAGTGCCTCGCCTGCACAGAAATATGTCCAGACAGGTACTTTATAGGAGCTAGCCCACCATAATGCTTGTATTTTATACACACCTTTCATCCATTTTTACAGGCCATTTTAGTTTTTGAGCCTAAAAATGAGGTAGATCCAATGCTCACATGGACCAAAACATAGGAAGCAATGGTGATAATGATGTCCACTGTTGAAACCTTGTTAGGGCCCATTGTGATGTATCTTTTCCATCCATTCATTCATTACGTCACCTAGACCTAGATGAAGGGAAAACACAAATGTGGCGCTGGATGGTAGTACACATGTATGTAGCTTATGATAGGCTTAGCCAGGATTTGTTTTCTCCCTGGCCAAGCCCGAATGGTGGGTGAGTTGTACAGTCTTTTTCCTAATCAATATACAACCATTTTTTATTTATCAAAAAAAAAAAAAAAAAGGAAAACACAAAAGTCTCGGACCTTGCCTTCCAGATGAGGGGTCTCCCTCTTCCTGGATAAAGTGGGTCTGGGAGCTACCAGGCATTGCCCCAGTGGAGACTATCAGTGAGCCGGGCCAGAGTACCTTGAGATTTGCCTCAGCTGACGTTTCCTTTTTTTTTTTTTTTTTTTTTCCTGCTTTTGTTTTGATAGGCTTCACCCAGGTCATTTTTCTCTTAGGAACCGAAAGTCCCTTGTAATGTAAAGATTGTACCATGGAATGAAATGGAGGGGAGTTTTTTTTTTTTTTTTTTTTTTAAAGGAAAACACAAATGTCAGCTTGATTTAAGACTTGTGTTGCCCTTGAAAAGTTTTTAATGATGAGCGTTCAATCCCCATCGTATGGCCTATTTGGACCTTGGATTTGCCTCAATTTAGGGCTCATACCCTATAATGATACGGCAAAATAGATTAATTGGCCACCAAGTGCCCTTCCTAAGACTGATTCTATATAGGCGGGGCAGAACACAATCTGCCTTCCACATGAGATATTTGAAAAACACAATATGCATTCCATGTGAAGTGTTTGAAAATTGATGGTGGCACATGTGATACTTTAGATTGTTATACAGGTGCACCAAGTGTACGGTAACGGTAGGTGATGGACCAAAACTCCTAAAACGGTGGTGAACAATCGTTGTAACTTAGCGCACTTTATGATTGCTTAGATTCCTCTTCAAAATACCCTCAGCCACACAATTTCCATGAAATGACAACGATCACCAGAGAGCTGTTTGGATGCATGCATGCCACCATGAAAAGACAACGATCACCATGGAGCTGTTTGGATGTGCATGCCAAGTCGTTGCCGCACATGTTGTCTTGCACAAGCGATGTCGGGATGGAGCGGTGGAGCGTACAAGACCTTAGGATGGTTGATAACATGACATTAGGATGGTTGATAACATATGCTCTACTACGGTATGTTAATTGACACATGTGGCAAATGTGAGGGGAAGCGGATTGCGTAGTGCCTCGCCTGGACAGAAATATGTCCAGACAGGTACTTTATAGGAGCTAGCCCACCATAATGCTTGTATTTTATATACACCTTTCATCCATTTTTACAGGCCATTTTAGTTTTTGAGCCTAAAAATGAGGTAGATCCAATGCTCACATGGACCAAAACATAGGAAGCAATGGTGATAATGATGTCCACTGTTGAAACCTTCCTAGGGCCCATTGTGATGTATCTTTTCCATCCATTCATTCATTACGTCACCTAGACCTAGATGAAGGGAAAACACAAATGTGGCACTGGATGGTAGTACACATGTATGTAGCTTATGATAGGCTTAGCCAGGATTTGTTTTCTCCCTGGCCAAGCCCGAATGGTGGGCGAGTTGTACAGGCTTTTTCCTAATCAATATACAACCATTTTTTATTTATCAAAAAAAAAAAAAAAAAAAGGAAAACACAAAAGTCTCGGACCTTGCCTTCCAGATGAGGGGTCTCCCTCTTCCTGGATAAAGTGGGTCTGGGAGCTACCGGGCATTGCCCCAGTGGAGACTATCAGTGAGCCGGGCCAGAGTACCTTGAGATTTGCCTCAGCTGACGTTTCCTTTTTTTTTTTTTTTTTTTTTTTTTTTTTTTTTTTCCTGCTTTTGTTTTGATAGGCTTCACCCAGGTCATTTTTCTCTTAGGAACCGAAAGTCCCTTGTAATGTAAAGATTGTACCATGGAATGAAATGGAGTAGAGTTTTTTTTTTTTTTTTTTTTTTAAAGGAAAACACAAATGTCAGCTTGATTTAAGACTTGTGTTGCCCTTGAAAAGTTTTTAATGATGAGTGTTCAATCCCCATCGTATGGCCTATTTGGACCTTGGATTTGCCTCAATTTAGGGCTCATACCCTATAATGATATGGCAAAATAGATTAATGGGCCACCAAGTGCCCTTCCTAAGACTGATTCTATATAGGCGGGGCAGAACACAATCTGCCTTCCACATGAGATATTTGAAAAACACAATATGCATTCCATGTGAAGTGTTTGAAAATTGATGGTGGCACATGTGATAGTTATTAAATATAAATAATCGCACCCATAGAACATTAGGCACATGTGATGCATATGTATTGAATGTTATATTCCTCCATACACCATGAAAGATTGTTAGCACTGTATATGATGTCGGCAATTTTCTTCTTTTTGTGTGTGAAAGGTGCTTCACAAACATACATCTTGTCGATGCAGGAGCATCATCCAAACAGCACCTAAAGATTGTAATTGTGATTTTGGCTGTACCCTTAACCAAGGCTTGAGGGGGTGCACACGGTTCGGTTTCGGTTTTGAAACTGGAACCGAATGGCCAAGGATGTAGTTGAATTGGTCCTGCCAGCTGTCAATCTGGACCGTTAATGTGAAGGGGGCCACCTTTAGTTCTCATCCCTTTTGGAACCGGATCCGAACCGTGTGCACCCCTCGTCGTAAGGATGAATAACACAATTTAAGAACTTTCTTGACTGCATATCAAGATCGATTCATTTCAAGAATTTCTTGAGCGGAACCACTCAAGATTTGAGAGACGCACCCAAACAGGGTGCTAACATGCACACGTACCTGTGATGGAAAGGAGTCCATTTTGTTGTAGAAGCTTCAAAGAGGCTGTGGTAGTGGCAAATGTAGCACTGCCGGTGCTTAACAAAATTCTCGGGATCTTCAACTGATCGGCAACGGCTTTAGTGAAGTAAAAAATCTCATCAGCGATGATGCATGTAACCGGGCCATCAGATAATAATCGGGACAAGCGATCATGGAACGGTGCTTGGCACGTGTCGTTGAGGAAGTACAAAATTTTTACGGGGTCCTCAATCCAGAGCTGACCGTCCGATAAGCCATCGGGTATAGGCTCGAAGTTGAAGTTGGGGTAGTTGGATGGATTGGGAGAGTTGAAGTGAGTGTGAATTAAGGTGATTGAGAATCCTTTGGAGTGTAGGAGAGTGGCCAGTTGAAGCATGGGATTGATGTGTCCTTGAAATGGGAGTGGCAAAATAACCAAACGAGGGACTTTCGTTGCTTGGATTTGCATGTCTCTCAATACTTCCATTGGTTTTGAGATGTGATAAGCTGTGGTTGAAAGGGGCTACTGGCTTTCGGCTAAGCTGGAACTCCACGCATATATAGGCTATATACAGGGAGTTATATGATACTCTTGCAGAGTATGACACTTGACAAGCAGGCGCTCAGTAGTTTTGCATGCGTCATATATTAACTCAAATTAAACCAACAAAATTGTGGAACCCACTCTTGATAAATCACAGTCAAAAAATCAGACTGGTTGAATGACCCTAAACTCTGATAAGTGTGTTGCGCAGCACGCCAACAACACAGTTAGCCTAGATCCAATCTAAGGCCTCACCCACAAACGATAGACAGGAAGAAATATAAACTAGAAATAGATCAAAGCAATCCAAAACAAACCACAAGACAAGATATACGTGGAAAAACCCCAAACTAGGGTAAAAAACCACGGATGCAAAATTCCACTATGAAGAGAAACGAAGATTACAAGGCAATATACTAACCTCTCCCTTGGAAGTACATAGAAAATCCTTTGCCCACATCTCAGAATAATTTCCTAAAACTCACCTTAACCTAGAATAGCCCTAGGGACCTCAATTTATAGTTTTGGCAACTTCCCTTTCCGCATCCCAGTTGCGAAAGGACTTGCGACACGAAATCCGCGAAACTCCTTTCGCATCCCAGTTGCGAAAGGACTTGCGACACGAAATCCGCGTAACCTCGACTGGTCGTGGGCGGCCCCAGATGTGGCTCCACTTCTCAACAATCTCCCACTTGGAGACACATCTCCATAAACCTTTGTCTTCTTCATCCGGAGTGCACCACCTCCCCATCTTCAAGCCTGAAGACCAATCAAAGCTGAACAGAGCTTCAGCTTCTCCCTTGTGACCGCCTTGGTCAGCATATCCGTAGGATTCTCACTTGTATGAATCTTCTCCAGAGCAATCGATCCATCTTCCAGTAACGAACGTATGAAGTGATATCTGATGGCAATATGCTTGGTCCTTGAATGAAAGACTGAATTCTTAGCCAAGTGTATTGCACTCTGACTGTCACTGTACAGCTTGCAATCTGCTTGCTTCTTACCCAACTCTTCCATAAAACATTGCATCCACACCATCTCCTTGCATGCTTCTGTAGCCGCAACATATTCTGCTTCTGTCGTACTGATAGATACTATCTTTTGTAACTGAGAGACCCAACTGACTGCAGCACTACCCAGAGTAAAAACATAACCCGTAGTGCTTCTTCTGCTGTCGATATCTCCTGCCAAATCTGAATCCACATAGCCTTGTAACTTGATTTTCGATCCATCATAACACAGCCCTACGTCCTTAGTACCTACCAAGTACCTAAGGATCCACTTCACAGCTTCTCAATGTTCCTTCCCGGGGTTGTTCATGAACCTGCTAACAACTCCCACTGCTTGAGCAATGTCTGGCCTCGTGCTCACCATAGCATACATGAGACTCCCAATAGCTGACGCGTATGGGACTTTAGCCACGTAGTCCTATTCCTCCTGCGTCTTTGCACCTTGCTCCTTAGATAGCTTGAAGTGGTTGGCTAATGGAGTGCTAACCGGCTTAGCACCTCCCATATTGAATCGATCAAGTACCTTGGCTATGTACTCTGCCGGTGACAAAACTAATTTCTTGTTTTCTCTGTCACGCTTTATCCTCATGCCTAGGATTTGTTTTCCAGCTCCTAAATCCTTCATGGCAAATTCTCTAGACAATTGTCTTTTGAGATCTGAGATGTCCTCCATGCTTGATCCAGCCACAAGCATATCATCAACGTACAGAAGAAGGATGATGTGTGACGTATCAAACTTCTTCAAGTAACAACAGTGGTCTGCATGACATCTCCTAAAACCGTTTCCCGACTTGAAACTATCGAACTTCTTGTACCACTGCCTCGGGGTCTGCTTCAGGCCATATAGACTCTTCTTCAGTCTGCACACCTTGTTCTCATTACTTGGTGCCACGTATCCTGTCGGCTGATGCATATATATCTCTTCTTCAAGGTCCCCATGAAGAAAGGCTGTCTTAACATCTAGCTGTTCTAGATGTAAGTCCTCTGAAGCCACTATACTCAAGACCATGCGAATCGTAGACATTTTCACTACCGGTGAAAATATTTCAGTGAAATCGATACCTGCCTTTTGTTGAAACCCTTTCACAACCAATCTGACCTTGTACCGTTTCGAACCATCGTGCTCCTCCTTCAGTCTGTAAACCTACTTGTTATGAAGAGCTTTCTTACCCTTGGGTGGAGTGACTAGCTCCCATGTACGATTAGACTTAAGAGAGTCCATCTCATCATCCATGGCCTGCTCCTACTTAACCCGTATATCTGACTGTAACGTCTCTTCAAAACACTCTGGCTCACCATTATCTGTCAGTAGTAGATAATGTAAGGAGGGTGAGTATCGGACCGTGGGTCTCCTCTCCCGAGTAGACCTCCTCACAACTGGTGTATGCGGCTCTGCCTCATCCTGTGGCACTGTAACACCCATGTCCGGTAACTCTTCCAACTCTATGAATTCCTTTTTCTCGGCCTTATTTTCCTGCACACTGTCCTTATGCATTACTTTTTCATTAAAGACTACGTCCTTGCTTCTGATGATTTTTCTGTTTTCTGTATCCCAAAACCTATAGCCAAAATCATATTGCCCATAGCCTATAAACGTGCACCTCCTGGACTTCGCATCCAGTTTGTTTCTGTGCTCTGCATCAATGTGAACATATGAAGTGCAGCCGAACACTCTGAGATGTGCAAGGTTCACTTCTTTCCCAGTCCACGCTTCTTCTGGTAGCCCACCATCCAATGGTGCTGAGGGACTTCTATTGATGAGATATGCGGCAATATTCACAGCATTTGTCCAAAAGGTCTTGGGCAACCCTGCATGTAACCTCATGCTCCTGGCGCGCTCAAGGATGGTCCTGTTAATGCGCTCAGCCACACTATTCTGCTGTGGTGTCCTTGGAATCGTTTTCTGATGTTTGATTCCATTTGCTGCACAATACTCCTCAAACCTCTTATCACAATACTCTCCCCCATTGTCAGATTTGAGACACTTTACTGTTTTACCTGTCTCATTTTCTACCATAACTTTCCACTTCTTAAATACATCAAATACATCAGATTTATATTTTAAGAAGTAGACCCACAGTTTTCTACTAGCATCATCAATAAAGGTAACAAAATAACGTGAGCCACCAAGAGATAATACCTGTGCCGGTCCCCACACATCAGTGTGTACAAGCTCCAACAGATGTGTCGTTGGAGCACGTCCCGTCTTCTTGAAGCTTTCCCTCTTCTGCTTGCCATACACGCAGTCCTCGCAGAATTCCAAGTCAATAGACTTCAGCCCTGGTAGCTTCCCTTTTGACAATAACACTTTCATCCCTTTCTCACTCATATGTCCCAGCCTCTGATGCCATAACTGCCCATTCACTCCAGTTGATGCGACTGCGAGTGAACTATACGATCCTGAAGTCACGTACAAAGTACCTTCTTTTTTGCCTCGAGATATTACCAAGGCACCTTTTATGATCTTCCAGGAGTCACTGGTGAATGTCGTCACATAACCGGTATCAGCCAACTGTCCCACCGAGATCAGATTACGTTTCAAACTCGGTACATGTCTGACATCCTTCAATTTCAAGACCGTTTCGTCTTTCTGATTTACATGAACATCTCCCTTTCCAACAATATTGCACGGCTCATCATCACTTAGGTAGACTCTCCCAAAGTCACCTGACACATAATCACACAGAACTTCCTTACACGAAGTAGTATGAAACGAAGCACCCGAGTCTATAACCCAAGACTCATTCCTCGCATCAAGAGACAAGATCAACGCCTCTGTATCGATCTCTTCAGACAGATTCACTGAATCTTTCCCACCTTGAGAGCTTCCTTCTTGTTTCTTGAGCGCCCTGCAATCACGCTTCATGTGCCCCTTCTTGTCGCAATGTCAACACCCGTCTTTGTCTTTCGGTCCCTTGGACTTATTCCTTGACTTAGAACGCCCGAGTTTATTGCCTCATTTGTTCAGCGATCTTCCTCTTCCTTCAACGTTTAGAGCATTCCTTGAATCCCCTGAAACTCCTGATGCCTTCCTTCTAGATTCTTCGCTGAGAATTAGACCGGCCACATCATCAAATTTAAGCTTTGTCGATCCTGAAGAATTGCTCACAGCAATCACCAAACCATCCCAACTGTCTGGCAAACTGGATAAGATCAATAACGCCCTGATCTCATCCTCAAAAGCAATGCCAACGGATTCCAACTGGCTCGTGACTGTATTGAACTCGTTTAGATGTTCAGCTACGCTCTCACCATCTGACATCTTCATGTTGAATAGCTATTTCATAAGATGAACCTTGTTGGATGTTGAGGGCTTTTCATACATGGTGGCTAGGGCTTCCATTAATTCTTTTGTCGTTTTTACCTTGGATATATTGAAGGCGACGCTCTTAGACAAAGAGAGTCGGATCGTTCCTAAAGCCTTCCTATCCAGTAAAAACCATTCATCATCTGTCAACTTTTCTGGTTTCTTCTCTTTTCCTCCTAGAGGAATATATAGGTCCTTCTGATACAGATAATCCTCTATCTGCATCTTCCAGAAGGCAAAGTTTGAACTATCAAACTTCTCAATTCTAATTTTCCCATCTTCTGCCATCACTCCCAATAGAACTAAACCAATAGCTCTGATACCAGTTGTTGCGCAGCACGCCAACAACGCAGTGAGCCTAGATCCAATCTAATGCCTCACACATAAACGATAGACATGAAGAAATATAAACTAGAAATAGATCAAAGCAATCCAAAACAAACCACAAGACAAGATATACGTGAAAAAACCCCAAACTAGGGTAAAAAACCACGGATACAAAATTCCACTATGAAGAGAAACTAAGATTACAAGGTAATATACTAACCTCTCCCTTAGAAGTACAGAGAAAATCCTTTGCCCACACCTCAAAATAATTTCCTAAAATTCACCTTAACCTAGAATAGCCCTAGGGACCCCAATTTATAGTTTTGGCAACTTCCCTTACCGCATCCCAGTTGCGAAGGACTTGCGACACGAAATCCGCGAAACTCCTTTCGCATCCCAGTTGCGAAAGGACTTGCAACACGAAATCCGCGAAACTCCTTTTACATCCCAGTTGCGAAAGGACTTGCGACACGAAATCCGCGCAACCTCGACTGGTCGTGGGCGGCCCCAGATGTGGCTCCACTTCTCAACAAAGTGGACACTTGATTGTTAAATAGGATCATTGGATATTTTAAAATGTCCATTAATGTCCCCCAATCTCGTACTAAGATTAATAATTAAGTGTAACTTTTTATTCACGATGCATCTCAACAAAGTTCCATAATTTGGACAGTTTGATTTGGAATACATGTGTGTCTGCAGTTTCCAATATATTGTTAAGCGTCTGTCATCCACCACATTGCCAAAGTATTAAAAGTTTTCTCTTTGGCCTTTGCATATGTAACACAAGGAAGAGAGTGAAATAATAAGAGAAAGCTTACCATCTTCCTCATCTACTTAAAAAATTTAAATTCACAAAGTAGTTTCTTAAATTCATAAGAAAAAAGAGATAAAATTCCAATATTTTATTGAATAATATCCTGATGCGTATGATTTCTCAATTCCACTACTAATAAAGAAAAAAATATAAAATATAAAATATAAAATATAAAAGTCTTCAATCTTGTCTAACCGGTTCTTCGTATACTAACCCTGCAAAACAGTCTATATGGGTGTGAGCGCGACGGCTCGTAGGGTCACATCCTTCCCAAAATTGAAAATTATACATTAACACAAATAAAACTCAATAATACAAATATGACTAATTACGAGTATTGAATCGTCATTGTATATGACAACAATAATAATGTATTTTTCGTAATAGCAAAATAAGACAATGCCGTTATCTAAAATCATTTTTGGTTCAATCCAGGGCAGAGCGCCCGTGTGTGTTGATCCTTTTAAGTAATGACCTTCGGCAGAGTACCGGTGTTGATCCTTTTAGGGAATGACCCTCGGCAGAGCACCTAGTGAATAGACTTTTACGATAAATACCCAGGGCAGAGCACCCGTGTGTGTTGATCCTTTTAGGGAATTGCCCAGGGCAGAGCACCCGTGCCGATCCTTTCGGGAATGACCATGGGCAGAGCACCCGTACCGTGCTGATCCTTTCGGGAATGACCCTGGGCAGAGCACCCCATAAAAATAATATAATGGTCCTTTTAGGGCAGATCACCCATAATATAATTAAAAACATTTAACAATAATCAAATGAATTTATTTCATATATTACAAATCAAATAAATGCATTCTACATCATGTAAAACCAAAATCAACTGACTTAAATTAGAAATATGAAATAAATAATTAATGAAATAAAAGTATATAATAATGTAGTCTTTTTAATCGAAAAAATCACCTACCTGGTGTGTTGAGTGGAGGTTGAACGCTTGCCGTTAAAATCTTCTTGGGTTGATAGTGAGCAGCCTGGATTATTTTGTGGGTTCCGCCGATGAAGAATGGTGGAAAAAGAAAGAGGAGAGTTTGAATGGGAGAGAAAATTGGGGAGAGAGGTTAGGTCATGCGGTGAGAGGAGTGAGGGATGGGGTTGGTTATGGTGAGAGGAGTTTTGTTTTGTTTTGTTTATTTTTTTTAAAAAAATTTATTTTAGAGTGGGCCCTACAAGAATGATGTGACAGATCCATACCGTTCATCAGTTTTGTTAGATGATGTTAGGACATAGCCCCGGAAATGAGGTAGATTAAGGTTTAAGTGGGCCACACAAAAATAAAAAAATGGGATATAGTTCCCACCGTTTAAAAAAACAGACGGGTTGTTACAAGCATTGCAGAGGTCAGCCACCATATCAATCTAGCACGTCCTGAGGGATGCAAACAGAGTGGCCGATGGCCTGACCCACCTAAGCAGTGACAACTAGCTCGACAGAGACTTCGAGCATCTGGAGGACCTCCCAATCCTGACCAAAGGGGAGCTCTTTCCCGAAAGAGTGGGTTTAGGTACAGTAAGAGAAATATAGATAGGTTCTGGTCAATTTTTCAATTCTCTTTATGATAGGTGGAATTCTCTGTTTGTACTTGAGGTCCAGCCTGAATTGTTTATTGTCTGTAAAACTGCATTTTAATCAAATCCTCCCCTTTTTAATTTAATTTTTTATTTATTTAATTTTATTTTTTTTAAGTAGTGGAATTGTATTTCATCTATGAGGAAAGGCTAAACAGCCTATACACATTCGGGCTGGACCACCTTAACAAAAAGGGGAGGAGCCACTTAACCTATGTCTCATCTCCTCCCTTTCAGTCTTCACCAACAATCTTCTTATGGCCTACTTATCTCACCTCTCTCGAACCCATTCTCAAGTTGCACTCCCTCCATCCAAACATGGCTCACACCATCCAAACATGGCTCACATATATAGTATTCACCTTTTGGTACCATAAATAAGGATAACGTAGCATGGGTACCCCCTTCACATATGCTCTCCAACGTGGAGTTCCAACCACTGTCCAAAATCCTCCCACTAATGGGTGGGCCAGCACTTCTTGTTGTGGGGTCTACTTAACGATCGGGTCCATGCCATCACCCTCACCTTCTCTTCCAATCCTTATGGTAGTTCGACCCAATCATGGCCGTGGATCAAGTGGGACCAGATCACCCACAAGAAGGGCTGGTGACTATTGGCTAACCCCCAAGCGATCACCACGACATCTTTTTTATCAATGGAAACAAAGCTCCCGAAGCTGATGTACATGAGGGAATGTGGAACCTGTTTGTCTAGCCAACCCACCCAGCTGTGTCTTGTTTTAGCAAGCTGTTCATAGTGCCCCACTAGAATTTATGGAGCGGGCCAATCGTGAAGAATGGAAGGGGATGGTAGTCATGTCTAGGTTTCTCCAATTAATTGTGGCCCCCAAGAAGTTTTCAACAGTAAGCGTTCAATCCCCACTGTTTCTTGTAGTGTGGTCCACTTGACCTTTGGATCTGCATCATTTTTGGGCTCATGACTTAAAATTAGCTGGCAAAAATGGATGGAAAGCGTGGATAAAGCACATACATCATGGTAGGGCCCATAGAGCTTTGACACTGCTAGCTGCCTGGTGTCGGGGTAACCAGCCAAACCGTGCTCCAAATTAATGTGTTAGTCATGGTGGGTCAACTTAATGAATTTGTCGAGATTGATTGAGGACATTACAGGTATGCGCTTATGATGAGCTCTTTATATGCCCAATGCTATGGTAATACACGCCGTTGATTTTTCCAATCCCATAACAGATTGACATGTCCCAGATATAATCTCCTCGATCAGACATTCATGACCTTTTGCTTGTCGCCTACAAATAAATGGCTGAGGAGAGCATGACAGCAATAGTGAAGATCCAACAGAAAAAGTTGCCAAGATTAATGGCTACGAACTTCCAATCTTGGAGATTTTGGGGGTAATTACTTAGCATGTGGACCTTGACAGAGAAGAAATGGTTGTACAGAAAGTTCATTTATGGCCTATATTTCAATCAGTGCGCTATTTAATATCAAAGGGATATAGAATTACATTGAAACAAAGCCCTATTTGATCACATACATCTCCTTGTAGATGGCCTACAAAATGAAATATGATAAGAAAAGAGTCATTAAAATGACATGATAAGGTCAATCAAACTCTCTAATGACTCATATGAAGAACCTCCTTTCACCATACAACGCATTGCATTTTCCTTTAGAGCCCCTACCCTCTCTCTCATTTCCTTTCCTTCATTCTCCACCATCAATTTTCTTACCGCCAACTCTATCTCACTCCTATCAAACCCATTCTCAAGTTGAATTCCCACCCTCCAAACATGGCTCACATACCTAGCATGCACATTTTGGTCCCATAAATAAGGAGAGCATAACATGGGCACCCCTTCACATATGCTCTCCAACGTAGAATTCCAACCATTGTGTGTCCAAAATCCTCCCACTGATGGGTGGGCCAGCACTTCTTGTTGTGGGGCCCACTTCACGATCCGGCCTCTCTCCTGTGTCTTCTCTTCAAACCCTTCAGGTAGTTCGTTGCAATCATGGCCATGGATAGAGCCAGGCCGGACCACCCACAAGAAGGGCTGGTCACTATTGGCTAGCCCCCAAGCTATCTCCACCAGGTCTGTTTTAGCTATGGAAGCTAAGCTCCCGAAGCTGATGTAAATGACGGACTGCGGCGCCTGCTTGTCTAGCCATGCCATGCAGCTGTAGTCTTGTGTTAGTAAGCTGTTTGATGATCCCGGAGAGAATTTATAGAGGGGGCCAACCGCAAAGAGTGGCGTGGGATGACGATCTTGTCTAACTTTTTCCAATGCAGTAGGTTCAAGATCGTTGAATGTGTTCATGATGCAACCCAAAGCAGACCTTATTGCATTGTGAATGTTGGCCCCTAATTGCTCATGCGTAACAGGATCTGAGGTGCCGATGTCCGGAATGTCCTTGATCCTTAGTGGTGGAATCTCAGGAATAAGTGTGTTTGGCTGACCATCTGGTAAAGATCGATTTGTTAGTATGTTTACAATAATCTACGCATTGCTTGTTTGTAGAGTTAAATGTGTTTTTAACCTCACTGTTATCTCTTGTAAGATGTATAGGTAAGTTTCATAATGGGGTCCACCAAATGAATATTCATGATCACTAAAGGGTGGTCCCAACAAAAGCTTCCCAAGCCATGTTATATGTTGCATTATTTTCATAGAGGATTAATCATATGTTTCCTTGTATTTCATTTTTCTAATAGGCTCTAGACCTACACGGGGGTGTAAATGGGCCTAACTGAGCCAGGCCGATGGGCTAGATAGGCTAGATACTTAACCCATGTGCTCGTCCGAGTGACTTGGACTCAGTTCAGTTGAGTCCATTCAGGCATGGTATCACAAGTCACCTTCACCGAATCAGGCGAGTCATGACTCGAATCAAGACCAGATAGGTCGTGCCGAATCACTGCGTCTGGCCTGTCTGGCCCACTTCCAACAGTAGACCTACTCAAGGAATTCTTTTTTTTTTTTTTTTTTTTAAAAGTTATGGTCTCTCATTACCCCTATGCGCACAGATACACCTCAATGCAACTTGTCTGTCCAAATCATATATAGCGTCCAGTGTAGATGGAGTATAGCTGAAGAAATAAATTGATTGAATAATCCTGACCATCCAACTTGTGGATGCCAAATGGATACTAAAAAAAAAAAAAGGGAAGAAGAAGATCAGATATCCAAATTCAACTAGAGAACCAGACGATTAAGATTGTTCAAAAAGTGTGTGTACATAAAGGCATGCTCCATCCACATTGGCCTGCAATTCGGATACTCTAGATTGTGATGGACCAAAACTCCAAAAATGGTGGTGAACTATCGGTGTAACATAACCCACTTGATTATTATTGCTTGGATTCCTCTTTGAAATATCCTCAGCTACACCTCTCCATGCAAGGACAACGGTCACTAGAGGGGCTGTTTGGATGCTTGCAAAGTCGTTGCCCGATATGTTGTCTTGCATATGCCACGTGGGACATGAAATGTAGGACTACAGGTATAATACCTTGGCACTTGGCAGATGGAGTGGTGGAACATAGGCAGGCCAAGCTCTGTCCAATCCAGGCCGCATTTATCAATTTAAGCCCAAACTCGGCCCGGGTCCATAACAGGCCGAAAATGTCCATCCCCAGCCCAGCCTTACAGGAAGGCAATTTTGAAAAATAAATAGAGGTAGACACTTGATATTTTTTAAGGGGCCCATCGTAATGAGGTATATGAGATCTACACCAACCATTAGATGTGTAATCCCATTTTAGGCCAATGGCTAAATAATCAGGTTTAGCTGTGATTCAGGTGGGCCACACCAAAGGAACATTTGCAAGAGATGTTCACCCACTGATGATTATACAAAATCCACTCCAATTATTAGATACCACACTAATATTTAGGCATCAGCCGAAACCCAAGTGATTCAGTTAGCCTTGTTTTATATATTGTTTCGAATTGTGTGGCCCACTTAAATTATGAATGGGGCTGATTTATGGGACTTGGACCTAACATGGTGTCAAACACCTGATGAATGGAGTGGATCTAACATCAACACCAAGTTGGAGCTCACCTACGCAACCGACACTTTTTCAAAAGAGGTGAAATATCTCATCAGCCTCGTGATCAGTGAGATATGTACCTAGAATAACTTTTGTTGGAGAGCCCACAGTTGTTGTAGAGGCCCACCTTGATGAGTAGGTGTGATCCACTCTTACCATTAGATGTTCAATCCTAGATACTTTAACGCATGGCAAAAAAAAAAAAAAAAAAAAAGAAGAAGAAGAAGAAGAAGAAGAAAAAAGCTCCGGGCTGACCTGTGATTTAGGTGGGCCATACTAATAGAAATAGTTGGAAGAGAGACGTCTACATCACAACATATGCTTGGGCTCAAAGATCAGCCCCATTGGTTATCAAGGTGGGCCGTACGAAGGAAAACAGTTTGGAGGGTGAATAATACCATGTATATTATTTTCAATCGTGTGATCCGCATGAAACATGGATGGAGCTGATATTTAGTCCCTGTGCCCAACATGGGGTGACACACGCAGGTGGCTAGTGTGGATTTCACATGAACACACCATGGTGGGACCCACAGCCAACACTCCCTTCTCTCTTACCGATTTATTAACATTAATTAATACTTCAAAGTCCAACCGATTGGAATAGGACGAGGATTCGGTGAGGCAGGGCTAACTAAGCAAGGCCTTGACTACAGGGCCCACCGCAATGTATCTGTTGTAAATCCAGGTCGTCCATCCACTTTGCCAACTCATTTTACAATATGGTCCCAAAAACGTGGTAGATCCAAATCTCAGGTGGACCACAAAATAAGGATTGAACTCCCACCATTAAAATCTTCTTAGGACTACAAAAGTTCTCGATCAAGCATTTGTGTTCTTCCTTCGTCTAAGTTTGTGTAACTTTATCAACCCGTACGTTAAATGGTAAATAAACATTATACTAGGCCGGGGAAGTTTTTAATTGTGGCCATTCAATCACCACTATCTTTCCCTAGTGTAGTCAACCTGAGATTTGGATCTGCCTCAAATTTTGGCAACATGCCCTAAAATTAGCCGGTGAAACAGATGTAGGGCGCCGATTAGATACTGACAGGTTGAGTAGCGAGGATCGCTGCTGAAGTGACGTCACCAAGTTCCGTAGGCCCATGGAGAGATCATTTTAGAGAAATATCGAAAAAATGAGTTAAATCCAAAGTTCAAGTGGACCCAACACAGAAAACAGTTGGGACAGTGACGCCCACCATTAAAAACTTCTAAATGCCACAAAAGTTTTAGATCAAGCTGATATTTGTGTTTTCCCTTCTTTCATGTCTTTTTTAACTTTTGAACAGGTTGGATTTCAAATAAACATTATGGCCGGCCTTAGGAAAGTTTCAACGGTGGGAATCACTCTCCCCACTGTTTTCTGTGGTGGGGTCCAGTACAGATTTTTATCTACCTCATTCTTTGGCTCATGCCCTAAAATGATATCTCAAAATGGATGGACGGTGTGGATACAACACAGACATTATAGTGGGGCCCACAGAACTTGGTGACGTCACTTCAGTAGCCGACTCGCTGCTCAACCTGTCAGTATCTAATCCGCGTCCGATGTACAGCCTCTATATACAACACAGACATCAAGGGGGCACTATGGTCATGACCTTATCCACTAAGTTGTTACCCCAGCCCCACCCAATCCTGTTAATGGAAAGACCTTTTTAAGCCTAACAGGCCCAAACTGAGGATGAGCTAGCTTTTGAACTTCCTGGTCCAAGCTCGGCTCATTTATAATCAGACTTCAAATTTAAGTCTGAATCCAACCTCTGGGCCTGATACTTCAGGCCAAGCCTAACATGAGGTAGGCCAAGCCCAAAGCCTAACAAGTCAACTCGACCCATTGACAACCTTAGTGGAACATTTTCAGCGCTTAAGATGGTTGATAGCACACATAGTATTATGAAACATGTATTTTAATTGACATGTAGCAAATTTGAGGTGTTTGAAAATTGATGGTGATAACTATGATATATGTACAACATTTGGCACATGTGATGCATATGTATTAAACATTTTATTCCTATATACACAATACAAGATTTTTAGCATGCATACGGTACTCTTAGCTAGAATAACACTATATATCTTTGAGTAGAGCTGGGAGTTAAGGCTAACCCGGCTCGATCCAGTTTTGAAATAGGACTGACCTGAACTTGACCCGACTTGGTACTAAATCCAGCATACTTGACCCGATCGATCCAAGTTTGGGTCTAACCTGGACTAATCCGGACCGAGTTTGACCTGGTCACAAGTACCAAGTCGGGTTGGTGTAGCGGGTATCCACCGGCTGAAAACACAACCCAAAACCTAGATTCACTTGTCAGAATTTCCACCTCTCCATCAGCTACGTGGCATATATCTCAGATTTGAAATGTTAGATCTGAGTTTTTTTCAATATATATGTACGAGTTGAGTTTCGGATCGAGTCAAGTTAGTACTGAGTTGGATTTCGGGTCAAGTTGAGTCGAATTACTGGGTGACTCAAACACAACTCGGTTTGAATTCGGATTGGACGAAGTCAACTTGATTCGGATTGACTCACCGATTTGAAGGAGCTGGATAAGTCAAGTTTGCCGAATCGAGTCGTCTTGTGCCAGCTCTATCTTTGAGTAACCATCATATGGACTGCACATGATGTCCTCAATTTGTGTGAAAAAAAGGTGCAGTGCTGGATAACCGCGTTGAAACAGTGCCTAAAGTTGTAATGGTGGGTTTGGCTGTACCATCAAATCAAGGTTTGTAAATATGCATAACAGAATTTACGAACTTTAATTTCTTGGGCGCATATCAAGATTGTTATGTTTCAAGAACTTCTTGAGAGGAATCAATCAAGATTTGGGCGACACCCAAATGAGCCTCTAACATGCACACGTACCTGTGATGGGAATGACTCCATTTTGCCGTAAAAGTTTCAAAGACTCCATGGTATCGATACAAGTGGCACTGCTGGTGCCTAACAAAATTCTCGGGAGCTTCATCTGGTCCGCAACAGCTTTAGTAAAGTAACAAATATCATCAGTGATGATGCACGTAACCGGGCCATATGGGCCATTTGATTGCAATCGGGACAAGCAATCATGGAATGGTGCTTGACACGAGTCGTTGAGGATGGCCAAAAGGTTTATGGGGTCCTCAGTCTCGATCTGACTGTCCGATAAGCCATCAGGTATGGGCTCGAAGTTGAAGTTGGGGAAGTTAGATGGATTGGGAGAGTTGAAGTGAGTGTGAATTACGGTGATTGAGAATCCTTTGGAGTGTAGGAGAGTGGCCAGTTGAAGCATGGGATTTATGTGTCCTTGATATGGGAGTGGCAAAATAACCAAATGTGGGACCTTCTTTTCTTGGATTTGAATGTCTCTCGATGCTTCCATTGATTTGAATGTCTCTCGATGCTTTTGAGTTAAGTAGGGGAACTACACACATATATATATATATAGAGAGAGAGAGAGAGAGATATGATACTCTCGCAGAGCATGACGCTTGATACGCAGGCACATAGAAGTTATGAACGTGGCATATATATATTAACTCAAATTAAACTAAACAAATTGTGAAACCCACTCATAAGTCACAGTCCCGAAATCAGACTGGTTGAATGATCCGAACCTTTGATTAGTGGACACTTGATTGTTAAAATATGATCATCAAATATTTTTTACCGCCAATCCAATGGTAAGATTATCAATTAAATGTAACTTTTTATTCATGATACATCTTAACTAAGATGTATAATTTGGACAGTTTAATTTGGATTACTTGTATGCCGTTCCTGCAATGTCTAATTGTTACACGTGCCTGTCATCTACCGCCCTGCCAAAGTATCAAAAGTTTTCTCTTTGGCCTTTACATATGTCAGTAGTGAATAGAAACAGTGGGGATGCGACTCCCCTGCACCTAACAAGTCCGGCTGAGTCGGCCCCTGTCTCTCCCAATTTAGGTAAACTATGCACCCCGTCCATCCATTGTGCTAGCTCTAGTTAGGGCATGTTCTTGCTCAGGTCGGGTATAGTGCATGCTTGCTGTTAAAGCATTCTTGGGGCTCACAAAAGCTTTCGTTAGTCTGATAATTGCGGTTTCCCTTCATCCAGGTGGGAATGACCTTAAGAATGGGATCGATATCACATGTTAACATCATGGTGGGCCTCAGGAAGAAGCTTTATATTATGCTGATAATTGTGTATTTTACTTCATCCTGGTGGGAATTGCCTTATGAATGGGATGGATTGAATGTAAACATCATGGTGGGTAGAGCTGGGCAAGGGACGACTCGAAAAACACAACTAGTCTGACTTGTTCAGACCCGACTCAATCCAAACCGAGTGGGTGAGTCGATCTGAACCGAGTGGGTGAGTTGAGTTCAGGTCACCTTGTATCTCGACTCGACCCGAAATCCAACTCGGTACTGACTCGACTCGATCCGAAACTTGACTCGTGTGTGTGTAAAAACTTAGATTTGACATTTCAGGTTGAGATGCTATGTAGCTGATGAAGAGGCTGCAATTCTAGCAAGCGCACCCAATTCAACTCGGTGCCGACTCGACCTGACTCAGTACATGTGACCAGATCGGACTCTGTCCGAATTAGTCCACGCTAGACCCAGACTTGGATCGGGTCAGGCATGCTGGATTCGGTACCGAGTCGGGTCGAGTTCAGGTCAGGTCTATTTCAAAACTGGATCGAGTCGGGTAGCCCTAACTCGGTCTAACCCGACTCCATGCCCAGCTCTAATATGGTGGGTGTAGGAAGGTTCAATAGTAGCCTTTTTCATTCCAACTTTCTGTGAGCTACCTTATTCTTAGGCTCATTTCAGATGACTTGCAAAGCTGATGGACAGAGTAGATGTCACGTGAACACCAGGGTGAGCAAAACGAAGCTTCCTAGGAGAGAGATTAAAAGAACGGATATTAAAGAAGAGAACCAGTATTTGCAAGCTAGGGCCATTGGGCCATGCAGTCCCTGTGACTTTTGTGAAATGGGCGGTCAACCTGGGGCCCACTTTTGACGATAGATACATGCATTGTGGAGAATAGAAGACCATTTGGGTTTTATATAGGCCAGACTGTCGTCTTTGCTTTTTGGGTCCTTCTGTATTTCATTGATCCGGCGTCATCCATGACGCCAACTTTCCACAAATTAAGGCAATATGACCACAAAGTAAACATATTAAACTACATCAATCCAAATAGTATGTCCAACTAAGTAGATTCAAGCAAACTCACAAATACCTAATGTGTCCAACTGATAACCACCAATTATGCCAAGAATGATGTGCAACAAAGCGAAGGAAAATGAACTAGAGAATAAAATTCACCACCTCACGTAATCCACAAAAAAACACAACATTTATGTGGTTCAGAACAATAAGCTACGTCCATAGGCAAAACAGTAAGAAAGAGAATCCACCATAAAATAGAGATTACAAAAGTGACGTGGGTTATGTAATGACTTGAAATTTTGGTATACTTAAGAGTTGTAGTTAATAATTAAAATTTTAATTTTTAGAATAAGAATAAGAATAAATTACTTAGTTGGCTTGTAGAGACACTATTGGTTGAGAAAAAGAGCTTATCTGGTAAGTCCTTGTCTGCTTTTTAAATTTTTTATGCTACTAGTTTATTATTCTCATATCGATGCAATGAACGATGTGGATCGGCCACACATTCCTTACAATGGTATGTAGGGAGATCTCATGAAGAGATGATGAGAAATTCGAATTTAAGCAGTGGCCTTTGTTTTAGAAATTTGTTTGGTGATATCTAATGATCTTAGATCTAGTCTCAAGGGATCATTTCATTTTAAGGGACAAAACATATCATAGTCCTAATTTTTAGATTGATCTGATCATCCGACGAGCTATATAGCCATATCTAATCTTGGCCATGAATAATATACAAAATAAGATTATGGACCATCCGGCGTGTTAGATCTAAATATGAGCCGTCTATATAAAGGATAGATTAGATCCATGACAACAACCAAAATTTAATAAGGATCTGACCATTTGTTGGTTCATAGTGATAGATGAAAGGAATTGTACATAACATACTTTGATTTAGAATTTGAAATCATAGATGGTATGGATATGTGGGATCCTGGTCCTTTGTAACACTGCATGTGCACTAAACCTGCACTATTGATGGAATGTTCACCGCACCCTAGTGTACCTAGCAATCTCACCCGAGCAATTTGTCCTGGATGAGCTTGAAACTTCTGTCATGAGGACCGCGTCGTCATTGCGGTCACAACAGTGAAAACAGTGCATCGATCAAACACCTGAGTGCGAAGATATGACCGTTTGATCAAAACCCTAAAAATCTATGTAGATTATGTGTGGCTTACCTGTTGTGGGGCCCACCTGGTATACCACACCTAGTATGGTCTCCCAGAAACTGTTTTCCCTATGCATGTAATTATTACATCCATTTATTTCATTTTGAAAAATGTTGTAGAAATTGAGTTTTGAAAATAAAATTGCATGGCATATTGAGTAGAACTATATGAAGATATGAAACATATTGGTTGAATGATTATGAATCCCTTTGATTGGTTTATGTATGTGAATGATTAGGATGACTGAATATGCAATGTCTTGATGAGTGTCTGACTTTGTGGATTTAGAGTACATTAATTATGTGCATATGGGAAAACAATATGATTACTTGGTTTAAGTACACATTGTGTACAAGTCATAGTCCGTAACTCAAGTCTGAGGGTGCACACTCTATATCAGAATTGTGGGGCATGACAAAATGCTATTAGAGATGCTTTTTCTAAAATCTAAAGTGACCTGTAAGTTATGTACCCCACTTAATTTCGAAACTGATAGCCCCCTTGGAATTAGAAACTCAACATTTAGGATTTCTCTATTTGTTCAAGTGTAAAATAATAAACATATATAGTTTCCTATTCCTGTTGAAGATGAGTCGATAGAAAGAGAGCAAGATGAAAATATGGTTGATAGAGATGATGGTGAAGAGGTGGCACAGTTTCTTGTACCACCCCTCCTACATCAGATCAAGGTGAAGCTGGACCAGGTACTCAACTGCCTTTATCCCCGAATGCTATGTGTGCCAATCTTGTCGGATCTAGCTCGTAGCCTTAGGATGTTGCTTTTGGATTGGTAAATCAAATGGTAGCTATGATGAAATAGCAATATGATCACATTCATACAAAGCAAGAACCTAATTGATATATTAGTATATATTTTCTACGTGCAAGGTAATTTTGGAACCAATAATGAATACATCCTTAAAAGGATGAATTAAAGCTCAAAAGGAAGTTATGATAAAGAACTAAAGATATGGATGAAGGGAATGAGAATTTGAAGAGTTAAAGACCTTAAGAAATTAAGTATCAAAGTAGTGAAAGCAACTAAAATTTAAGTAGTGAAGATCTAAAGAAACCAGCAGAGGTTTGATTGATCAAAATGAGGGTCCAATTGATCGAGGATGCATCGAGCCACATCGAGCTATTCGCTCGAGTGATCGGTGGAAAATCAAATTTAATACTGAACTCTCGATCTGGAAAGTTTTTTGATTGATCGATGGAGGAGTCTGATCGATCGATGGAAATTCGAAATTTTGATAAAAGCTTGTTGGACACTTTATGTGTTCGATCGACGGATCGGGTCAGATTGATCGATCGACCATGATACACGAATTCAAAAATCAGTTGCTAAGCGTTAGTGGAAAATGATTGATTGATCGATCGACCAATCGTTCAATGGAATGGGTTGAGAGAAAGCAAAGTTTGTTTGACATCATTCCTCTTCTTTAATTAGTCGATTCATGTTTGTTTGTTTGTTTTTTTTTAAAAAAAATAAAAATAAAAATAAGATGTTAGCCATGCTAGGCTAATCTCTTAGATAAGGCTAAGGGATAAACCTCTTGATAGATATTTGATATTTAATTCGTTTTTAATGAAAGTTATTAGGCTTTTATGTTGAATTGTGATTGGTTGTGATTGAATTCGTAAATTGACAAAGGAATCAACCTATAAAATTGATTGATCTATTGTGGTTTTCGATTATAATAGATGTTTTTGATTCCCTGTGATTGATTGCCTAGATTCTCATGAGAGATTAAACTATCGTGATTCCCTACTGGATGTTTGTAACTGACATTACTACGTAATTTCTAACTAGAACAAATTGGAATCTAAATCTAGATAAGTTATCAACTTGAGAAGAAAAATTAAGTTCAAGTTCTATTAATTGAGGATTAATTCTTGGATCCTTAATTGCTTTTATTCCTTGTTTAAACTATTTACTTAATTTTTCGTTAACTTAAAAAAAACTAGAAAACCAATTTAGATTTCGCTATGTTTTCATTAATTCTTTGTGGAACGGTCTCGATCTTATTGAGTTTATTACAACAACACGGTTCTACAATTGGAATTACCTAACACCGACACCTTCTAACATTTTTTTGTTTAAGAATGATTGGCCGGCATCATTTTCCTTGACCACATTGTTCTCTAACTAGGAGACACGACTGACGTAGTCTTCTTTTTATTACCACTGGTCGTTGATTTCTTCTTCTCGATCGCAGGTTTCTCTATCCTTACCATAGAAGGAAAGAGTCAAACGATGATAAGTTCGGTGGATTTTGTAACTAATAAGTTATAATAATTCACCCATCATTCATAGAAAGTGTGCATCCGAGGATAGCTCGAGAAATGTTGTACTCTATTTCTAACTATTCCTGAGATAGCCATTTTGAAAATGGGACATGTCATTACATGGGAAACGTATAGCGTACAAAAGATTTTTATAGAGATATTTAGAGCACTTTTCACGGAATTATAGCTGGTGTTGATCTAATGATACACATCATCTGATAACGGGGTACGACCGATAAGTTTAGAGGCAAAAAGTGGTCCGGCAGAAAGAGTGGTTAGAAGGACACATGTCAAGACGAGAAGAAGGATTTGAAATACGCGATGAATCAAATACTTTAAAGAAATAAATGCCTAAGACATAGCCACATAAGAAGTGTATAAATAGCAAGGAATCTAATAAAACAAGTGGTCTCACACCAACGCAATCGAACAAATCAAATTATCTTTCCTTATGATAACTTAGATTTTCATAGGAGTAGCGATAATCCAGTAGCAGTAATCTTTAGTCATAATCCAATATCAATAATCTTTAGCTGTAATCCAAGTCTATAATTTTGTGACTATTTCAATTCATCTTTCAAGAAAGTTATCTTACATTGCTCCTTGAGATCGACTATATGTATTTTCATTTTGTTTGACTGTTTTCATTTATAAAAGTCATTTTGTATGGTAGGCAAGGTGCAACCCATCCTCGGAAGAAGAATCCCATCTAATCGCTTGATTTTCTTAATAACCATCTTATGAGTGACTTAATAGATAACCAATCTTCTCAGGTCTCAGTCATATATAAGGGTGTCAATGGGTTGGGCTCGGGCTTGAAAATTTAGAATTTTAAATAAGGCTAGCCCAACGGCCATCCCCAAACAATTCAAAATCCGGGCTGAGACCTAATTAGGCCTGGCCCATTGACAACTACCTAGTCATATAGGGTCGCATTCGACATTTCAGCCTATCTTGGCAATCGGGTCAAGTTGTTCGGTTTAAATCGAGCCATTTCTGGCATGGCCGCACACACCACACATGACCAAAACAAACTGAGTGCCAACAGGTCTTAATATATACCTAATGCATGTCGTTCTCCATCAGAGTGGTCGACCAGCAAGATCTTAACCCAGCTAGTCTAGTTATGAGTATTAAGTGACCCAATTCGAATCTGACCTGTTGACAACCTTAAGTTAATTTGGTCATTTTACAAAACAAGGTATCTTAGTAAATTAACAAAAATCGCATTCCTAGAGATAATGCTGACATGCAAGATCACGTGCGTGCCCAGGATGGAAAACATGCTCCACTGTTGCGACCTACCGAGTTTCTGCCGAGTCAACCGACTCACCGATCCGTGACTCTAAACTACTGTCAATACGAAACAGTCAGCCCGGCTGGTGCCTCAGGTCTTGTTGAGGGTCAAATATTGCATATCAGACCCCATCTATTACCTAGATTTACGAGCACAATATTGTTTAACGCCCGGTTTTAATTGTGTTTTGTTGCAGGATTCAATCAGGAGCGTTGACTGAAAACTGATAGTAAAAACATGGAATTAACGCTCTGATGATGCCAAGGCATTGGACGGACTCCAGGGGACCAAGATCGACGGATTTACATGGTCAGAGATCCGAGAAAACTGAGAAACTGAAGCTCAAGTGGCCTGAAACACGTTCAAAATGCAAGATCACGGGGTTCCCACCATCCATTCGGCACGAAACTTCATACATGGGATAAGGGACACAAATCAACTGTACACGTAAAATTTCAGCCCTCGGGTATTTGTGGAAGTGGGCCAACGGTTGGATCAGCCCATAAATCATCAATTTGGGGCCCACCTGACCTCTGGATACGCCTCAATTTTTGACTCAATGTGTTGAATCATATGACAAAACAGATGGACGGAGCGGATTTCTAACACGCACCACATGGGATCCCACAGGTACATGTGGGAGTGCACAGGCGGTGCACTCCCGCGCCGAACCAGACCAACAGAATCGGTCAGCAACCGCTGACCCGATTCCTTTTTTTAAACGGAGACAGGGTCTCCTCGTTCGCAGCAGGGAGCTGCGTTCAGCTCTTGGTGGGCCACCATCACCACACAGAGTGATGATCCAAACCGCTCATTGTGATCAGAAGACCAAACCGACCGTCCCCTGGTCTGTTTCCAGACTTTCTCAGATGCTGCATGAACATATGGGAGTTGACGCAGGAATGGATGGTGCCAAGCAAAACGCCGCAAGTCTCAACGAAGCTGACCCAAAACGGATCATGTTCGACCGGTTTTTCACGGGAAATCGAGTGGACGGATTGGATTTGTCAAAATTTCATCGAAGTGGACCCCACCGAGAGTCCAGCGTAACTCTTACGCGGTCTCTGTTTCGCGGCCGAACTTGCGGAGGAAAGTTGTGGGCCACCATCATGCACCTTTGGCTTGATCTGGACCTTCCATCAGAGCCCTACACCTCCTACCATTCAAACCTAGATGGCAGAATTTCAAGAAACAACGACGATTGGTTTTTCCACCGTCTAAAAGGAAGATGAACGGTGTAAGAAAACTTCCATGGATCACACTGAAATCAGTCAAAAACCGGCACTTCCTGACTGTTTTTTCGACACCTTTCCAATAAACGGAGTGGATTTCTTAATAGACGTCAAGGTGGGACCCACCGAACATCACAGCGGTCGATGCCGCTTTTGTTGACTGCGTAACGGACCGACTGTGTCCGTTTTGCGGATGCTTGTGGGCCCCATCGATTGTTCAAAATGACGATCTGATCCGTCCACTGTGTAGGCCGCTCGGAAACGTCCTAAGAAACAATCTTTTTAGAAAGAATATATTACTGAAATGGGTAGTTTGGAGGTCCGATTTTGGCTGCGGAAGCCTTACACACGCAGCCAACACCAAAATCAGTTTTTAAAAAGGATTCTCTCCAGCCTCTTCAGAGAGGGTCAGCTATAAGAAAGAGGGAGAGAGAGCTTGGGGGACGGGGAGCTGATCACGTGGAGGCAGGGAGCTTAGCTTGGGGTAGACGTGGGAACCATCAGTTGAGGCAGCAGCTTGGTTTTGATGGAGCACCAGGAGCAGAGATAGAGTATTTCTATTTTTCTCTGTTTAGTTCCTGAATTGATTTTTTTTTAGATGTTTAGCTTAATCATGCTAGGCTAAACCTCTTAGCTAGGGCTAAGAGGTGAAGCTTGTAGTGGGATGGGAGATTTAATTTTATGTTCTTAATTTGGTTTTAATTATGAATTGAAGTTGATATTTATTTTATTAAAGGAATATTTTTAGTCTTTAATGGTCTGTTGTGACTGAAATTACAATGGGTCTGCAATGGCTTTGAGTATTTCCTTTTCCTTTTAATGTGTCTGACGTCAGGAAGCCCTGTTGTTCACCATCGTCTCCTGGGCATGGTTGGATGTCGGTACCCTTCCTAACCTTCATAAACATGTTGACTGGTTGGTAATTAGTTTAATTCTGTTGTTTGCTTTGTCTCCTGGGCATGGTTTGGTGATGGAATCCATTCTAATTCATATACCTCTCATCTCTTGAAAACTATATCAACATCAGTTCATTTAATTTCCATGATTTTTGATACAAGCATAAGATCTCCCTGATCTCTACAAGTGGATCCTCTGAATCCCTAGTCTCCCTTCCTTTGAATTTCTTAAAGTTTTACATTACTATTTCACCATTATTCCTCAAATCACACTTAGTTTAAAATTCATCTTATTCTAGATCTGGTCCTAGTTAGTTTCAGATAACGTACAGGTTTCAGTCCCTGTGGATTCGACCTCGGTCTTACCGAGATTATTACTACATCACAACCCTATACTTGGGGAGTGAACAGGTCTCATCCTCAACAGCTTTCAACACCCCAAGGGCCCCCCCTCTCCTAACTCCGGGCCAACTTCCCCACCACCTACAATCGACCCGTCCATGTAATCCTTAAAAAATGACTCACCAATTCAACTGAGTCAAACTATAACAATTCCTCCTCCTCCAGCCTTTGGAAAGAAGACAGAACATGCATGACATGGCTCAACTCACAACTGCCCGACTCGGTCCTTTATGTTAGCTTCGGCCGCTTCACAGTCGTGACTCGGTCTGAGTTGCTTGAGTTCTTGCATGGCCCGGTCAAACAACCAGACCCTGGTCCTGTGGGTCATACGTACGGAGCTGGTGAAAGGGAAAGGGGACGTGGCCACATCCTAGGCGAGTTACAGGAACCGACCAACCGAGAGGGGGGGGGGGTAGGTGTTACCCGGGGAAAAGCGATCTCTGGGAAGAATTGGGAGCCGATTACGTGCTACTCGGGTAATGCCTGGGTGGGTGTTACCCTAACCGTGTGGGGCCCATCTTGATGGATATGTTGTATCCATGTCGTTCATCTGTTTTTTCAGCTCATATAAGGACGCCACCACAAAACTTAAGCTGATCCAAATCTCATGTGGAACACACCACTGGAAATAGAACGACCATTAAAAACTTTTCGTGGGCCACAAAAGTTTTGGATCAAGCCAATCCTTGTATTTTCCCTTCATCAATGTCTGGTTGAACTTATCAACAGGTTGGATGACAAATAAACATTACAAAAACATTATAGTGGGCCTTAGAAAGTTTTTAATGGTGGCAATCAATCACCACTGTCTCCTGTGGTGCGGTCCACCTGAGATTTGGATCTGCTTAATTTTTGGGACCACGTATTAAATGGGATAGAACGGATGGACAGCATGGATATACAACACATCGTCAAGGTAGGCCCTAGGTGTTACCTAGACCATATGGGGCCACCTTAATGAATATGTTATATATCCAAGCCGTCCATCCATTTTTCAGCTAATTTTAGGACATGACCCCAAAACTTAAGTAGATCCAAATCTTAGGTGAACCACACCATTGAAAATTGTAACATCCCGGATTTTTGCCAACCTGGGATTAGACATCCTTAGGCAATGGGTCAATCCTAACACCTTATTAACTTGTCAAAACTCAAATCGCAAAGTCTAAAACGCTTTTGAACCCTTTTCCTTCACAAATCTCACCTTTCACCACCTCGTTCTTTAAATCCTTTTAAGTACTTTCACATTAAACACTATCTTAAAGTTTAGGTGATGAAAAACAATATTTAAGCTAAACATTGCTACAAAGGACTAAGTACCACCTCAGACAGAAATTGCTCAAGACTAAATCCTTTAGAAATTAGGCGAGAATTAGCCAGTGTTAAGTTAGAGTACCTGTAAAATTAGCACCAATCACTTTAAATACGATCTGCAATACCCAAAACTTGTAGAATCATTGACGCTAGGGTACCCTAAGATCTAAGATCAATCTCATTACTCATCTGCTCTTGGGAGCATCTCGAAACTCCGTATCAGATCTGGACCGCACGTCAAAAATCTGATTAACACGAAGTTAAGGACTTAGGACCGCCTTGCTGGGCTTGACAACCATCTCGAAAATTAAATCCAGATAGTATCTCAGCGCTATTCGCTTGAGCTCGTAGTGAAGAGTGTGAGAAATGTGAAATTAATTCAAAATAAAATATCTCAAATAATAATCTGGCACCTTTCGCTTACAGATCAATTTTAAGCAACCAGACCGTCAGAATCAGACCAAATTATACCCTCAGATCAGGAGAAATTTCATACACATATCCATGTACTCGGAATCTCCGATCGAGATCCTCTGACCGTTGAACTGAAACTGGTCCGCCATTTGCGATCTGGAATCCCGACCGAAACGAAAACTTAACTAAATGTAGATCCGGTGTCGGTGAGCTTAAGTCCGACCTTTGGCTCAAGGAGGCCCGCCAGAAGTCCTCCGTTGAGCTAAAACAGGTCCGCTTTGGTTATAACATAAGTATACTTTGACCTGGAGTCTATTTCTGTAAGTTTTTAGGCTATATAAGGACCTTAAACCCTCTCTCATTGCAGCCATACGAATTTGAGAGAAACTCTAGAGAGAGAAGAGAGAAAAGAAGGAGAAAGTGTGGGAGTAGTGGGAGATTCTCCCTGCCACTCTTCCCTGCTGCTATCCATGCTCAACCGCATCATTCTAATCACTTTTCCGGTGATTCCGGCTCCGTTTCTAGGTAAGAAACCCTAACCCTAAATTGATTTGGGGTTTTGATAGTTGTAGGTTATGAAATAGCTAACTTATTTCGTTCTATAGGTTGCCAAACTGCCATATAGGAAAGCTTAGTAATTCTATCGACTCCGTTATGATTCTATGACAAAAGGTGCGGACTTTAGGTGTATAGGTTATGGTTTTCAACGCTTTCAATGTCAGATAATGATAGATTCATGATCTGCATACAATTGCACATGTACAAAGTGTTGTCTGTTTTCCGTTTCTATTAAAGATGAGGAATATGAAATTTTACATACTCTAGGTATTTGTAGAAAGTACCGTATACGTATAAATTTTGGAAATATGTTTGACATGATTATTTGTTGTATGAATATAGTATACATGGATAAAATACTTGTTTGGCGAAAGGACTCACCCTAATACATGTTTTGCTAATATACACTATGTATGTAGAAATAGTGTATTCTAGAAAGTACTGTATACGTATAAATTTTAGGAATGTGTTTTTCATGATTATTTGCTATATGAACATATTACATATGCGTAAAATACTTGTTTGGTGAAAGGACTCGCCCTAATACATGTTTTGCTAATATACACTATATATGTTGAAATTGTGTATTCTAAGTGTTTGTGAAAATGACTGGATGAGTATAGAATTCTCATTCGTGCTCGCCATGACTAATTGTCATGGATATATGATTGTTGTATTGGCGATACCCTTTTAACGAAAGGATTTGCCCTGAATCACGCCACGGCCACTATACGCTATATATGTTGAAATGTGCAGCCCAAGTGTTTGTGAAAATGTTCAAATGAATATGGAACTTGGATTCCTACTTTCCATGACTATCCGTCGTGGGTGTACGCGTGTGATGATTGGGGTAACTCCCTAGTGAAAGAATTTGGCCTAATGCCTATGCGATCAACATATGTTATGTATGTTGATGTATGTATTTTAAAGTGTTTGTTGAAATATCTGAATGAGTAGTAGTTAGTAAATTGTAATGTTGAAGGGTGTTGAGATATGATTCTCAACTCTTTTAAAGATGTGTATGATTTCCTTAGATATCTGTGTGATTAGGAATTGAATATGTACAAACTCATGCTTATGTTGTACTTCATAACATGCTCAATTGATTGTATGATTTTATTTATGTAATGCATATGTTTAAATTCATGTTTACGTTGTATGATCCGTCATGGGTGATGGGGGAGTGGAGCAACGAATGCGTGCAACAGCCCTGACAGCCCTAAATGGATAATACCAGACTTTGATTTGATTGTATGATTTGAATCTTGATCCATTACTACTTTATCTATCTGCAATTGATTGTATTTGGGGCTATGATTATAGTCCAGACAATCGGTACCAGAAGTGAATTCGTGGCTGTGATTCATTTACCTCGTGAGATGTATTCGACAAACCCGAGTCGTACTTCAGTTGGCGATAATGGTTGGCCACACGAAGTGCTTATGCGCTTCATATCATTTAACTTGTTGTGCGCTCGAGCTAGCCGAGCTCGTCAAGTAACCCGATCTGTCTTATGTATGTTCACCATGTTTGGACGCCTCTGCTTGAACCTAGGGTACCAGACTTACCAGTGAAATCTCTTTTAACCATGGTACCTCGATCTGCTAAGACTCATGAGCCGGGCATGGTGGTATGGGACACCGTGGTCGAGCTGTCAGCCTACGCTGGGGCCACGTGCCTCCCCGTAGTGACCAGTGAGCAACTAGACTCGTGAGCCGATTATAGTGGTATGGGACACTATATTTATGCTGTCGGCCTACATTGATAAGATGATGGGGGAGTGGTGCAACGATTACGAGCAACAGCCCTGACAGCCCTTTGTAGTGACCTCGAGCATACTCTGAATTTACGGTGAGGTGACGAGTTTTGCCGCAGTGTATAGAGTATGAACTAGGCCTGTATCTGTATAGTGATGAACCGTTAAAAAGGTGATGGGGGAGTGGTGTAACCTTTGTGCGTAACAGCCCTGGCAGCCTTTGCAGTGACCTAGAAATATACTATCGTATGAGATTATCTAGGATTGACGACCCTAGAATGGATCATGTTTGGGAATAATACATGGGAGGTACCTTAGTTTCCCAATACTGCTGTTTGAAACGGACTAATAATTACTCGGTAATCATGCTCATCATCGCACTGCATGTGCCTGGTAAATGTGGAGCACTGAGGGATGAACGCATTCGCGAACGTAAGATGGTGTCGCATGAGGGTAGTTTGGCAAGGGCATACATCATGACTGCATTCATACTTACATTAATACGAGTAGTTAGGAGTGTTTGATTGTACTGCTTTATCATTACTGCTTGACTGAGTTGATAACATGTTAACCTATGCTTTTATTGTTCCACTGAGTTGATCACTCACTCCCACGTTATGGGACGGTGTTGTACACACCAACCAGATTTCTTGAGTTTCAGGTGATGGCGATGCTTATGAAGCAAAACTAGACTACTATGATGTGGAGGAGGAGTTCTCCTACTTGTAGCTCTCTGACAGGTTTATGAAGACCTGTTATTGTATTGACGGGGCTATGGTACTTGGGATACAAGACATTACACTTACACATCTGGTATATTTTATAAATGTACTTGAAATTTATTAACCTGGTAATGTTATCACACTCTGGAGACTCACATCAGTTTTTATATATCTTATATATTTATCACAGTCTTCCGCTTGCAATTTAACTGTTTTTGGAGTATGATATGTTGTTTTGGCTTAATCTCACTTATGTTTAATACATTAATGTAGACAACATTTAATCATCATTATCTATGTTGCACAAGTGATATTTTGGAACTCAAGAGTTGAGTTACTACTCGACCCTCGATTTTCGAGATGTTACAAAAATAGTGGTGAATGACCATTAAAAATATTGTGGACCACGAAAGTTTCGAATCAAGCCTATCTTTGTATTTCCCCTTCATTTTGGTTGCTAGACTTTGAGTCGAGCAGGCCTCGACCAGTCAAGCGGCCCACTTGACCAGTCGAGTCAGGCTCTCGACCGGTCGAGCAGTGCATAAATAGACAGATTTAAAGCATCTGTCAACACACCTAAGATTTGGATATACTTAATTTTTTGGATCATGTCCTAGAAAAACATATGGACGACATGGATGTACAACACATCTTCAAGGTGGACCCATGGGTGTTACCCAGGTAACACCTATAATAGGCAAAAGTGGCCCTTCTTGATGTGGAAGATATGGTTGTGCAGAAACTTCATCTATGGTCTCTATTTCAACAAGTGCACTATTTAATACCAAAGGAATATAGTTATATAGAAACAAAGCCTTATTCGATCACACATCTTGTTGTAGCTGGCCCACAGAATGAAATACATACGAAAGGAGACAATATAAAGTAACGATGTAGAAGATCAATGAAACTTTGTAATATTACTCACGCGAAGAACCTCCTTTCATTACATTGAAACAAAGCATTATTGGATCACACACATCTTATTGTAACTAGCCCACAGATTGAAATACATACAAAAGTATGCATTATAATGACATGATAAGATCAATCAAACTCCGTAATGAATCATATGAAGAATCTCCTTTCATTGCATTGAAATAAAGCTTTATTTGATCACACACATCTTGTTGTAGCGGGCCCTATTATAAAATATTGATTTTATAAATATGTTTTAAAATAAAAATAATATATATAATATATAAAAAGTGTTTGAAAAACACCTTTTGTGGGTTTTTGGGATAGTCCCACATTGGAAAAAAAAGAGGAATTTTTGTGGTTTATATGAGGAGTGTGGAGTATTATAATACTTACCCACATGGTCTAAAGGAGAATGGAACTTGCGTGTTCCAGTGCGTAGCATTGGAACACCCCCGCGTGTTTGCTCGCACTCGGGCTCGGGCACGAGCTCTGTCTCGATCTCGGTCACAGGCTCGGTGCGAGGGCGTAGACGTGTGAGGCAGTGTGGCTGTAGAGGCGCTAGTGGCACACTTCGCACTTCCGCATCGTGTCGCAAAGGGTCGCTCCTTCACAACTTTGAGCGAACCGGAGCGAGACGTGTGCGAGTCGCGGTGCGACTAAGTAGCTAAGGCAGATGAATGGCTGGACGAAATCTAGAGGACTGAATGAGAGTCCCTTTGCATATATAAAGAGCTGAAAAAGAGCTGTTACAACAGATCTGTAACAGCTGTGCCATTAGTATAGAGTCTAGCTGTAACTGTTGCATGGCTAGCTCAACAGTTAGAAAATGGCTAGCTATTGTCTAACAACAGTCAGCATGCAACAGTTTAATGGACCATGCACAACAGTCAGAAAACGGTCATAAAACGGATAGTTTTCTCCAACAGCTAGAAAACGGTCATGGGATTTATTTCCCTAGACCATAACCCCCAACCACCACAGCCTGTATAAGAGGGTCGCTCCTTCGCGACTTTGAGCGAACCGGAGCGAGACGTGTGCGAGTTGCGGTGCGACTAAGTGGCTAAGGCGGATGGATGGCTGAACAAAATCTAGAGGACTGAATGAGAGTCCCTCTGTATATATAGAGAGCTGAAAAAGAGCTGTTGCAGTAGATTTGTAACAGCTGTGTCATTAGTGCAGGGTCCAGCTGTAACTGCTGCATGGCTAGCCCAACAGCTAGAAAATGGCTAGATACTGTCTGACACCAGTCAGCATGCAGCAGCTTAATGGACCATGCACAACAGTCAGAAAACGGCAATAAAATGGATAGTTTTCTCCAACAGCCAAAAAACGGTCATGGAATTTATTTCCATAGACCATAACCCCAGCCACCATAGCCCATATAAATTGGGTCTAGATGGATTTCCAAACCATCTCACCGCACTTCAGAAATACCAATACGAATCAAAGTCACTCCTCTCTTACAGACTAAAAATCAGCAATATAGCAAGGTTGATCAGAACCATCGCTTGAAGAACAGACCACCGGTGTGGTCTAGAGTGATTCAACTGAACCAGTGGCTAAAGAACTGACCAGTGTAGTGGTCTAAATCATAAATTCTCTTCTTTTTTCTCTTCTGGGATTTTTTCTTTTATTGTAATTCTGACAGAAAGTGTGTAAAAAGAGTTCCATTAGTGGGCCTTCATGTTTTTTGAACGCAAACCCACATCAGGCTCGTCGTATCTTAGAAATGGTTTTCCTGTAACCTATCAACATAGTCAATCTTTTTGAGTAGGGGCAAATAACGCTTTAAGGACAGCGTCTCAGACGTGCTTCAGCCTGTCCTTAGTCAAGATCATCTTGAATTTTTTGAGTTCCATATTTTACAGAAATAATTTTATTCTGTATCATTACAAACAAGCTTAAAGTGTTATTTGATAGAGGCCGACAATGTTTCATCCATCAAGTTGATGAATCAGGACTTGATACGTCTTGATCGGTTTGATGGAACAAATTTTATGAGATGACAAGACAAACTCAAATTTCTTCTGACGGCGTTGAAGATCTATTACATATTATATCCAAATCTGTAAGCATTACCTAAAGCATCTGACAAAGACACACCTGAACAGGTGGCTGCTCACACCAAACGAGCTGAAGACGAACTCTTGTGTCGAGGACACATACTGAACGCGCTCTCTGACCGCCTGTACCAACAGACGTCATCAGCAAATGTGATCTGGGCCGCTCTAGAGTTCAAATACAAGGCTGAAGAAGAAAGTTCCAACAAAATTCTCATCGCCAGATATTTTGACTTCAATATGGTAGATAACAAAACGCTGCTACCCCAAATCCAAGAACTACAGCTAATAGTAAACAAAATTAAAGCTATCAAAATTGATCTTCCTGAATCATTCCAAGTCGGGGCTATAATCGCTAAATTGCCACCAATGTGGAAAGACTATAGAAAGAAGTTGCTGCATAAAATTGAGGACTACACACTGGAACAAATCCAGAAACACCTCAGAATTGAGGAAGAATACCGTAACTGCGACAAAAAGAATGATAACGGGAATGCCTCGTCCAAGGTACATGCAGTAAGAGAACACTAATAACAAGAATCCCGAGAAGGACGATTCCCTGAAACCTAATAAAGAAAAATTTAAGAAAAAAGTCCAAAAGAAGAATGAAAAGTTCAAAGGCTCATGCCATGTCTGTGGGAAAACAGACCGGGCAGTACGATGAAGTATGCCGATATCACAAATCTAAAAAAGAGGCAAGTGTATAGAAGAAGGCGATATTGTGGCTATGGTTATTGAGGTGAATACCATCCAAGGCAAAGTTACAGGTTGGTGGTATGATACTGCCGCTACAGTACATGTGTGCTATGACAAATCAGCCTTCAAAATCTATGAGGAATTGACCGATGGTTAAGAAGTCCAAATGGGTAATGAAGTCCGATCGAAGGTTGTCGGCAATGGAACTGTCGAACTGATATTCACCTCTGGGAAGAAAGTGATTCTGACTAATGTATTGCACGTCCCAAACATGAGGCGAAACTTAGTTTCTAGGGATCTTCTGGGTAAACCAGGCATAAGGGTGGTGTACGAGTCAGGAAAACTGATTCTGTCCAAGAATGGAAATTTTGTCGGAAAAGGATATGCTTTTAATGGGATGGTTAAGTTTTTTCTAAATGAAAGTAGCACTTCTGCATATATAGTTGAATCCACTGGACTGTGGCATAATAGACTAGCCCATATAGGGTATAGTACCTTGAAGTTCATGACTAATAATGGTTTAATCTCATACATAAATAATGAAACCAATAAATGTGAAGTGTGCATATGATCCAAAATGACGAAGAAACCTTTTCCAAGTGTTGAAAGATCGTCTCAAGTATTGGATCTTGTGCACAGTGATATCTGTGAGTTAAACGGCATTCTTACTCGTGGAGGTAAACGGTACTTCATAACCTTTATAGATGATTACTCTAGATATGTGTATGTTTATCTGTTAAACAGCAAAGATGAAGCATTGAACATGTTTAAAATATATAAAGCAGAAGTAGAGAATCAACTAAATAAGAAGATAAAAATTCTCCGTAGCGATAGAAGAGGAGAATACTTTTTCAATAAATTCGATAACTTCTGTGACGAACATGAACTAATACATCAATGTATTGAGCCATATACACCTCAACAAAATGGAATAGTTGAAAGGAAGAATAGAACATTAGTAGAAATGGTCAACTCAATGCTAATAAGAGCAAAGTTTCTACTAAGTCTATGGGGTGATGCACTGCTTGCAGCGTGCCATATACTAAACAGAATTCCATCTAAAAAAATATAAAATATCTTTATATGAAACATGAAAAGGTAGAAAACCTAACCTATGATATTTAAAAGTGTGGGGGTGTCTTGCATACCGTAGAACTCCTGATACAAAAAGAACTAAGTTAGGATCAAAAGCGATTAAGTGCGCGCGCCTTCGTAGGGTATGTACAAAATAGGAAAAGTTATAGACTTTTAGACATAGAGTCTAATACAATAATAGAATCAAGAGACGTTGAGTTCTTTGAGAACTCACTATCCTTGGAGTCAAAGGATAATGAAGTTCAAACTCCTGATAGAGAACCAGATAGCATAGCTCCATAAATAGTGGAAGCTCCTGTTGAACCTCGTAGGAGTCAAAGGACAAGAATAAAGAAGAGTCTAGAAGATGACAAAATAGACTCACAACGTGTCACTTTCCATCTTGTAGAAGGAGATAGAGAAAATATTATAAGAAAAATACCTATAGTGATAACTATAGAAGATGATATAAAGAGGTTGGTATCATTTAGAGACTCAGCTTTCTGGAAAGAAGCTATAAACGATAAAATGGAATCCATAATGTCAAATCAAACATGGGAACTAGTAAACTTACCTCCAGGTTCTAGACCCATAGGATGTTAGTGGGTATTTAGGAAGAAATAACATACTGATAGGACTATCCAAACCTTTAAAGCTCGACTAGTAGCTAAGGGTTTCAGACAAAAAGAAGGGATAGATAACTTTGACACATACTCTCCTGTAGCTAGAATAATATCCATTAGGATCTTATTTGTGATAACTTCCATACATCATCTTCACATCCACCAAATGGATGTAAAGACCGCATTCCTGAATGGTGACCTCAATGAGGAGGTATACATGGAACAACCTAAAGGATTCGTTCTACCAGGAAATGAAAACAATGTGTGTAGATTAATTAAATCTTTGCATGGATTAAAACAAGCACCAAAACAATGGCATGAGAAGTTTGATTCTAAAATATTATCTCATGGTTTCATGCATAATGTAGTTGACAAAGGCATATATTCTAAAGTAAATAGTAGTTGTATCGTTATTATTTGTCTGTATGTTGATGACATGTTAATAATAAGTAATAAAATAGAATGTGTGACTGAAACAAAGAAGTTCTTATCTTCTATACTCAAAATGAAGGATCTTGGACAAGTTTTTTTTTTCACAAAAAAATCTCATGTATTGAACAAGTTGATTCCATCCTAGGTATCAAAATTAAAAAAATATTGTGAGGGTTATAATTTGTGTCACTCTCATTATATTGGGAAAATACTAAACAAGTTTAACCATCTAAATATAAAATAAGCAAAAACTCCATTTGATCCAAGTATCAAGCTAAAAGAAAATATCAAAAGAATAGTTGCACAATTAGAATATGCTAGTGCAATAGGGAGTCTTATGTATGTTATGCAATGCACTAGACCTGATATCGCATATGCTGTGAGTAAACTTAGTAGGTTTACTAGTAACCCCAGTATTGAACACTGGAATGCAATCAGTAGAGTCCTTGGTTACTTAAAAACAATCAAAGATTTAGGACTATTTTATTCAGAATTTCCTGCCGTATTAGAAGGATATACCGATGCGAGCTGGATATCAAGTGCAGGGGACAACAAGTCTACTACAGGGTGAGTATTCACCATAGAAGGTGCAGCTATATCTTGGGGATCCAAGAAACAGATTTGCATAACGCACTCTACTATAAAGTCTGAATTTATAGCCCTGACTGCAACAGGCAAAGAAGCTGAGTGGCTAAGGGATCTTTTATTAGAAATTTCTTTCTGTGTAAAGCCTATATCGGCTGTATCACTACATTGTGATAGTGAAGCCACATTAGCTAGATCCCACATATAATGGTAAGTCTAAACATATCAGTCTTCGACATGATTATGTCAAATAATTGATTCGAGATGAAATCATTGTTATTTCATATGTGAAATCAAGCAATAACCTGGCAGACCCTTTCACTAAACCTCTACCAAGAGAGGTAATAAAGGCTATATCTAGAGGGATGGGGTTGAAACTCTTCAACCAAAGTTTCACCAGTGATGGTAACCCAACCTAAAGTCAGAAAATCTCTAATTTTGGATTTAATGGGTAAAAACAAGTCACCGATATGTGGAAAGTTTTTCAGCACTAAAATATAAAAACCTCATCCATAATAGATAAGTGCTGAGCGTTACGAAAGATGGTTGAGTCTTAGAACTCTTAATGAAATCTAATCTATAGGACAAGTGTCTTATAGTAACGAAGACACTAAAAGGATTTCACCTATATGAACGTAGAGATGGTGCCATCTCTCATGAGAGTTAGGTGTTTTCTCTTAGGATCGTTCACGAATTAGGATAAGCACATGGCCATCAATTGTGCTGAGCAAGATTGTGGGAACTCTAACAAACGCATAGCGAATATGTGTGTGGTTTCTCCGACTCTGTTATCTAGGAATAACTGGTTCAACGCTACAGCTACCAGTTATTTCGATAGAGTTTTGAAATACTTATACTAAGGGAAGATTAAAATTGAAAGATATCTTTCTTTATACATATAAGCTGATTATTCTGGTAGAAATGTTTTATCGAGAAAATATATTTTTGTAAAAATCAGTGGGGAATTGTTATAAATATATTTTAAAATAAAAAATAATATATATAATATATAAAAAGTGTTTGAAAAACACCTTTTGTGGGTTTTTGAGAATAATCCCACATTGGAAAAAGAGGAGGAATTTTTGTGGTTTATATGAGGAGTGTGGAGTATTATAATACTTACCCACATGGTCCAAAGGAAAATGGAACTTCTGTGTTCCAGTGCTTTGCACTCGGGCTCGGGCACGGGCACGGGCTCGGGCTCGGTCACGAGCTCGGTGCGAGGGCGTGGGCATGTGAGGCAGTTATTCTGTATCATTTCAAACAGGCCCACATAATGAAATGCACATGAAAGGAGGCATTATAATGACATGATAAGATCAATCAAACTCTGCAATGACTTATATGAAGAAACGTCATCTACGGTTTATATTTCAACAAGTGCACTATTTAATACTAAAGGGATACAGTTACATTGAAACAAAGCCTTATTTGATCACACATCTTGTTATATATAGCTGGCCCACATAATGAAATACATACGAAAGGAAACAATATAAAGTAACGATGTAGAAGATCAATCAAACTCTGTAATATTACTCATACGAAGAACCTCCTTTCATTACACTGAAACAAAGCCTTATTTGATCACACACATCTTATTGTAACTGGCCCACAGAATGAAATACATACAAAAGTATGCATTATAATGACATGATAAGATCAATCAAACTCTGTAATGAATCATATGAAGAATCTCCTTTCATTGCATTGAAATAAAGCCTTATTCGATCACACACATCTTGTTGTCGCTGGCCCACATAATGAAATGCATACGAAAGGAGGCATTATAATGACATGATAAGATCAATCAAACTCTGTAATGACTTATATGAAGAACCTCCTTTCACCATACCACGCATTGCATTTTCCTTTAGAGCACCTACCCTCTCTCTCATCTCCTTCCCTTCAATCTCCACCATCAATCTTCTTACAGCCCTCTCTATCTCATTTCTATTGAACCCATTCTCAAGTTGAATTCCCACCCTCCAAACATGGCTTGCATACCTAGCATTCACATTTTGGTCCCATAAATAAGGAGAACATAACATGGGGACCCCTTCGCATATGCTCTCCAACGTAGAATTCCATCCATTGTGTGTACAAAATCCTCCCACTGATGGGTGGGCCAGAACTTCTTGTTGTGGGGCCCACTTAATGATCCTGCCTCTCTTTTGCGTCTTCTCTTCAAACCCTTCTGGCAGTTCAACCCAATCGTGGCCGTGTATCGAGCCCGGCCAGATCACCCACAAGAAGGGTTGTTCACTATTGGCTAGACCCCAAGCTATCTCTTCCATGCCTGTTTTATCAATGGAAGCTACACTCCCAAAGCTGACGTAAATGACAGATTGCGGCGCCTGCTTGTCTAGCCAAGCCATGCAGCTGTAGTCTTGTGTTAATAAGCTGTTTGATGTTCCCGGCAAGAATTTATAGAGGTGTGGGATGACGATCTTGTCTAATTTTTACCAGTGCATCTGGTTCAAGACCATCGAATGTGTTCATGATGTAACCTAAAGCGGACATTATTGCATTAAGTATGGTGGCCCAAATTTGCTCATATGTAGCTGGACCCTCCGTGCTGAAGACTGGAATGTCCTTGATCCTGAGCGGCGTCTCAGGAATAAGCGTGTTTGGCTGAGCATCTAGGTAAAGACGAATACAAAATATGTTAGAGATAATCTATACATTCCTTGTTTTTTTAACCCCACTGTATTCTCTTGTGACACGTAGGTAAGTTTCATAGTTGATGTAGAGCAGGTCCCGGACACTTTCATGGTTAAAATGGATGAGAAAAGGCCCGGTGGATGACAGAAGTGATCCGGACCACCTTAAATCAGGCATATCTCACAATCTTATTCGACGTACCATATCTGGTTTTAGGATAGGATGACTTATTTAGCCCCTCAACCCGCGTGGTTTGGTATTTATAGTAAGTTTTAATTCGTTTATAGCTCTAAAGCCGTTGGGCTTTAGGAGTTGTGTGAAGTATAGCATATTTAAGCCAAATAGGATGTCTATAAATAGTAAGTCACAATTTGGAAGAGTTTTAGTTGTAGTTTGATTCCCAAACTTCTTTCATGGCTTATAATCCCTATTTAAAGGGACGTAGATTGCGTCCTACCCCCATCGGGACGGTAATCCGTTCGGGCAGGGCTCTGTGAGGCCCACCGTGTTGTAAGTGTTTTATCCACGTCGTTAAATGCTTTTTTCCAATAATTTTAATATGTGAGCCAAAAAATGAGGCTGGTCCAAGGCTTAAGTGGACCACAAAGTGAAGATTGAACGTCCACCATTAAAAACTTCTTGGGTGCTGGAGAAGTTTCGGATCAAGCTGATATTTGTGTTTTCACTTCATCCATGTCTAAATGACCTTATGAATACGTTGTACGGTAAAAAAAACATCACGTTGGCCCTTAGAAAGGTTGCAATGGTGGGTGTCATTATCAGTGCAGCTTCCTTTGGTGTGGTCCACTTTAGCCTTGGACCTGCCTCAGTGTTTGGCTCACATATTGAAATTATCGAAAAAAAAAGCGTTTAATGGCGTGGATAAAACACTTACAACACAGTGGGCCCCACCGAGCCCTACCCGGATCGATTACCGTCCGGGCGGGGGTAGGATGCAATCCGCGTCCTATTTAAAGGGGGTGTAAACTCATTCATTCAGACATCAATCAAATTATGAATTTTATAGAATTTATTTGTGGAGCCCCTAAATGAATGTTCATGATCACTGAACGGTGGCATGTTACTTGTTGCATTTTCTTGGTAAAGGACCACTCCTATGTTTCCTTGTATTTCATTTTTATAGTAGGTTTTAGACCTACTTGAGGGTTTAAATGGGCCTAACTGAGCTGGGCTGAGGCTTTTCCAATGCCAGACTGACGTATGGGCGAGATATATAGTTGGCCCACGTGCACATCTGAGTCGACTCGGACTCAGTTCGGTTGAGTATATTTTGGCAGGGTACCACGAGTCACCCTTTTAAATTCGACCCGCATGATTCAAGTGAGTCTTGACTCGAATGGAGACCAGATAGGTGGGGCCGAATCACTGAATCTGGTCAATATTCTGGCCCACTTCCATCCAGAGACCTACTCAACGATATTTTTCAAGTTATGTTCTCTCATGACACGGATTTCCTGCTAAAGCCTTTCGCAGGAAGTTCCTCCGCAAGGAACTTAGGTGGGGCCCACAGTGATGTTCGTGATCAATGCACCCCATCCATCCATTTTTTGAGCTCCTTTGAGGATATTAGGTTAAAAATAAGCCGGATCCAAGACTCAACTGGGCCGAAAACGTGTGAATTTAACGTCCACAGTTGAAATATTCGTGGGGCCACAGAAGTTTTGAATCAGGCTAATATCTTTGTTTTCACTTTCATCCCAGTAGGAATGACGTTATGAACGGTATAGATGGCATGTAAACATCACTTTAGACCTCAGGTAAGTTTCAACGGTAGGAATTTCCGTACCCACCTTTTCCCTTACTGCAGCCCACTTGAGTCTTGGATCTCGCTCACTTTCCGTTTCATGTACTAAAATGAGCTATAAAAATGGATGGACGGGGTGGATTTATCACGAACATCACGGTGGACCCCACCTAGGTTCCCAGCGCGGGAACTTCTTGCAGAGGCTTTGGCAGAAAATCCGCGTCCGTTCCTTCATCACCCCTGCATGTGGCAAAGGTGCACCTCAATGCAAATTGTCAATTGTCCAGATCATAGGGTCCAGTGCAGATGGAGAATAGCTGAAGAATCGAACTAATTATCGAATGATCCTGACCATCCAGCTGGTGTATGCCAAATGGATACATTGAAGAAAGGAAGATGAAGAATATTATCAGCTGTCCAAATTCAACTAGAAAATCAGACTGCTAATATTGTCCACGTAGGAGTCGTGTCCAACATGAAAAGGCTTAGAAATATTATGAGAATAACGATATTAAGTAATAATCATGACTGTCATAAGTTTACTATTTATAGAAACTCACGTTTTTAGGGAGTTTGAGTTGAGTTTGATTATCAAACTTCTTCCTAGATTCGAGATAACTATTTTAAGTATTGTAAATTCGTTTTCAACATCAATCAATTAAAATTTGAATTTATTAGAATTTATATCTATTTATCTATTTTTTAGAGGTGCTTCACAGGTGGGGTTGTGGCATCCAAACAGCCCCTGAAGATTGTAATGGTTAGCTTTCTCCGCCTCATATCATGATTAGTACGTTTCAAGGAAATAAATAAATAAAACAATGCAGGTTTCAAGAACTTCTTGAGCGGAACCAATCATGATTTACAAGAGCCCAGACGAGCGCCAAACATACACACGTACCTGCAGTGATGGAAATGACTCCATTTTGCTGTAGAAGACTCAAAGACGCCATGGTGGTGTAAAAACTGGCACTGGTGGTGCCTAACAAAATTCTCGGTAGCTTGAACTGGTCTGCAATGGCCTTAGTGAAGTAGAAAAGCTCATCGGCAACGATGCACGCAACAGGACCATGTGGGCCGTCTGATAGCAAGCGAGACAAGGTATCATGGAACGGTGTTTGGCATTTGTCGTTGAGGATGGACAGGGCGGTTAAAGGGTCCTGCACATAAGATAAAGCGTACGTCGTTTGAGACGTCTTGCATGGGCTCGAAGTGGAAGTTGGGGAAGTTGGCTGGATTGGGAGAATTGATTTGACTGTGAATTACGGTGAATGAGAATCCTTTAGAATGTAGGAGACCGGCAAGTTGAAGCATGGGATTGATGTGTCCTTGAAAAGGGGTTGGCAAAATAACCAAATGAGGGACTTTCATTGATTGGATTTGAATGTCACTCGATGCTTCCATTGATTTTGAGATGCGATCGCTGCGGTGGAAATGGGGGCACTGGCTTTTGGAATAAGCGGGGGTTATCTGTCCATATATTATATATATATATATATATATATATTATATATATATATATGGTGCGGATCGTCTGTATTTTTATTTTTTTTTCTGTGTTGAATGCACGACAAATTTCAGCCGTGACTCCTGCAGTTAACAGCCGTTGAATCCAGTTAACAAGATACGCCGGATCTCTCTCCCAAATAGGCTGCGTGTAACACAACATATAACGTGTCGAACTTCTCTAGCATCAAAATTATTTATGTTTTAGATCCACACCGTCCATAAATTTTTAAAGATCATTCTATATATAGTAGGAGCCCGAAAATAAGGCACATCTAAACCTCAAGTAGATCACACTACCGAAAGAATCAAGGATTGAACAACTGAGTTAAAACTTTTTATTGTACACTTTATTTGCCATCTAACATCTTCATCAGGTCAAGTAAAAAAACAAATATCAACTTGATCCAAGCCTCTTGTAGCCTCCGATAAGTTTTCAACAATAGGCATCCAATTCCACTGTTTCTGCAGTGTACCCTACTTAAACCTTGTATGTTTTTTTTTTCTTTTGTCTCATTCCATACAATGGTATGGAAAAATGAATGGACGGTTTGGATCTGATATATACGTCAGCGATAGAGCCACATAAGTAACACATGTCAACGTTTTCTTCACTCGACCTCGAACGTCCTGCACGACGGGAGCGGATTCAGTGAGACCAGGACTCATCCAAGACGATGCGGGCCTTACCATGGTGTCAATCTCGACATGCGTATGCTGTATCTACCCCGTCCATCCATTTTTTTTTCAGATCAATTTAAGGCATTATCCAATAAATGAATCAAATCCAATTATTAGGTAGACCATACTATAGAAGACAGTAGTTTTGGATCAAGCTGATTTTTATTTTTATCATCATCCAGGTTTACGTGAACTTATCAACAGATTGGATCGCAGATAAAAACTATAGAAATATTAAGGTGATCCATATAAACTTTTTAATGGTGGGGTGTTTAATCACGACTGTTTCATGGAGTATGGTCATTGATAATTGGATATTCGTAAGTTTTGGTAACATGCTATAAAATAATCTGAAAAAACACGGCTACACAAAGTAGATACAAAATACACACATCAATGTGGGCCCACGGTGAGGGTTGCACCGTTTTGAGTGAGGCCGGGGTCTGACCTAATCGGCTCCCTGCACCACGGCGAGCAATGGAATTTCTTGAGGTGTGAAATTTTGGTGAGCTCCACGGTGTGTATTGCTTAGATCCACACCATTCATTCATTTTTGCGTATCATTCTAGGAAATAAATCAGAAAACAATGCAGATCCAAAGCTAAAGCGGACCACGTCATTGAAGATAATAGGAATTGTTGCCACCGTTGAAAACTTCTCGGGGACACAGAAGGCTCTGTTAAAGCAGATATTTTTATTTTAACTTCATCTAGACATTTGTGATCCCATGAACAAGTCAAATGGAAAATAAGCCTGACGGGTGGCCCTGGAAAGTTTTAACAAACTATCCCTGCTACTTTCTCTGGTGTGATCCACTTGAGCTTCGGATGTATATCAGTTTTAAACTCATGTTTTTGACTTATCTGAAAAAATTGATGGACGATGTAGATTTAACACAAAAATTATGGTGGGGTGGGAATAGAGTTGTACACGAGTCGAGTTAGCTCGTCGGCTCGTCAGCTCGCTCAGATCGACGCTCGACTCGACTCGGATCGAAACTGTGTTCAAGCCCAGTCGAGCTTGTTTTACTGAGCTCGAAACATTTCAAGTCGAGTCCGAGCTGGACCTAGCTCGACTCGACTCGACTCAGTATTAAGCTCAAACTCGACTCGGTTCGGCTTGGATCGACTTGGATCAATTTTTGAGTAAGTATATATAAAAAAAAATCAGACACTCAAGATAAGTTTCTTTTTTTAAAAAAAAAAAAAAAAAAAAACCTAACCCCCCCGTGTCCTCTCTTCTCAACCATTCACCCAACCCTAACCCCCCAGTGCCCTCTCGTCTCAACCATTCACCCAACCCTAACCCCAGCTCAAACACGACTCTCTTCAGCGCCCGAACGGCGACCGGCGACCAGTACCACTCTCCTCTCCTCTATTTCACGTTGTTCTCTAGCGCACGACCGGCGACTACTCTCCTTCATCTCCTCTCTCTCTCTCTCCATTTTCCAGCGTCTATCTGGACGACCGACAACTGAAAAGTAAGTCTCCTCTCCTCTTTCTCTATTTTTCCAATGTATGTCCGGCCGAGGTGTGGCGACTAGCGAGTGGCGAGCAGTGTCCAGGCTCGGCTCGAAAACTCAAACTTGAACTCGTCTCGAAAACTCGAACTCAAACTGGACCGAGCTGCTAACCAAGCCAAGCTGAGCTGCTAATCTAAGCTCGATGACCGAGTTGAGCCAAGCTCGAGCTGAGGACTCTAGCTGGCCGAGTTGAGCCGAGTTGGGCAAAGCTTAGCTCGGTTCGACTCGTGTACACCTCTAGGTGGGAACTAGAAAAGTTCCACGCTTTAAAAGATGCATTGTGTAGTTAGCAATCTATTTGGGAGAGAAATCATGCGTATCTTGTTAGTTAAGATGCAGTGGGCCCCACCATGATGTATGTGTTTTAAATAACTCGACACACTCATTTTTCCATATCGATTTACGGCTTAATCCAAAATTGAAGTAGATCTAAATTAAAGTGAACCACACTACTGGAAAATAGTAGTGATTGAATGTCTACCTTAAAAAACCTCTTAGGGCCTATGTAATGTTTATTTGACATCCAGCCTGTTGATTATGTCAAACAAATGTGGATGGAAAAAAAAGAAAAACTGATACAAGTGGGCCTGTGAATGCATGGGATGGAATCAGCTCGCATTCACGGGTGACTTTTTCAAGGGTTTCCTTAGCTATGATTGAAAGTTTAAATTTGACGAGAGTCACCACTAGCCAATTGTTCATTCCTATGGTTGGCTAGACCCTATAAAAATGGTAGGATAGAGAATCCAGAAATTTCCAACCCTAAAATGATTTTGGCAATCTATGATTAGAGATTCTAAGGGATCGGGGTTATAAAGAGGGAATGTGTTAATTACTTACTCTATTCGAACTGACATACGGTCTCTACATATGATTTGACTATTCTTGAGGGTCAAGGATCAGTTCTCGTACGCCAATGTTGTATGGAATGCAATGTTTGTGATTAAATCGGCAAGGTTTCTGATGGGTAACATCCGATTATATCAGCAAGCCGCAAAGCATACTTTTGAATCAATTTGGTGCAAATGTGTGTTGTATGAATGAGAAGAGTGTTGCACAATGCAAATGCTTAGATGAGGTGAGTCTTAATTGAAGATTGAATGGTTGGATGGATGGTACTGTTGCAAGGGTCGGACTAAGAGGCTTAGATCGAGACTTGGATGGCTCACGAGGTTTTAGATTTGGATGAACTTAGTTGTACTTGGCTAGACTCTTTCCTATAACTCTCCTTTCCTTAGTGGATGGATGAAGTGGCTAAACTAAGAACTTTAAGGGGTGACTGAAACAAGAGTGAATGCTTTGAAATGTGAAAGGAATGAGGTATATAAATCCCTCAGCCTGGCATTCTAATAAATCTTGCAAAACTTGAGGCTAGAAAGAGTTTGGATGGCTAAGATTTAAGATTGCCATGTCGCAATATCTCATGTATTAGATTGATGACATGAAGTATAATTTTAGCTCAAAGGAGGGGCATCAAATTAACTTCAATACTCTGCACATGCATAGGATTGGAAAAGAGGCCGGATACACACGAGTGAGCAGCTGGCCAAAGTACGGCCAGTGCCACATTGTGAGTGGCGCCCCTCAGTTTTGCTTCAGCTTCAGAGGGAGGCTCCTCTCATACATGCGGACAACTTTGGTCATCTGAAGTTGCTTTGTTGTTTCATATCTATACACCAATTGGACTTTGAATGGGCTTAGGCTAAAATGGGTTTGTGGACCTATCTTAACAAGGTGAGTTAACTGGATAGGCTATGTGGGCAGGCGGGGTGAATTGACTCTATTGGTTGACTCAATGGATTGAATCATGAGTTGACTCTATAGGTTATGTTTTCTCATAGTTTAAGTTTAAAGTTAGATTTTCAATGGGTTTATGTGATTGAGTTAACTGGTTTTGGGTTGATTCCTAGGAATTTTGCTAGATTTCTGTAGTTTGGATTTAGGGTTTGAGATTTGGATTAAGGTTTTCAGGTATTAAAGGATATATAAGAATTCGGATTGGGTTTGACGGTATGGATAAGGGTTTGGATTGGGTTTGGGATGTCGATAAAGGTTTGTTCAATCTCAAGTAGCTTATCAGCCCTGAGGTGGGGTATCTACATGGCCCAAGAAGTTTTTAATGATGAGAATTCATTAATCAACACTGTTTTTTGTGATGTGGTCCACTTTAAATTTAGATCCATTTCATTTTTTAGGTCATGCCATAAAATGATCCGGAAAAATGGATGTACGGCGTGGATGAAACACATACATCATGGAGGGCCAACAGAGCACCGTCCAGCAGCGAAAGTAGATTGCCTAGTGTGACGCCACCAACCTAGTGGTGTGTTGACGTCACAAAGTTCATTGCGTCCAATGTGACGATGGGCAAGAAAATGACTACCGTTGAAATTTCCCTAGCCCTTCATGATGTTTATGTGCCATCCATACTGTTTGTAGGTTAATTCCTACTTGGATGAATTGAAACCACAGATATATTATCTTAACTCAAAACTTCTATGACCTCACAAATGTGTCAAGGATAATGCTCAATCCTCACTGTTCCCTGTTGTGCGGCCCACTTGAGTTTTAGATCTATCTCATTTTTTAGCCCATGTCGTAGTATGATTCCCATTCCGCAAAACAGATGATTGGTGTGGATTCTCATTAACATCACAGTGGCCCCACCTAGCTTCCCGTCACAAGGAATTTTGCGCAGGCAATCCACTCCCACTATGAGAGAAGGAAAGAGGGTGAATAGAAGAAGCGGATTGCGATGGCGTGCTACACACCATGGTAGTGCGAGTTCTGTAGACCCCACTATGATGTATGTGCCATATCCAAACTATTCATCCATTTAGCTAGATCATTTTAGGATATGAGGCCAAAGATAAGTCACATCCAAATCTCTAACATATCAAACCAGGTAAAGTAAGGATTGAATGCTTACTTTAAAAATAAAAATAAAAAAACTTATCGGGGATATAGAAATTTTGGATTGAGCTGTATTTGGTTTTTTCCTTAATCTAGGTTTGTGTAACCTTATAATCAAGCTGGATGGAAAATAAATATTATGGTGGGTCCTAGGATGTTTCTGTAAGTTCTATGTTGTAATTCGACCACCTGGTGTTGTCAAATTTTGTTGTGCCAAACCGCTTGGAGTCAGTTTCTTGTTATGATAAGATGGAAAGTTCGCCTTCAAGTCATCGTCAACTCTTTTACATTTTTAAGTTGAAGAACATTGTCAAAGATCGAACACAAGCTCAGGTACAAGAACAGAAATTCAAAGCTCAAGTTAAAGTTCAAGATCACCACCTTAAGTCTCAAGAACACAAGCACTAGCTCCTGCTCAAGTTCAAGACTACAAGGTCATGCTTCATGTTCTTCAAGATAAACGAGTTACGGAAGCGATCGATGTTTCGATGTTTCAATGTTTCAAACTCACATTCAAGGTATGGATGACCCTAGATTGACTATAAGTTAGGTCATATTAATTGCATATTGAATTTGGGTCAATGTATAAGTTTATAGGCTTTTCTTCGACTAGTACTAGTCATTGTTTGACTAGTTCAGGCACTGGCTCGACCAGTTGAAGGAGTTTCTCGACCAGTCTAACATTTATTGAAAAATTTCAGGAATTTTTTATTGTGGCTTGACTAGTCGTGCACACTGCTTGACCAGTCGAACAAGGCTCGACTCGAACTTCAAGAATGAGATTTTTATCCACATGACTAGTTGAGCAGGGCAGTCGATCAGTCGAGTAATTGGTTTATCCTGTCACGCCAAAATTTTGAAATTTGGTTGTTGCTTCGACGAGTCGAACAGACTCTTAGACCAGTCGAGGAAATAAAATTTTTACTTATAAATAGAGGATGTTTCTCAGAATTTTCATTCATTCCAAGTCTAATCAAGCCATCATTATGAGAGATAAGTTCCTGCTATTGTGAAGTTATTGCTTATTAATTTTAGATTCTTGTTATAGCTTTTTATATTTGATTTTGAGATCTCTTTATTCAATTTTATTCTATTGAAAAGGAAATTTTGATTTACTCTTTTGAGATCAAATCAAATCAAGGTAGCCTAGGTTAATTTAATTTAAAAATCATTTAGACTTAGAACCCTTTCATTTGTGAGATTATACATTAAACATCTACGTCTACATCAAATTGGTTCTACCGGGCTACATCGGAAGAAGAATCTTTAGATAAGTATTATATTTCATTTTTTGTAATTTTGGTTTGTGAGATTCAACCAGGAAAATCTCTATTTGTGGTTTTGACTGAGATAGCTAGAAAATCTTAGCGCGTGGGATTTTTTAATTGTGATAGCCCATTTGAAAAATAATTGTGAAGGTTTTAAGGTGAACCTTGGAAAACCTTATTTCTTAGTGAAAGCCAATATCCCGTGAGTGTGGATATTAGGAGAGGATTAGTTGTGTGGCTGTTTGCGAACAGTTGGTGTACACACACGAACCACTATAATTCTCGGAGTTTGGATGATGGTTGTGATGTATGTGTAGTGCTGAATGTTGTAATTTACTTTATGCTTTTGTGGTGAATGTCGTAATAATTTAATTTATTTCCTTCCCCTCATTCTCAGTTTGAGTTTTTGATACTTACAAATGTTCTAGATATCAGGTTGTCCTACCATAAACCTTGGTTTTTAGTGAAATGTTGTCCTTAGAACTCAGTTTGTATCAACCTCTCAAGACTAGTGCATTGAAGGTTGCTATTTAATTGTGCTAACTATCTTTGTATTTGGCATTTATTTTTTATTTAGCATAACTAGGACTTAGAGCTCGGCCTTTTCAGTTTTCAATGGTGAGCATCATTGTCTCATTACTTTCTGTGGTGTGGTTTACTTGAAATTTGGTTCTACCTCATTTTCGAGCTCATACCCTAAAATGATCTTGCTAAATAAATGGACAGTGTAAATATTATACACGAATCATAGCGATAGCAAGCCCACAGAATTTGGTGACATCAACACACCACTGACAAACCACGCATTCCCCCTTCCGTATAAAGCTAGCGTGAGAGTCGGCTAGCCTGTTTTTACCCATGGGCGAGAATCTCTCTTTCTTCTGGCCTGTCTCTTGCTCTCTCCTCTGTTTCAAAACTAGCTTCTAATCCCAGCCAACAACAAGGGAAGCGGATTGCGTACTGAGTAACTCAGTACGCTAAGCCTACTGAGTAAACTCTGTGAGGTTCACCATGATCTATGTATTTTATCCACTGCGTCCATCTATTTTATTAGATAATTTGATGACATGGTCCAAAATTGAAGGATATCCAAAGCTCAAATGCACCACACCACATGAAACAGTGTGAATTGAACTTATACCATTGCAGAATTCTTGAATGTCACAATATTTTTGTATTAAGCTTATATTTGTTTTTTTTTTTTTTTTTTTCCCTTCATCCATGTCTTTGTGATATTATAACAGCTTGGATGACAAATAGACATCACTGTAGGACCTAGGAAGGTTTCAACGGTAGAAATTATTATTCCCTGTGGTATGATCCACTTGAGAGTTGGATATACTTCAACTTTGGGCTCAACCCCTTAAATGAGCTGGAAAAATGTATGGACGGTGTGGATAAACCACTTATTTTCACGGTGGGCCCAATGAGTTTACTCAGTACGATAAGAACGTACTGAGTTACTCAGTACGATAAGAACGTACTGAGTTACTCAGTAAGCTATCCGATTCCAACAACAAGATCGTACGGCTGAAAAAACAGCTGCGCAAATAGCGCCTTGCGCACCGGTGCGCGTGAGAAAATATATGGAAGCGGATTGCATAGTGAGTAACTCACTATGCTTAGTGTACTGAGTAAACTCTGTGAGGTCCACCATGATTTATATATTTGATCTTCTCCATACATCCATTTTATCAGATAATTTTAGGGCTTTAGCCCAAAAATGAAGCATATACAATGTTCAAATGGACCACACCACAGGAAACAGTTAAATTGAACTTATACCGTTGAAAATTTCATAGGGGCCACAGAAATTTTGGATCAAGCTTATATTTGTGTTTTTGGTTCATCCATGTCTGTATGATCTTATGAACAGGTTGGATGACAAATAAACATCATTGCGGGACCTAGCAAGGTTTCAACGGTGGAAATCATTATCCCCACTGTTTCTTGTGGTATGATCCACTTGATCTTTGGATATGTTTGAATTTTGGCCTAAACCCCTTAAACTATATGGAAAAATGGATGGACGGCATGGATAGACCACGTACATTCAAGGTGGGCCCTACGATAAGAGCGTACTGAGTTACTCAGTACGCAATCCGATTTAAAATATATACGAAGAGACGTGCGGCGCTCAACATGTGTGCGCGCGCGCGCACACACACACACACACACATACACACACACACACACACACACACACACACACACACACACACACACATATATATATATATATAGAGAGAGAGAGAGAGAGAGAGAGAGAGAGAGAGAGATCAGCTCTACGGATCACGCAACCTATCGTCAAAGAGAGAGAAAGAGAGATGAGATCAGTTGTACGGATCACGCAACTTGTCGCCGGAGAGGGACGTGGATTAGCTACGGACAGGTTGAGTATCGAGACTCGCTATTGAAGTGACGTAACCAAGTTCTGTGGGCCCCACCATGATGTATGTGTTGTATCCACACCGTTCATCCATCCGGAGAGATCATTTTAGTCCATGTTCCAAAGAATGAGCCAGATCCAAATTTGGAGTGGACCCCACCATAGAAAACAGTGGGAAGAGTGACGTCCACAGTTGAAACCTTCCTAAGGTCTACCATGATGTTTATTTGAGATCTAACCTCTTCATGTGTTAAAGAAGACATGAAAGAAGGGAAAACACAAATATTAGCTTGATCGAAAACTTTTGTGGCCCTTAGAATTTGTTAATGGTGGGCGTCACTCTCCCCACTGTTTTCTGTGATGGGGTCCACTCGAGCCTTGGATCTAACTTATTCTTTGAATCATGGCCTAAAATGATGTCTCCAAATGGATGGACAGTGTGGATACAAAAGATACATAATGGTGAGGCCCACAGAACTTGGTGACCTCACTTCAGTAGGAGTCTCGCTACGCAACCTGTCAGTAGCTAATCCGCATCCGCCGGAGGGAGATGGGATCAGTATACGGACCACGCAACTTATTTTTTTAGTTGTAAACACTTTTTTTTAATTCTTTTTATTTAAATTTTATTTTTGATATAGAAGAGACTTTACATTCATTGATCAAGTGGGCCTTACAAAAAACTGGCTCACACCTATCATGTAATCTCAACTAAAATTAGAAAACTTACAAATAGCATTTGGTCAATAATCACATGACAGAAACCAACCTTCCCAAACCAAATATAGTATGTTGACTCTGCCCCAATGACCAACCTAGCTAAGCGGTTGCCTAGATCACCTTGTAAACATAATTTTGGGCCGAAAAGGATTTCAAGGACAGCCACGAACAAACCATAAGACACTGTCGAATGCACCCTACCACATCAAAAACCATCCACTAAACCAACCTAAGACCCACCCCCGATAACAAACCAACTTAGCCTCCAAGAACAACAAAACAACAAGCTGGTATAAGAAGAGAACAAACCAGCGACAAACTGAAACCATTTAAACAATCTTAGCTAAATTTGTTATCAGCCATCTACACCACAAGCTTTTTTTTTTTTTTTTTTTAAAAAAGGAATTTCTTTCCTTTCCTCCACATTTAGTTGTAAACACATTACACTTGAAAATGATAATTTATTTATAGGTAAATAGATTATATGTTTGGCTAGCCTGTAAAGTGTTTACAATGAAATAAAGCAGGTAGTCATATCACAGAACTTGGGCGGTGAACCTTTCAAAATTTGCAAATCACATTAGAAAGACTTTTTGCAATTCCTTTTTTTTTTTTTCCTTTATGGGGATGTCTTCCACCGTGCGCCCTAAATGCAATCTAGAAGTATTTAATGGTGGACGCCCCATCCTTCCCTCATGTAGTCCATTTGATAATGGACAAACTGTTGTTTAAGGCCACAAGAGAGCATCAAGGGAAGTACATGATGGATAGATTGGATGTACCATGCATATTACAGTGGGGCCCACATGTATATTAACTATTATGTTCTAATGCCTTTTTTAGTTATAAGGACTTATCTGCAATATGAAACATGGCTTTTTATCTAGTTTTAGATTATAGCTAAAGGTTATAATATGTTTACACCCTTTAAAGCCTTTTCAGGCAAATACATGCATCTAAATGGTCCTTATAATCAGATTACCTGTAATCCCTTTACATCCTGATGTAGAGCGGGTCGTGGACAGTTTCATGGCCAAGATGGTTCAGAAAAGGCCTGGTCGATGACAGAAGTGATCCGGACCGTTGGACCTTAAATCAGGCGTATCTCACAATCCAAAATGAGTGATCGGGCGTAAAATAAATGATTTTGGGGTAGAACGAGCTACTTTAGCCAACCAACCCTGCTATGTCGAGTTGCGAAGCCGGATTTGCGAAATACCCCTGGATCGACGGTTGTTTCCCTATTTTAATTCCATTTTTACTATAAATAGTAAGTTTTAGTTTGATTATAACTCTTCATTGGTTTGGCTTTAGGAGTTGCGCCCAATGTGAAAAAAGCTTAGAATAATTAGGAGAATAGCTTGGTGTAGCCAAATAGGACACTTACTATTTTTGGCCGAAAACCTTGCACACTAGTACACATCATGATCATCTATAAATAGTAAGTTTACTATTTATAGTAAGTTGCAAATTCTAGGAGTTTTAGCTGTAGTTTGCTACTGATTTCTCTCTCATTGCTTGGTATCCCTCTTTAAAGGGTTGTGAACTCGTTTATTTCATTCATTAATCAATTTCGAATTTTATAGAATTTATTTTCTATTTTGCTTGCTTTCTTTCTCGTGGAATCGAGAAACCTCTGTGAGGAGTCTAGAGAAGTTCTGTGGATTCAGGACAGTTATACTCTTGAGGAAGATGATGCTCGACCTCATCACGTTCATCCCTACGTCAACTGGTATCAGAGTGAGGATTTCCCTCGGGCCGATGGAAAACAACGATGGTATGAGCCAAAATCCTGTGGACGGTGATCCAGGGATTCGTGATCTTACGGAAAGAATGGAAGCTTTCCACCGGGAGAGTTAGTTGATCATGCAAGGGTCGTAGGCAACCCTCGATCGTCTTGTGGATGCGTTACTTCCGCCCCGAGCCTTAGGCGGTGCTTCGCCACCTATGGTTGCTTTACGATACAACCCCAATTTTCATATAGCACTACCAGTGACAAACCGTAAGACTATACCAGATGATTCAAGTTCTAGTGACGAGGACCTTAATGAAGGTTTTGCCCGACGACCCATTCATGAAGGCTATCGAGGTAAGGCTAAACTTCATAGTTTTAATGATCTATTACGTATAAAAGATTTCCTTGATTAGTTAGCTGAAGTAGAAAGATATTTTGATTATATAGACGTTCCAGATCATAAAAAGGTAAAATTGGTAGCGTTTAAATTAAAATCTGGTGCTTCTGCATGGTGGGAGCAATTACAACTCTCACGAGCCCGTCAGAACAAGGTGCCCATCTCATCATGGCCATGGATGAGGCGTCTTCTTTGATCACGATTTCTTCCCAGTGATTATAAACAAATATTATTCTAACAATACCAGAATTGCCGATAAGGAAATCAAACCGTTATAGATTATACTGAAGAATTTCAGTGGTTGACAATACAAAATGATCTGTCAGAATCTGAGTAATAGAAGGTGGCACGATTTATAGGAGGGTTACGATCGACAATTCAGGATCAAGTTCAAATGCACCCAATCGAGACCGTAAATGAAGCGGTTCAGTTGGCAGGTAGGGCAGAAACGCAGCTTGTAAGAGTTTCAAATCGGCCTTATCCTTTAACTCGACCCCCCATAATGGGTTCCGCGTAGGATCTAGTGCTAGCACGAGGACAAGAACCAGTAAGAGAACGTCTCAACCTACTGCAACCACAAATCGTGATATGGGGAGCGGCTCGTTTAGGCCTCAACGTGTAACACCCACAATAGCAGGCTCGAATAGAATTCCAAATCCTTACGTTCGGCTAAGGTCAAATATTTTTTACTGCTGTGGTCAACCATGCCACCTATCAAACACTTGTCTTCACGTCCCGCAGCACAATTGACCAAAAATGAAAGAGGCACTAAATGTGAGGCCGCAGAAGAAGACCCTGGCTTTGATGAATATGAACAAGCCACTGAGGAAATATAAGATGACGATGAATTGACGGGCGATGATGGTGGCAAATCTCTAGTTGTGAGGCGATTACTGTATACCCTATGGAAGGAATTACATCTACAGCGACACAATATATTTCGTATGCGGTGCACTGTCAAAGGAAAGGTTTGTGATGTGATCATAGATAGTGGTAGTAACGAGAACATCGTCTCAAGAGTGATGGTGGACAAGTTGCGGTTACTAACGACAAAACATCATTTCCCGTACTCAATTGACTGGATAAAAAAGGTGAATAAGACCAAGGTAATTGAACAATGCACTACCTCGTTTTCAATTGAAAAAAATTATAAGGATCAAATACTTTTTAGCGTGGTCGACATGGAAGCATGCCATATGTTACTCGGTCAACCCTGGCAGTTTGACCATAATGCGACCCATCGAGGACGAGACAATGTCTACATATTCATCAAGGATAGTCAAAAAATTATCCTTGCCATTATGGCACCAGAGAACCACCCTGAAGCCTCAAAAGCGAAGGGGAGTTCCCTCGTGACCATTCAGGATTTCATGGAGAATCCAAGGAAACCGGTGAGGTATACGCCGTAGTGGTGAAGGGTGTAACACCCCGTATCTCTCGTACCTGGGTGTTACTGTGACATAGAACCAGTTAGATGGAGTAAATTTGTTCAAACATAAATGTGGACCCCATCATTGAATTGTGCATGTATAAAACTTGTGTGCACATGCAATGCACTGGACCACTAATCCAGTCAAATGGACGTTGACCCGATATTTTTTTTAAAAAAGAGAGATTTCTCTCCTTTTTAAACAATTCCCTCCAGAGACCGTTCGAACGGACGAGTGTCTGTTCGATCAAGTGATAGCCCACTATCTTTAGGCTACTTGACGATTTGAACCATTCATTGTGTGTGGACGAGGGGTTTGAGCAAAACCATAACCACTTCATGCGTCGGTATTCTCCAGTGTACTTCACACACACTCAGCTACAAAATGAGTTGCCCATAAGTAGTGTTTTCGAAAATGGAAACTGTTTTTGGTTGTCAAGCTGGCAATCCGTATGGGGGTTCTCCACGCCATCCTATCCCTTCATTGGGAAGATCTTATCCCTCCATTCTATCTCACTTGGATCGCGAGTTTTCTTGTAAGAAGTTGTTACGGGAGGAATCTTTCCGTTTTAAGCTGTTTTGAATCTGTTATGAGCAAACTCCATCTAGACCATTTATACAAAACGATCGTAGCCATCCAAATCTAAAGGAGAAACCCAAGATGCCATATGAGAATGCACCTCTTCTCCTGATTTTGCGGCTGCACTAAAAAATCTGTTAAGTCGGTCTTTCTTTGAACCCACCATGTAAACGGAGATGAAGCTTTGAAATCCTTATTTTACAAGCTTCCTGGGTCAGATCTGAGTCGTCTAGAAGCAATGGAATCGAGAAGATGCATCCGATTGAAGAATGCCATGAAAGCTCCATCATCTTCCCCGTCCAAAATGCATCACCGCAAGCACTTAAGAAGCCATAAATTTTAGATTTGAAACCATGAATGGTTGGCCCACATAAACATCATCCGAGCAGTGAAATCCAACCAGAGGTAAGATCCGTGAGTGTAGAGATAAATGACATCCAAACATCTTCCTATATAAAATCGTTTATACCGAGTTAACTCAACAATGAGTCAGTTATTAAAGGCGTTCATGTAATTGTGGGAGAACCTCAACATTTTACATAATACTCTTCCACGGGTGGAGAATCTCTGCAGAAAATCAACAGAAAAGAGGGAGTTGAGGGAGAGAGAAATTGGTCCCTATTGGGTTGACTCAATCTAACCAGACCGATTTGAGCATGGTTTGCGATCTGGGTTGTCTAATGGTGTTGCTGGAGAGGAAGGGGAGTGGAGTAAGAAAGAAGGGATGGAGAGAGCAAGAGGAGAAACAAAAGATTAGGGAATGAGAGGAGGAGATGGATACGTGAGTTGAGTCGACTCGCCGAGTCAACTTCCAAATCGCACGAGTTAGGATCTGGTTTGATCTAGGCGTTGCCGGTTGAGTTGTGAGAGAAAATAAGACAGAGAAAAGTGATGAAGAAGAAGAAGGAAAAGATAAGATGCAATGCATGTTTGACTCAGCCGAGTTGACTCAGTGACGTGAAATGAGTTGTAGTGGATCTAGTTGGGCCTGATAGCCTTACTGGACATTTTCCAGCAGAGAGTTTAATCTTGGTCATTGCATTCTCATCTATCAGTGGGGTGGCTTCATCAATTAAGGTATTAACTCAATTTCAAATCTAATGGTATTTGGTCAATGTAGCAATGAGTTAACTCAGTGAGTTTTTAGCAAAGAATGAGCTACTCTAGCCAACCAACCCCGCTATGCCAGGTTGCGTAAGCCGGATTTGTGAAATACCCCTGTATCGACGGTCGTTTCCCTATTTTAATTCCGTCTTTACTATAAATAGTAAGTTTTAGTTTGATTATAACTCTTCATCCGTTCGGCTTTAGGAATTGCGCCCAACATGAAAAGAGCTTAGAATAATTAGGAGAATAGCTTGGTGAAGCCAAATAGGACACTTACTATTTTTGGCAGAAAACCTTGTGTGCTAGTAGACAGACCGTCTATAAATAGTAAGTTTACTATTTATAGTAAGTTGCGAATTCTAGGAGTTTTAGTTGTAGTTTACTTCTAATTTCTCTCCCATTGCTTGGTATCCCTGTTTAAAGGGTTGTGAACTCATTTATTTTATTCATTTCATTAATCAATTTTGAATTTATTTTCTATTTTTTTTGCTTTCTTTCTCATGGAATACAAAAGCCTCTGTGAGGAGTCCAGAGAAGTTCCATGGATTTGGGACGGTTATCCTCTTAAGGAAGACGGTGCTCGACTTCATCACGTGCATCCCTGCGTCACATCCAAATGACCCCTTAAGTAACACTTTACAGGTGACCTAAAAAGGTTAGATAAGTTATGTAAACCATTGCCATTCATGTAAGAATTTTACTTAATAGAGGGTATGCTAGCAGTGGCCCAAACGTGAAGTTTTTTTTATTTTTTTTCTAAAATGGGTTAACCCATTTTAGGATCAGGTCCAAAAAATTAGCCCCTTCCATGATTCAAGTGAGCCACCTGATTGAAAACAATGTACATGGTGACACCACCCTCCAAATTATTTCCCTTGGTGTGTTCCACTTGAATCTGGGATGGGACTGATTGTTTGGCCTTAGGACTAAATTTTTCTGCCGCATCAAATTGTTCGCATGGATTTCACATAATCATCATAGTGGGCCTTATACAAATTTATAGTGTGCCTTATCCACACCTTCCATCCATTTTATCAACTCATTTTGATGGCACGAGACAAATTGAAGTATATCCAAAGCTAAAGTTGACATCATGTTAAAACCTTCCTAAGGCCCACAACAATGTTTATTTGTTATCCAACCTATTCATAAGGTCACATGGAGATGATCAAAAGAAAACATAAATATCAGCTTGATCAAAAGCTTGTGTGGGCCCATGAAGTTTTCAACAGTGTGACCTTCGGTTCCCATTGTGCGGTCCACTTGATATATATATATATATATATATATATATATATATATATATGCTTCAATTTTAGGATCATGCAATAAATACAAGATCAACAAGAAATATAAATCATGGTGGGCCTCATAGAGTTTATTCAGTACTCTATGGGAGACACCAAAAGACTCAAGAAGGAAAGTTGTGGTTGAGACAACTGGGAGTAGGAATCGCAGGCTGGCGATCCAGATGTGTTATAACGTAAGTTGAGGACTCTCCCCTCCTCTCCTGAACTAAGGGTTCACTCTTCGTGTAAAGAAGTGATACAAAGTGAGCGCATGACTCTCCAACCTGCTATGCCCCCTCCAACCAGCTACGTTCTCTGTTGAGATTTTGGTTAAAATTAAATAATTGAAAAGTTTGAAAATCAAATATATTATTTTTCGCAAAATATTTTGAAAAACTGTGAGAAAGTTTTGTCCCACATCATTTAGAGATGGAAAGGTTTTTTTTTTTTTTTGGTTTATAAGCTACACTATAATGTGATTACTTAATTGAAGAAATGGAGAGAGAATGAACACAATGTCGCTCAGCAAATGATTTTCTCAGTAGCAGATTGGGCTACCTTCAGAGACTGTGGGAGGTGGGGCCGAGAAGTGGACGAGTAGAAAATGTCTCTTTGCTGTAGGTTTGCAAGGTGGCGTAGAGCTGAAGTCTTCTGCCTTTTGAGTGGCTGCTTGACATGCTTTGATTTTTTCTTCTTTCCCCTTTTCAGTCTTCTGTTTTCCGATACGATATTTGAGGCCCGTTGTTTTTTTGTGGAGCCCACCCGGAAGTGCGGCTTGTACATCTTCGTTTCTTTTATCAAAGATTATGGTCATGGCCCTCCTTTTGAAAAAAAAAATGTGGCTGGCGAGGGCAATGATGCTGTGTGGCCGTAGATGCATTAGTGGCGCACTTTACACTTTGCCTGCACTAACTATTTAAAAACAACTAACTATTCAATAATCCAAACGGTAGTCAAATTTTTGAACAGGCATCTCTCTGTTCGAAAACCCGGTAGTACTGACTATTGATAGGAGGTGCTTTTACACCCTTTCATAGCAACCATATAAGTCTTTAAAAGAGACTTATCTGATTCTTTTTACACACATTCAAATCATTCTGCTTTCTGTTTTCTGCAATTGCTATTTTTAATTTTAATTTTATCTTTGGGTTAGGCATACTTTGGCGGTTCGAATCTTCACACATCCAACGCACCGGTGCAAGTCAAGTAATTTAATCATGCCTCGATTGCAATAAATTTCTCATTCTTCCTTCTCGAATTTTCATCATGCGATTTAATTTTTCTTTTAATATTGTTTCTTGTTTCCGTAATTCGAAAATTACAGATTTACGGAAACAAAATTCTAATAATGAGCATTAAACTGATTGCCATAAGTAAGGTCACACGAGGAAACATGAGGTCACACGAGGAAGACAGCCAAGAACAGCTACATCAAGACCATAACCATCAAAGGCAGTGGACAGATTATCAGTAGACTGATTCCCAGCTCCATTTTCACCCAAGGTGGGCCATCGACGAACAGCTACATCCCGATCAGGATTGGACGGAGCATCCAACCCCAAAGTAGAACTCTGATTTTCACCTACTACAATAGCCCAATTATTACAGACAACCGGAGCAGAAAACTCATCTACTACTAATGAGCCTAATTGATTGCCACACATTCCAAGAGATCCCACCTGATTCTGCATTGATTCAACCAGAGGCTGAACTACTGGATCCAGGACACTACACCTTGAATTTGAATTGCCCGCCACCTGCTCTGTAACACCTAAAGCCAGCCCTGCTGGATCTAAACCACCCAGAACAGGCCTGGCGCTACCTGCAAACTGCTGGTTCAAAAGGCTGGGAGAGCTGGCCATAGGCCCCTCCATAGCTGGGTCCACTATGCGAAGATCTTCAAAGTTCACTGATACCACTGGTAATCTAGCTGAAACCGGGGATTTTTCCATCCCCCGTGATAATCAAGACAATCAAATTCGGCAGAAATAGCTGACGCAGGGAATGTCGACCATTACTAGGAGAAGAATCCAGATCCTCTGCTTGTGGAAAACAAGATTACTGCATTGTGATTGGTCCACATCAGTACTGACTTTGTCACCACTTCTCCCTTAATAGCAGTGTGATGATGTGGTCCAATTAAATTGCAACAAACATAAAATTTCTATTTGTTACAAGCAGAGGATACAAATTCCTAGGAGAAAACCATCCTCCAATCCATCCACACGTAGAGCAGCATACAACAGCAAACCATTGAATCCGGATCCTCTACTTGCTGCAAACCTGAAATTTTGTTTTTGTGCGTCATGACTAGTCCATGTCATCACTGATGTTGTCAGCACTACTACATTAAATGGAATGTGTGATTATGTGACCCAATTAAAGTACCTCAATAAAAAATTTCTATTTGTTACAGGGAAAGGACTTAACTCCAAGCCATTAGATAGCTGATGATATATGACTCAACGTACTGATGGGACCTAACTAATAATTGATTAGACTAATATTCATGCAGTAGTGTAAAAAAATGAAAAAAATAAAAAAAATAAAAGAAATAAAAAAAGAAAAAGAAAAAAGAAAAAAGAAAAGATCTCAGCTCGTCTTGACTGGATTTCACCAAGGCTTGACAAAACTCAATCTGTTCACAACTCGGTAAAAACCTAAGAAAAAACCAACTGGGCCTGAAAAATCTCTAAAAAACTCAGGCAAAAGCCAGGGAAAAAAAAATTTCGATAAAACTCTGACTTAAATTGGCACAACTCAATACTATTTATGTATTTTCTATACACTATACTTTTTAAATGTCAGAAATTACTGGTAACAACTCCTAAAACCTCCTCTAAGTTCGGAGAAACTAGTCCTAGTTTTCGAGTTGACTCGACCCTAATGGGTTTCCGGTCAGGCTAACTTTTTGTATTTTTTAGCTATGCTTGGTACGAATTGATCACCATGTTGTGGCTAACTTTTTGTACTCGATAGGATATCCTGTGCGTTGATCCATTTACAGGAAAGAGAGGGTTGTACAGATGGTTCACATACAGCTTAAATTTCAATCAATGCACTATTTAACATTAAAGGAGTATAGTTACACTGAAACACGGCTCTATTTGCTGCTCATACATCTTGTAGTAGCTTGTCTATGGAATGAAAATACAAATGAAAAAAGATAAAGAAAAGAGGCATTTAAAATGACATGATAAGATCAACCACACTCTCTAATGACTCATATGAAGAACCTCGTTTCCTTATACAACTCATTGCTTTTTCCTTTAGACCACTTATCCTCTCTCTCATCTTCTCCCCTTCAGTATCCACCATCAATCTTCTTATGGCCCATTCTATCTCATCTCTCTCGAATCCATTCTCAAGTTGCACTCCCACCCTCCAAAGATGGCTCACATACCTAGCATTTGCCTTTTGGTCCCATAAATAAGGACAACATAGCATGGGGACCCCTTCACATATGCTCTCCAAAGTGGAGTTCCAACCATTGTGTGTCCAAAATCCTCCCACTGATGGGTGGGCCAGCACTTCTTGTTGTGGGGCCCACTTAACGATCTTGCCCCTCTCTCTTGTCTTCTCTTCAAACCCTTCTGGCAGTTCGACCCAGTCGTGGCCATGGATCGAACCGGGCCGGACCACCCACAAGAAGGATTGATCACTATTGGCAAGCCCCCAGGCTATCTCCACCAGATCTGTTTTACTAATGGAAGCTAAGCTCCCAAAACTGACATAAATGACGGACCATGGTGCTTGTTTGTCTAGCCAAGCCATGCAGCTGTGGTCTTGTGTCAGCAAGCTGTTCGACGCGCCCGGTGAGAATTTATTGAGTGGGCCGATCGTGAAGATCTGAACAAGATGATAATCTCGTCTTAGTTTATCCAGTTCAATTGGCTCGAGATCATTGAATGTGTTCACCAGGAATCCAGAAGAGGCCTTTATTGCATTTTCCATCTTGATCGATAATTGATATACCATCTCAAGATCTGCCGTGCTGAAGCTGGGTAGATCCTTGACTCTGAGGGGTGGAAACTCCGGGACCAGCGAATCCAGCCGTTGATCTGGTTAGACAAATTAGTGAACGTGTTGATGGGAACAGTTAGGAGCGAAGGCCCACCCATTAAGAAAATTGTGGGGCCTACTGTGTTGTGATACATCCAATCCATCCTTCATCTGTGTCCCCTCGTTTCTCTATGGTGCTGAAAATCATCCGAATCCAAAACTCTGGTTTGCCACACCACAAGAATCAGTTGGGAAGGGAAGGCCCACCATTGAGAACCTTCCAGATTGTCTGCAGGGCCCACAACGTTTTGTTTATGCAATCCAATCCATTCAGAAGAAGCGTCTCACCAGGATAAATAGACACCACATAAATAAGGTCATTTGAAAACTGAATTATTTGAGAGGTTCTATACTTGATTAGACATGGTGTGGCCCCCTCATTTTAGATTACCCTTATCTTTGGATGGATGGATTGGACATCATGTACACATCACAGTCAGCCCCTAAAAATCTATCCAATCAAGATTTCCAAACACCCAAACAGGCAATAAGGTCGATAACATACACATGCACACGTACCTTTCATGGAAAAGTATCCCTTTTCTCTCAGAAGCTTATAAGTTGCAGTGGCAGAGGTGGCACCATTGGCACGTAGCACAATCCTCGGCAGCCCTAACTGGTCGGCGACCGCTTGAGTGAAATGGAAGACCGTATCGGTGATGATGCACTTGATTGGAGGATCTGGGCCATCCGATAGTAACCGAGACAAGCAATCCTGGAACGGTACTTGGCACGTATCGTTGAGGATGGAGATAAGGGTTATTGGGTCCTCGTTTGAGGCCTGATCGTCCGATAAGCCGTCCGATATGGACTCAAAGTGGAAGTTGGGGAAGTTAGATGGATTGGGAGAGTTGAAATGAGTGTGAATTATGGTGATTGAGAATCCTTTGGAGTGTAGGAGAGTGGCCAGTTGAAGCATGGGATTTATGTGTCCTTGAAATGGGAGTGGGAACATCACCAAACGAGGGGCTTTCATTTCCTGGATTTGCATGTCTTTTGCCGCTTCCATTGATTTTGTGAGGTGATCGGTTGGACTGGAAATGGGCCACATGGCTTTTGGGCAACTTCAGGTGAGGCGAGACGGAGAATATGGATATATAGGGGTGTTATTTTATAGACCGGGAGAGTATGACACATGATGCACAGGCACCCAAAACTTGTAAGCGTTGCTTATATGAACTCAAATTAAACCGTCTAAATTGTGGACCCCACTTTCGATATATAAAAAAAAAATCAGGAAATCAGGTTAGATTAATAATCACAACCTCTGATTCCTGTGGATGCTTATTGGTAGAAAAAGAACCATTAGATATTGTTTATTTTTAATTGTCCATAAATGTCCATCAATCTAATAGTCAGATAATCAATTTGTTTAAGTTTTGGTCCATTGATTCATCTAAACTGAGATCCAGAATTTGGGTAGCTTTTATTTGAACTACTTATATGCCATCTAAGCAATTCTGAAATACCTGAGTATTGTCTATTGCACTCTGCCAGAGTGTCACACTTCTTCTCTTTGGCGAACTCGATTCGGTAGTGTGACAACTTCGGAGCTGTTCAGTGCTTAAAAAGCTCTGTGGCCCAATAATGCTGTTCGTGTTCTATCCACGCCATCCCTCCACTTTACCGGATCATTTTAGGGAATGGGCCAAAAATGAGACAAATACAAATCTCAAGTGGACCACACGACAAAAAACAGTGGCGATTGAACGCCCACAATTAAAACTTCTTGGGGCCACACACGTTTTAGATGTAACTGATATTTTTATTGTCTCTTAATCCAGGTCTGTGTTACCTTATCCACAGTTTAGACGGCAATACGGTTAGTCTAGGAAGTTTACATACATCATCATGGATTTAGTGAGTGGGTGTGTTGGACGCTTAATATGAACCCGAAAGTAGAGGTGGGCACAAGACGACTCGGCTTGTCAAACTCAACACGTTTGCCTTGTTCAGATCTGACTCGATCCAAATTGAGTCGACTTCGTCCCATCCAAACTCAAATTGAGTCGAGTTCGAGTCACCCAGTAACCACTGGATTCAACCTAAAATCCAACTCGGTATTGACTCAACTCAGATATAAAACTTGATACACACACCATATTTGTGTTTCAGATTTGAGATGCCTTGTAGCTGTTGAAGATGTTACAATTTTGGCGTCTATATAAGTTTTGAGTTGTGATTACCCGCTACACTTGACCCAGACTTGGATCGGATCAGGCATGCTAGACTTGGTACCAAGTCACGTCAAGTTCAAGTCAAGCTTATTTCAAAACCGGATCAAGTCGGGTCACCCCTAACTCGGTCCGACTTGACTCTATGCCCAGCTCCACCTGAAACTCCACCCTAGATTTTATTTCGCCTTCATATTCATTGCAAGCGAATGCTACAAATAAAGATCAGATCCAGCCATCCGGTGGGCCCCACCGTGGATTTTTCACTGAAGAAAAATTGCGTGGATCTGTCGATACTATGGGACACTAATGTGGGCCCCATCGTGGATTTTCCAGGCCATAGAAGGACTATTAGAGTGGGCAGTACCTGTTATTTTGGAGAAGGTGGTCATTGATGGTGGGCCCCATTGTTGAGGGTAGATCCAGGATGATCGGCGCATGGTTGCTAATATGCACCATGTACATGTTGTTCATATATGATCCCTAGCTAGCATCCATTCCGATCCTGATTAACGGTCGCCGTAGATCATAGAAGCCACGGTGCCTGTATTGCGTCCTATATTAAAATAGGGCAGGTTTCAGAGGCAACTAGCTGTAGATGAAAAATATCTGCAACTGGCTTCACGTGTGGTCCACCATGATGTATGCTTCTCTCCCCGTTCTCATTTGGATCCACAAGGATCCGAACTTTGATCAGCGCCAATTAATTCGCGCGTCAGTCCACCCAAAATACGCGTGGAAGTGGTTGGTATTATTCAAGCTCGGTGATTATTATATGCATTTATGGCCACATCAATAAAGTAATTAAAGTGGTCCACAGATCATGACAATCTAATATGGACCAAATTATAAAATTAAAAAAATAATAATAACCACCCTAAAAGCTTGAAATGCATGCGTGGTCCCCTTGATTGTCAGCATGATTTCTGGAGCATCCCATGTTCATCATGGGGCAACCATGTGGGGCTGGTTGGACAATAAGTACAAACAGTGCGTGAGCATCAACATGTCGTGTGTGTACTACATCTGCACCGTCCAAAAGGTCACACCTACCGTGAAGAACTTATACGAAAAAATCAGCCTGATCCGCACGAGATGGCCACACATATACTTTGTATCACGCAGTTGTCATTTATTCTCTATGGAATGCCCCACCAGACGAGTGATTTGCCTTGTTTTTTCTCTAGGTGATCTTGATGGTTCTTTTGGATTGGTTGGATGTCGTGCACACAGGACATGTTGGCCTGATCTGGAGGCTCTAGGTGATCTTGATGGCTCTAGTGGTTAATTTCCAACCTTTCGTGTGTGACATCTAATCCGTCCAATATGCTGGCCCGGTGGCCCCATCGCGAGTCTCTCCTTGTGGGAAAATTAGCTATCTCTCGTAGATTGTATTACACTTATATATTGCTATTTATCAAATGATAGATTTTATTTTATTATTTTTTATTATTTTTAACGGTGTTGCTCGCCTGATAAGTAAACAGGGCTGATTTCTACATTAAATGATCCTTATTGTGTACCGAGGAAGGGTTGGACGTCACATGCACTCAATATTTTATTTTATTTTTATTTTATTTATTTTGACCGGTAAACCCCAACCCCCCCCCCCCCCCCCCCCCCTTTTTTTTTTAAAAAAAAAAAAAAAATCTTGCAAAAACAGCCATCCAAAGGCCCGGGATCTACTCAATTCCAAAAGGAGGAATTACAATTCGCGGAGGCCCAAAAAAAAAGACTGGGCCCACTTATCATGAAGAACTAAACAGAAAGAAAACAAGCAAACTAACAGACTTTGTAGGCCCAACATGCAAGCTGCTAACGGCTGTAATCACGCCCCTTAGTCGCGCCTAACCCCACCTTATCGAGGAAATCAGCCCTCTAATTGTGGGCGAGATATCAACATGGGAAGAGAAAAAATCGTGGATTTGTAACTCACTACCGCGCCGCAACAGCGCATCGGCTGGAAAATTAGCTTCACGGAAAATATGTACAGCACTAGTATTACCCCAGTCCATGAGGGATTTTATCCTGTAAAGCCAGAAACTCCATTTCCAGCCCGGTTTCGCCTCTCCCCTGAGAACATCCACCACCAATTTCGAATCCGATTCTAGGATGACTTTGACAACACCCAGCCGACGGCACAAAGCTAGGACATCATGGACAGCCCGAAGCTCAGCAGCGGTGTTGGTACCCTGACCATATGCCGCTGAAAAGGCGAACACCACGTCGCCCTTCTCATCTCTACAAATCTCGCCCCCACCTAATGGTCTTAGATTGCGGAGAGACGACCCATCCACATTTAACTTGAACCAAGAGTTGGGTGGCCTGTTCCAACGGACCCAGGATGGCGTAGGAGATGAAGCTGCCGATCCCGCTGACCCTGCCACAGATACCCTGGCAGTCCGCTGATCAAAACTGGCCGCCACCGGTCGGACAAGAAGATAGAACCACCTAGAGACCTTGAAAATCAGCGATGCACTGGAGCAGCAACGATCATCATGGACCGCGTGGTTTCTGGCCTTCCAAAGCTCCCAGAAAATGATCAATGGAGCAAGCCTCATCTCAGTTGACTGACGATCACAAGTAGCGAAGGCACTGCATCATTGGCGCAGCCGAGATTCCACAGACTGGGCCGACATCACGTTAATCCCAAACATCCTCCCTATCTGGTGCTAAGTATTTGACGCCCACCTGCTGTCCAGAAACAAATGAAAACTAGATTCCGTATTTCACGGCCCATCACCGCAGCACACACAGGCCGATGTCATCTAGATACCCTTTGATTGAATCGCATCATCAACCAGGATCGCATTTTGCAGGAGTCTCCACATGAAGAAGGAAATTTTAGGTGGCAGCTTTGCATTCCAGATCCATTTCGTCCACAGTTGGGGCTAGTTATGAGCTCTGTAGACCTCCCAGGCCGAGCTAACCGAGAATCTACCTGAAGTGGTTTGGGGCCATATGAAGGAGTCTGGGCCCTTTAATGTGCAAAATGCTGACTAAAAAATATAGTCTACCACTGGTTGTGGCAGGAAACCGAATACAGAGGATGGCAGGTGAGGACCGAAAGGCCCCAAAAACTCCATACCTTCCAGTTGAACAGGAATCTGATGTAGAACGAGGTCCGCGAGGGGGCCTAAACCTGTCTAGTTATCAAACCATAAGCTGCAATTTTCTACCCCAATCATTGTTTGCACCTACGGTAACATAATTGGCATTTGGGCCACAATCCTCCACAACGGAGAAGCATAAGCTGCAAGCTGGTTTGTGCCGGTCTCCCTACCATTACACCGGTATTTTGCTGACATAAAGGATGCCCATAAGCTGCCCTTATTGGCAAAAAACGCTGACCAGGCCATCTTGAGATGGAAAGATCTCATTACGTCCTTCAATCGACGTATGTCCAGCCCACCTTCCTCTCTAGGCGCTGCGATTGATTTCTAGTTCTTCCAATGGAATTTCCTCTTGCCCTCAGTCCACCCCAAGAAGAAGTTAGCAAAAATGCCTTCTAAAGCAGAAAGAACTTTGATAGGGATGTGGGTAGCTGCAAGGGAGTGCATCGGAATGCTTCCCATCACATGCTTAATCAATACCATTCTCCCTGGCAGAGAAAGCACTCGAGCCTACCAACCTGCAATAAGGCCTACAATCTTATTGACTAGCGGTTAAAAATCGCTTGACACTGCTCTCCCTGCTGTCATCGGAACCCTTAAATACGAAAAGGAAGAGGAGGCCTTAGAAATACCAATAACTCTCTCAATTGCCCTCACTCTGGAAGGTTGAATCTTCGGGGAGCAAATAATCTAGCTTTTCTGGAGGTTTATACTTTGACCGGAAGAATCCTGATAAGCTTCAAGGAATACTTTAAGCGAACGTAGCGAAGATAGCCCGCCGTTGACGAATAACAGAATGTCATCGGCGTAGAAGAGGTGAGAAATCCTTGGACAGCCTCTGCGTGTTTTGAACTGCTGACATCTACCTGAGTCCATTACCTACTTGATCCCTTTGCTAAGAACCTCTGCTGATAGTATAAAAAGGGCTGGTGAGAGTGGGTCTCCTTGCCTCAACCCTCGACAAGATTTAAAGAAGCCGGATGCTTCGCCGTTAACGAGGATTGAAAACCAACTGTTACTCCAACACTTCTCTACCATGTTGATCCACAACGGGCAAAAACTGAACCGACCCAGGACCTGCTTGAGGAATTCCCAGTTCACCTTGTCATATGCCTTCTCCAAGTCAAGCTTGAGAATCAAGTTTCCCCCCCGACCTCTTCTGGGAAGCTCCCTAAATAGTTCCTGGCTAAGTGCGATGTTTTCCGATATGGAGTGGCCTGGGGTGAATGCACCTTGTTCCGGGGAAATCAAGGAAGGAAGAAGAACACCCAACCTGGACGTAATTATTTTTGAGAGGATCTTATACAAACAATTGCAGAGGCTAATAGGACGAAAATCCACGAATTTCCTGGGCGAAGTGGATTTCGGGATCAGGCAAATCAGAGAAGTAGTGATGGCTCTAGGGAGCTTACCCCCTTGGAAGAAATAGACAATGGCTTGATGAATGTCACTACCAACTGTGTCCCAGCACGCCGCGTAAAACGCCCCCGAGAAACCATCCGGGCCCGGAGCCCCCTCCGTTGGGATGGAAAGGACAACCTGCTACACTTCCCCAATCGACGGAATAGTCATCAGATTGTTGTTATCCGACTGTGATACAATCAGCGAGATAGCATCCAACAAGTTGCTATTAGTGGAAACATCAGCATCCTGGAATTGGCGCTGAAAAAAATCTGTTGCTTCCCTCTTAATTGTCGCTGGATCGTCAATCCATGTCCCAAAATCAAGCTGCGCCCTGCAAATAGTAGCTCTTCTCTGCTTCTCCATGGCCGACGCATAAAAAAAATACGTGTTTCTGTCACTATCTGCTAACCAGCTGATTCTGGACTTCTGTCTCCTGAACGTCTCCTGCATCTGCTCAAGCCTGTTAAAGTTGGCAAATGCCTCCTTAAGCTCCTCTTGAATCTGAATTGCTGGACCGCCGTCATCCACCATATCCTTCAATCTGGCTTCAAGGCCAGTCACTTCCCCTTCAGCTTGCTTAATCTTCTAAAAAATATCACCAACAACCTCCTTGTTCCACACCTTCAATGCATTTTTGACAGATCTCAGCTTGGCCAGCACGTTGTGCATCGGAAGGGGATCAGCTACCCTGTTCCAAGCCTCTTGCACTACTTGTCTGAAGCTGTCTGGATGAATCCACATACTCTGGAACCAGAATGGTTTGGGTGTCGGAATAGAGGCTAAGGGAAGCACATAAGAAGCGGGGCATGGTCTGAATTAGTCCTACACAAATGCTGAACCTGGAACCTTGGGAATGTTGCTGACCAATCGACATTAACCAGCACTCTGTCGAGTCTAGCCAAACCCGATCCAAGCCTGCTTGATTGTTGCTCCACGTAAATCTATTACTTGAGAACCCCGCGTCCATCAGGCCAGCCGAATTGATAGCTGCAAAGAATTCTTCTGAACTGTGCCCGCAATTCTGCCTACGGCTCCTTCTCTCGAATACATCGACTGTCGCATTGAAGTCCCCACAGACAGCCCAAACCTGTTGGGCCATAAAGGATAACGTTGCTAGGTCTCCTCACAGGATCCTCCTGGTCAGCCTAGAACAGCTCGCATACACAAAAGTGAGAGAAATTGCGGAAGGAAAATTCAAAATATTTACCTCTATGGACAGAGATTGGCTGGTCTTATTGAACACTGAGCAGGCCGTAGTGTTCCTGCTGAACACCCATATTTTACCCCCTACCCCTGCATTAGAAAAGGACGAGTGAAACCCGAGAGATAGTCCCACTCCCACCCTTTTATCGTCATTGAGCATCAGCTCTAGAATTGCAATAAGTAACGGATTGTGCTCCCAGATCAGTCTCTTAGTAGTCATAATGGTTCTCCCGTTACCAATGCCCCTAGCATTCCATACGATGATTTTATCCATCCGTAACACTTCCTGAGTTCACAACCCTTCTCTTTACACGGCAGAGTCTTGATGCCTAGTCCACCCTCTTATACTGAATTCTACAGCGACTAGCTTTCCTGCTGAACTGGTTTATGTCTAGGACCTGATGTTTGGGGGAGTCTGTTTGCCTAGAACGATCCCGATCCTGGTCATGAGCGTTGTTCCTACTCCCTCTCTGTTTAAAATGTCACCCACTCCTTCATTTGCACTTTGGACTATCATGCACTCCCTTGATACACCTTCTGTGTATTTGCTACTAGTGGTCTTTTTACACTGATCTGCAACCATTTGTGTCCCATGTTGTCCAGGGGTTCTTGCTACCGAGGAGAAAAATGGTGATAGATCCACCTCTAGACCCACTCTAGGGTGATCATTGACCAGACATTCTGCGACCTTAGTCTGATTTTGAATTGCTTCCCCATGATTTGCAGTATTTTTCAAAACACTTTGTCTGTTAACGAAGAGGTCTGGGATAGGAAAAATATCATTGCTATGTGTAGACCCCTAATCACTACTAAGGTCTTGAGGAGAACTTCCTTCGGTTTTAGATCGTATCCTCAGCACCACCGAGAAAGATGGCGGTTCAGCTAACATCTGACGTTTTGGCGTGGAGGCCCTGCTGCACTCTACCTGCCTGCCTTGTATCCCATCCCTTTCTACCTCAGGAACTTGCATTTCCACTAACGGCAGAGTTGGGAGATTTGAAAAAAATGTAACCAGCCTATGCTAAAACCTACTGTACACTTGGTTCCTCCCTCCTCAGCTCACGGGACACTTCTCTGTTCCTATATCCATATTGGGAGGCTGATGGGCTTTCTGAATTTTGGGGCTTCTGACTTCTCCTGCTACTCTGCTGGTTCATGTTGTCTAGCAATACTGGAGATGGTTGGTTCTCGACATCCCTTTCTTGATCCTCTATTCCCAGGAGACAAAGAATGGGAGGGTTGACCACTTCTGTTAGTGTCTGTACCCTGTGACTGTCCATTGCAGAAACACCCGGTGGGTACATGGTCTGGGATACATACTGGTCCTGGAACTCCTGTAGTACCCAATCTTTTGTAGTTTCAGTTTCCTTTGGAGGATCGTAGGTAGGTTGTTGGACAGATGGATTCCCAACAATTGAATAAGTTTCAATTTCAGCCCAGATTGGATATATTCTGTGAGTGACTTGGAGCTGTAACACCTGTTTGAAATTAGCGCCTAGGTGCACCGCCACTTTTATACGAGCATGAATCTGGAATAGCCCATACTTACTGATGGGGTCGATCTCTATCACCCTACCAAAGAAATTGGTGAGATCTAACAACACTGCTTCCATCCATGCGTGGGTCGGGATCCCGTATAATCTTATCCAACACCCCTCACCTCCAATAACAACGGCTGGGTTCCATGGAGAGATGGACTGCAACCCCGTTTTCTGATACATCTCTTTGTCTTGAATGAAAATTTCATAGCCTGTTTGCGATTTTAGCTGGACGAGGATCTTCGAGTGGCTGAGCCTCACTACATCTATGGTCGCAGATTGAAGAGGCGAATCTTTGATTACATCTATCACCTGCAAAACGAAGATGTTCGGGTTGCTCGTGGTACCCACCAGGGTAAGAGCTAGAAGCTGCAAACGGTGGTTGACGGCCTTCGGATCTGCCGTGGAACGAATGCCTATCCCCTCCGGCACAGTCTTCGGTGGGGAGCGCCTCTCTTCTCTGTTGTGTCGACCCAGAGGGAAAGTGGCCGTAGCTGCCGCATACGATGTGGGTCACTGGAGATTCGATTCTGCCCTTTGGGGAACCACCGAGTTTGCCCTAGACTGTTGATGAGTTGGAGATGACGGTATTGGTTGGACTCTTCTCTCCCTTGCACATCTGATTGACACCACCCTACCGTCAATCCGACGTTCATGCAAAACACCCTTCACCGCTGACGCATCCTGCTCATACCTGAAGCGGACAAAAGCGAATCCTCTCTCGGCTTTGCCATCCCGGGCAGGGTGGGGATGTAGACGTCCAGTAATATGCCATACTTGCTGCAAATTCCCCAGATATCTTCTCTACTGCAATCAAAGGGAATGTTTCCAACGAACAGGGAGAAGCCTTCCGCCGATGGGGGTTTTGTTGCAGGGGCTCCATTCGAGGCTCGACGGCGTTGCCTTGAGGGAGGCCTGTCATGCCACCTTGGAGATCTTCCTCTCATTGCAAGTCGTCACCACCGATTCCCCTCCGCCTTGAGGGAGGCCTATCACGTCGCCTTGGAGATCTTCCTCTCATTGCAAGTCGTCACATGCACTCAATAGCTCAGAAGTTATCCATTGGATGGACCTATAAGTTGCGGTACGTAACATATTGGAATGGTTGGATGTCCCATGCACTCAATAGGTGGGAAGTTATCCACTAGGTAGACTGTAAGTTGTGGTCCAACCAGTTGGAATTGATACCTCGATATAAGAAATTAAACTATGCATGGAAATTAGCATGATTTGCTTAATGTATTTATAAAAGTGAGTCTGTTTCTGGTACACCATTTGTAAAATAAGCTTATTCTACAACTGTTGGTGTGCATCCAACCAGGATGTAGGTCAACTGATTTTACAGGTTCTAGGAATACATTTATATGGGATGGCCAACCTGAGCTTTAGATTCGCCAGAGTTTTAAAACCAAGGTAAAATAAGGTGGATCTTGTGGTAGACGGTGGGCCCATCATGCTTTGTAAAATAACCTTGTTCTACGAATGGTTTAGATGAACCGACACTTATACTGTACTACAACTCATAGAGCTTCTTTGAATCCACGGGGGATAAAAGTAGAAATATTTTCTATTAATTTGGAAATAATTTGATTGGTTAAAAAAAATGAAATCACAAGTCTTTAAATAAGGAACTCAAACTAGGATGGAGTTTTAGACTTATACTTCAACTCAAACACCCTAAAAGTATGACTTACTATAAATAATAAACTTATTATTTATAAACAACCCTATTCTTATTATTTATAAACGACCCTATTCCTACTTACACTTCATGGTTTTTAGCTAAAAATAGTAAGTGTCAAATTTGGCCCAACCATGTTATTATCGTAACTTTTCTAAGCGCACGATTTCTACTCGAATTAAAACATATTATTTATAGTAAAAACGATTTTTTTTTTTTAAATAAAAAGGTGGAGCGGTGCCACCAAGTATATTGAAAGAAGAAAAAGTACATCCATTCAGGGCGGTCCCGACAACAAGGAGAGAGCCGCACCTATTGTATCAAAGCAGAAACCAAAGGTAGAGCAGAATCTACACACAAAAAGACTATGGGCGAATGTTACCAATCCGGCGAAGTCTAGGGCCAATAGGCCTCTAATGATCCTAGGAACCATGGCACGGGACATGAAGAAATTGTTGGGGCAGCCCTCGCTGGCCATTCTGGCGAGGGCGTCGGCAACTGAGTTACCCTCGCGGAAAATATGCTTAAAGGAAATGTTAAGCGAGCTACTGACGAGATGAATGATACCCATCCTGTACCAAAGATTCCACGGGCAGTGCACCGAAGGGCGGGACGCAGCATCGACAACCACTGAAGAGTCTGATTCAACAACAATGTTAGAAAGACGCAACTTTAAGCAAAGGACTAAGCCATCTAACATGGCTTGAGTCTCCGCCATAGAGTTAGAACCGTGGCAGTAATATCTGCGAAAAGCGAAGATCATGCGGCCCTGCGAGTCCCTGCATACACCCCCACCGCCACTTTCCCCTGGATTCCCTCGAGACGAACCATCGACATTCAACTTGATCCTTCCCGGGCGAGGCCTAAGCCACTTGACAATGCGGGGGATTTTAACTGGGGAAGGCGAAGAGAAGCTTAGCTGAAGGGCCTGGACAATGCTTAAGTAAGAGAGAGAGCTAAAATCAGCGTCAAGTAATTGGTTACCCACTTCCTGCTGATGCTTGGTAACCCGGACAATAATATGCTCTTCAGACATGGTTGCACCTTCGAATCTTGAAGAATTGCGGCTCAGCCAGATTTTCCAACAAATAAAAGAGGGAGAGAGACCCCGAAGGAGATTCAGGCGAGAGTAGCGGGATGCTCTAGAGGACCATAGCCTGATTCTCTGCTGGACTGACTGAGAAGGGAGAAAAGGGACGTCGAAGATAAGGGAGAAGTGATGCCAGACACGTCTCGCTATCTTCCCATTGCAGAACAGGTGGTGGGGATCCTCATGACGCTAGGCTGGAGCAGAGGAGTGGGGAGAGTGCACTATCATTCCAGGTGGATCAGTCCTGACTGTAAACGGTCTCAAATGGGGCTGGGCAGGCCTGAGGACAGATCCCGGGTAGTTGATGGGATCTTGCTGGGACCCTTGAGAGCCCTGAATGGGCATTTGCCAGAGGTTCTGCTCGGCGGGGGACCTGTTGTCCCTGAAAGGAGGTACCTATCTTGGCTCCCCATTACAACACTCACATTTTGAAGCAATACTAATGTCGGATCTCTGGATGGCAGATTCGACAGGGACCGCATTCTGCATGATCTTCCAAGAGAAGATGCCGATCTTCAGAGGCAGCAGCTTGTGCCAAAGCCAAACAGGCCAGTGGAGATTTTGACGGTGCAGTCGAATGTCGTTCCAGGTAGATTTCAATGAGAAATTCCCAGAGGTAGACAGATCCCAAGTTAAGACATCATCCCTTGCTGACAAGGAAGCAGGGCAGTCTAAGATAGCTTGGAGCGTTGAGGCTAAGAGGGTGTCCTGCAGGGGGGACATGTTCCACTGGCTAGATGGACTGAGAAAGTCTCTAACCGTGGCATCCTGGAGCTGAGACGGGATAGGACCCAAAGAAAAAGAAGCTAAGAAGCCGAGCCTTGACCAGTTGTTAGTCCAGAAATTGATTTTACCTTCGCCGATAAGCCATTTGGAATGGAGGATCACAAAAGGGAGGTCTTTAGAAATGTCCTTCCAAACGGTAGAAGAAGCAGCCAGCGATCTACCTCGATTGGAAGATAATTTGCTGAAGTACTTCGCTGTCATATATCTCGCCCACAGAGACTTCCTTTCTAGGAGGTTTCTGCCCATCTTAATTCTGAATGCCTGCATTACGTCCTCCAAGCGCCTGAAACCCAAACCTCCCTCAATAAGTGGACTACAGAGTCTAGCCACCTCACCTAGTGCTTTTTTTTTCCTCCCATCCGCACTTCCCCAGAAGAAGTTTGCAAAACCAGCTTCCAATACATTGCATACAGCCTTAGGAATGTTCACGGTGGACATGATGTGGATCGGAATGCTTGACAGGACATGCTTGATCAAAACAGTTCGGGCTGTGGGTTAAGGAGCTTCGTTTTCCATCCCTCAATCTTCCCAAGGATTTTCTGGATAAGGGCTGCTAAGAGGGGAGATCTGATTTTGCCTTTCATGAGAGGGATGCTCAAATACGTGCAAGGGAAAGTCGCCTGGTTGAAACCTGTTAGAAGTCTAATTTTGCGAATTCTGGCTGGTGTAGCTTTCTTTGGAACAATGAAGGAGGACTTAGCTGCATTGATCTTCTGACTGAACGCAGATTCATATTCAGCGATGAACTTGAGGAGGTTGCGCATTGAGGAAATCCTGTCATTCAGGAACAAAATAGCATCATCAGCAAAAAACAAGTGCGTTATCTTCAGACAGTTCTAGGCCAGCTTGAAGGGGTGGCAGACGCCTGAGGAGAAAAGATTAGTAATGCCCTTGCTTAGGACTTCAGCTGAGAGGATGAATAGAGCAGGAGAGTGGGGGTCTCCTTGACGTAGGCCTCTGGAAGATTGGAAAAGGCCGAATGATCTGCCATTTATGAGGATAAAAAACCACAGGCCTATCCAACATCGCTGCACTTGGAGGATCCACGAAGGGTCAAAACCGAATTTCTTGAGAGCCATGGCCAGAAAGGACCATTCTACCCGATCGTATGCCTTTTCCATGTCCAATTTGAGGATCAGATTGCCTCCAAACACCTTGTGGTCCAGTTCATGGGCCATTTCTCTAGCAATGGAAATATTCTCTGCGATGGATCCGCCCCAAACAAAAACTCCCTGTTCATTAGAAATGATATGAGGGAGGACGAAGGCCAGCCTGGACGTTATCAATTTGGAGAAAATCTTCATAATGCCGTTGCAGAGGCTTATAGGTCTGAAATCAACCATACATTCCGTGTTCCTCTTCTTAGGGATAAAGCAAATCTGGGTAAATTGGAACGCTCTAGGGATGGCCCCTCCCCCAAAGAAATCTTTAGCTGATTTAAAAATGTCATCGCCAATGACATCCCAACAAGAGGAGAAAGAAGCTCCACCAAATCCATCCGGACTTGGGGCGCTATCGGTGGGGATTGCCATAGCCGCGGCCTTAACCTCCTTAGGGGAGATCGGTTTCATCAAATCTTCGTTCATACTACTGTCAACCAACGAAGGAATGCAGGATAAGATATCACCGCTCACCGTATTGTCCTGTGCTTTGAAAATTCCTTGGAAAAAATCGATCACTTCCTTAGCAATGTCCTCGCTCTTTTCCAGAATATCCCCCGAGGCAGATTTGATGCGAGAGATAGTCGCTCTACGTCGACTGTCTAAGACTAAATCATGGAAGAATTTGGTGTTTCTATCACCCTCCTACAGCCATTTAATCCTTGATTTTTGCTTCCAGAAAACTTTCTCTTGCAGCTGGGCTTTTTTCAGATTAACCTGGGCCGTATGCAGAGTATCTTCATCAGCTTCCGCATGAGAGTTAAGGAGAGCTGCCTCAGCCCTGATGAGGTCGTCTTCAGCACGTTGCACATTGTTATGAGCATTGCCAAATGTGGTTTTGTTCCATTCTCTAAGGGCCTTCTTTAAGATTTTCATCTTGATCATGACCTTAAACATAGGGGCTACCATAATTTTCGTGTCACAGGTGACCTTGATGAGCCTTTTGAAGTCGTCGTGGTCAGTCCACATGCGCTAAAAGCGGAAAGAACAGGGGGCGATGGCTGAGTCATCCTTGAATCTCATGAGAATTAGAGAATGATCGGAGTGGATCCATGCCAGGTGATTAACACTGAAAGCGGGGAGGGCGGCCATCCAGCTGGCATTGATGAGGATTCTGTCCAGTCGTGCCCATCTGCGGCCATTGCCCAACCTGTTGTTGCACCAAGTGAAGCAAGACCCAGCGTCCAGGAACCCGGTATCATTAATGGCATCTTGGAAGTCAGACATGGAAGCGGATAATGCCGAAGTCCCTCCCAGTCTTTCATCAACAGAAACGATTGAGTTGAAGTCTCCACAGACCATCCAAGGGCCAGTGGAGAGGGTCGAGACCCTCCTGAGTTCATCCCACAGTTCCTTACACTGAGTCATGTTGCAACTAGTGTACACTGCTGAAATCATGACAGCAGGGGCACTAGCGTAGGAGAGAGAAAAGGTTATACACTGTCTTGACGCACTTAAGGTCAGGATTTAGATTCCAGCCTGCGTCAAAATCCAGATCCTGTTGTCGGTAGCTGTTGAGGGTCAAATATTGCATATCAGACCCAGTTATTGCCCGAATTTACAAACACGATACTGTTTAAAGGCCCAATTTTTTAGTCGGTTTTCGCAGAGGTGCGAAAGGGGAGTTGCCTAAACTATAAATAGGGGTTCTTAGGGATTTTCTAGGTATTATGAGAGTTATTCCAAGGTGTGGGCAAAAGGTTTTCTTTGTACTTCCAAGAGAGAGGTTAGTATATTGCCTTATAATCTTCGCCTTTCCTTCATAGTGGAAGTTTGCATCCGTAGTTTTTTTTACCCTTGTTGGGGTTTTTCCACGTATATCTTGTCTTGTGGTTTGTTTGGAATACTTTGATTCTTCTTCTAGTTTATATTTCTTCTTGTTTATCGTTTGTGGGTGAGACTGGAGATTGGATCTCGATTCACTGCGTTGTTGGCATGCTGCGCAACAACTGGTATCAAAGCTATTGGTTTAGTTCTATTGGGAGCGATGACGGAAGAAGGGAAGAGTAGAATTCAGAAGTTTGGTGGTCCAAACTTTACCTTCTGGAAGATGCAGATGGAGGATTATCTGTATCAGAAGGACCTCTATATTCCTCTAGGAGAAAAAGAGAAGAAACCAGAAAAGATGACAGATGATGAATGGTTTTTATTGGATCAGAAGGCTTTAGGTACGATCTGACTCTCTTTGTCTAAGAGCGTCGTCTTCAATATATCTAAGGTGGAAACCACAAATGTGTGTGGTGGATGTATTGTTGCACATAGAAAGAGGGCGAAAGGCGGAGGATGTGATGACTGGAGATGTGCTCCCTCAGGCCACCAATGGCAGAACTGCGCACCCCAACAGAGTCCGAAGAAGATCCCCTGTCCACCCAATGTTCCCAAATGAAAGAGGTCGCTCGAAAGTAAGGAGGGTTGGATCTCCCTCTCTAAGAACGGCCCCTTCCAGACCTAACATATATAGGGAGTTTTCTGCCGATAGGGAAGGGGTTCCGGTGCCAAACCCCCAATCATATTCAATCCCGTCCAACATCGGCTTCAACCTCTTTATGGGAAGTGTGCCTTTCGACTATTCGATAGAAGACCTGGTAGAAATATTCAAGCGTTACGGGAGACTAATTGATGTTTATGTCCCAACATTCCCTGGAACAAAGAAGCCGAGTGGGTATGCATTCGTCAGGTACAGATATGAGCAGGATGCAAAGTCGGCCATGGATATTCTCGATGAAAGACGAATTGACAGCCGAGTGGTTACAGTTAGATGGGCTAAGCCCAAATTTAAGAAGTGCCCTACATTTCAGGAAAAACAACCCCCCTATCAGGCACCTCGTCAGCCCCCAAATCAGCCTACAAATCAGCACCCTCGTTACTCATTCGCAGATGCGGCCACGAGTAAACCGCATCAGTGATCGGATACCTCGGTCTGGGAAGCAGATTTCACTACAGTCGCAGACCCAAGTGCAGTAGCTACTAAGATGAAGAATCTTCAGCAAGGGCTAGTTGGTACTGCGTACAACCTAAACATTTCGATTCTGAGGCTGATCGACTCCATCAGAGCGTCGAGGTTTGCAGCATCTGCAATCGAAATCGTGAGAATGGCTCCCATCAAGTTCCTTATAACCCTTAAATCGAAAGGGGAGCTCACTGACTTCCTGAATGATCCGCAGCTCCACAAGAAGATGGGTCTGGTATCGATATCTAAGTGGAATCCAGAGGAGGTCCTTAGGAATGATGGAACATGGCTCAGACTTTTTGGTATCCCCGCTCATGCTTGGATGGAGTCGGCCATTCTGGACCTAGGTAACTACTTCGGTAAAGTGGTTTAGATAGTTCCCATCAGCAACTATGGTCTGTTTCAGGTCTTCGCTCATATTAAGGTGGTCCTCCGTCCTGAGGCAAATATACAGAGAGTTCTCAATCTCCAAGTAGCTGGTAAATGCTTCCCGATTCACGCTGTAATGGAATGCTCTGTTGCCTCAGGTCCTTCTTTGTCGATTAACTCCTACCCCAGCGGTGAAGAAAACATTCCTGAGAGCACAAGAAACTTGGTGGAAAGGTGATTCCAGACGTCTACAACAGACAATGTATTATTGAGGGTCTCAGGTCAGATCCAGCTATGCCTGACCGGTGTTTGTGAAAATGTTGTGCTAAGTGGGCCAGCATCCCGAACCCGTACTCACAGAAACACTGAAGTGGCGTTTTGGCCAGATCCCCCAGATGCTTGTACAAATGTCGCTACAGAACCCATCCGCTCAGTGTGTCTAGTGAAACTCGAGAGCATCCATCTCTCCCTGGATTGCTCTTACACCCTGATACCAGTCAGTAACTCCTTCAGAGCCCATCCCAACTGCAGATATGTCTTCGCCAACCTCATCTAGGAACACATCATTTCACCCACATGGTCCCTTCTGTCCCCACGATTAGTCTGGCTCTCTGCTCTAGTCAGGATCCTAGCAATCCAAATCCTCTGATCCCTATCTCCTCGCCAATGGTAACGCCTCAATACTTCCCAAGAAGATCAAGCTCCTTGGACATCTGCAACAAGTTCCAAGGCATATATTCCCAAGAGCCTGAGTTCGATAACCAGAACTATACCCTAGAAGTGCCGGCAGAGGATAGACCTCTTAATACAGCCATTGGTAATTCTCTGACTAGCAGTACTCAGCGTAGATCAGACCTCATTGTCGACCTGTCCCCTTTTTTCTCAACTGCCCGCTGTCAGGATGTAGATCAGAGGTCAGACTTCCCAGATAGTGATACTCTCAGACTGGAGAGTGATTTCACTGCTAGAGATCCGAATGTTCAGAAAGATGGTACACCACCCCAACATTTGGTAATTCCACACATTCTAGAAGAGGAGCAGGGTGGTCCACCCAAAGAAAAGTTAACAACCACCATCCTCAGGAGACCCAGAATTCACTACACGAAGGGAGATTGGGAATCCAGACTCCGCAGACTCAAGAGAAGGGCCGTCAACTCAGGTTGTGTTACGGATGGATAAGATCCTAGTATGGAATGCCCGGGATATTGGAAATCAACGTACGATTAAAACATTTAGAAGATTAATCAGAAAACGCAAGCCAGGAATTGTGGCCATCCTAGAACCTATGCTTAGGGATGAGAGGAGAGTGGGCGTCGGCCTATCTATGGGCTTCCACTCCTCCTGCTCTAATGGGAGTGCTAATGGAAAGATTTGGGTGTTTCTCTCCACTCATATCTCTTTCTCTATCTCTAATATGTCAAGTCAATTTCTGTCAATTATAGTTGCAGGACAGAATAGTCTCCCAGCCATTTCCATCTCCTTTGTGTATGTCAGTTGTGCTAGAATCAATAGGAGGTTTCTTTGGAATGACTTGGTTGTTCATTCCTCGTCAGTGCAGGGCCCCTGGGTGGTGTGTGGGGATTTCAATGCTACCATTGATGCTTCGAAAAGAAGAAGCCACAATGTCCCAGATAGACTGAGCTTAGAGGAGTTCTCGGAAGCCATCAACAACGGCTGATCGATACAGGTTTTTCTGGTAGCCGTTTCACGTGGTCCAACAATCAGGCGAGTTTGTTTAGGGTCTAGGCAAGGCTGGATAGGGTGCTTGTAAACGTTGCATGGGCATCCACATTTTCTCGGTTTCAAATGCAACACCTTCCTCGCCTCAACTTCGATCACGCTCCTCTTCTTCTCCTCTTCCCGCCGCAGACAACCAGTGGGCCAAAGTCGTTCAAATTTCAGCGAATGTGGACCAATCATCAGTCCTTCCTTCATGTGGTCAAGTCAGTATGGACCCAGGTCGATTCTAACCATCATATGTTCAATATTATTATAAAATTGAAATCTATTAAGCAGGCTTTAAAGTCCTGGAACAAGGACTATTTTGGGAACATCCACTACCAGGTAAATTAGGCGGAGCAGGAGTTACTTGATATTGATCAGGAAATGTAGAATCCAGCGTCGCTCCTTGGCCAGGAAGCGGACCTCCAGTCCAGATTTTCTGTGGCATCTTCTTCTCTTAAACAGGCAAAGCTCTCCCAAGAAATTTTCTGGAGGCAGAAGTCTAGAATAAACTGGTTGGAAGAGGGAGACAAGCATACGAGCTTCTTCCATGTGATTGCCTCTGAGAGGCACAAAAGATCGGTTATCAACAGCATTTAAACAGCTTTGGGGCAGTTGTTAGAAGGCCCGGCCTTGATCAGAACAGCTATTGTTGCGCATTTTCACAAACAATTATCAGTGGGTGAGTATTCGGTGGACTCCCAGCTCCGCAATGTGATTTTGGTGCTAGTGTCACAGGAAGACAATGAGAAGCTCTTAGCCCCCCGTCCATTGAGGAGGTCCATTGTGCGTTTCAAGCAATCCCCGCTGATGGGGCCCCCGGGCCTGACGAGTTCTCTGGGTCTTTCTTTTCCACATGTTGGAAAATAGTTGGTGTGGATATCTATAAGGTTGCGGTGTTCTTCTTCCAAGGTGGGAAGCTTCCCAGGGCAGTGACTACCTCCCTGATTTGCTTGATCCTTAAGATTTCCTCTCCCAAGGGGTTCTCAGGCTTCCGGACGATAAGTCTTTGTAACTGCGTCTATAAGATTCTATCCAAGATCATTGTTGCTAGACTGAGTCAGATTCTCCCGTCCATCATCTCGCTGGAGCAAGGGGCTTTCATCCACGGTAGAGCGATCTCTGAAAACATCGCTTTAGGTCAGGAGCTTTTTAGAGAGATAAACAAAAAGGTTCAGGGCGGGAACATCGTTCTAAAGATAGATATGGAGAAGGCTTATGATAGGGTAGAGTAGGGTTTTCTTAATTAAGAAGGTTCTGCTTCGATTCGGGTTTAGCCAGGGGTGGGTTGAGATGGTGGAAAAATGCTGGGGCAATCATTGGTTTTCTGTACTTGTTAATGGTGTTGCGGCAGGTTTCTTTAAATCTTCCCGCGGTCTCAAGCAAGGAGACCCCTTGTCCCCCGGGTCTCTTCATTATCTCTGTGGAAGTCTTGAGCAGGGGGCTGAAAAGGCTGGTCGAGCGGGGCTTTTGCCAACCTTTCAAACTAACGAGAGGATGCCCCTTACTCTCCCATCTTTTATACACGGACGACACTCTTCTCTTCCTAAATGGTGGTTTGTCATCCCTTACAGTCTCCAAAGCCTTCCTGAACGCATATCAGGCATCTTCGGCCCAATCTATCAATCTTCACAAGAGCAGTTTTTCAGTTCTAACAGAATTTCTTCTACTATAATCTGGTCCATTGAGAGGCTACTTGGGATAGGTAAATCATACCCCTCTCTATCTTATCTTGGTGTCCCCATAGCAGTAAGGAGGCTAATTTTGAGAGACTTCCAGCCTTTAATTGATAAGGTCGACAATCGAATCAGGGGGTGGCAGTTGAGGTTCCTTTCGCAGGCGGGCAGAGTAGTTTTGATTAAGTACGTTCTTGGTTCGATCCCGGTGCATACCTGGGCTGCTATTCACCTTCCGTCTTAGGTCTTATCGTCGCTTGAGAAGCTCTTTGCTAGTTTTTTTTGGGGCTGGGTTGACGGCAAAAAGAAGCTTCATTAGAAGAGTTGGATGGTCATTTCACGCCCGTACGATGAAGGAGGGCTTAGTATCAGAAAGTTGGCTGAGGTCATGTTGGTTTTTCGTCTCAAAATGGCCTGAACCATCTTTTTCAACAAGGGGCGCAGTTTGTGGGGATCATACATGGCTGCTAGATATGCACACGATCTGTCCATTCCCAGTCAGGGCCGTACGTCCACCCGCCCGTCCTTGCTTTAGAAGAAGACCCTGCAACTCAGGTGTTTTCTAGATTCCCAGATCCGTTGGAGTATTGGCGATGGCAGCAGCAATTTCTGGTCAGTAAAATGGACAGGACTGGGCCCTCTCCAGCCTCTCTCTGGCTCCAATCCCGACTGAGTTGGAAGATCTTAGGGTGCATTAGTTTCTGGGCAGTAGCGGCCCCCTCCCCCCCTCCGCAGCGCTTAATTTCCTCCCACAGGAAGTCATTGATCATATTTTCCATGAGGGTTTCTGTCTTTCACATGGGCCGGATTCCCCTTTCTAGCCTCATTCCCCGTCAGGAGCTTTCTTAGTCAGCTCGGCTTGGAGTGTCTGCAGGTCAAGTGCGCCCCGTCTGAGCTAGGCCAGGTGCGTCTGGCATGTGAAAATGCCCCCTTGGATCACTAATTTTGTTTGGAAAGCATTGAACAATGCTATCCTGGTGGACAGTGCGGTCCAATCTCGCTGTATTCCCCTAGCGTCGAAATGTGTATGTTGTAAAGCCAGCCCTGCTCAGAGGTATGAAATTGAGACTATTCTGCATCTCCTGCTGGAGAGCGAGCTAGCGGTGTGCTCCTGGAATCTTTTTGGTTCTTGCTTCGGCATCAACGTGATGTCGGCCTCCTCACTAGAAGCCAGGTTAGCCCAATAGTGGGGAGCCCGTCCAGTCACCTCCATCTCGTCTCTTGTGCATAAGATAACCCCGTGTGTGCTGCTGTGGGTGATCTGGAAGGCCAGAAACTCTGCTCTTTTCAAAGATAAGCCGCTATCCCTGTCAGTCATATCTGCTCATATATCATGGTGGATCTCCGCCATTTCTGAAGCCACTTTCTCTCTCTCAGCCGATACTGTTCTCCTACGCTCCCCTCGCCATTCGGGTGGATGGCCTGCGGCAAAGCCTCCTGTGGTGGTAAAATGGACCAAACCTGTAATTGGGTGGATTAAGGTCAATGTTGACGGGTCTTCCAGAGGAAACCTGGGTATCTCTGGAGACGGAGGCATTTGTAGAGGTGATAACGGTAATTTCTTATTTGCCTTTGCGACAGGCTATAAGGCAGGATCGAATACTTATGCGGAACTTTGTGAGGTTTTGGACGGGGTTTCTCGATGCATCTCCAAAGGGTTCTCTAATGTGGTGGTAGAGTCAGACTCGTAGCTGGTGATTAGCATGTTGACTGGCTAGGTTAATCTGAGCTGGAAATGGAAGAGGTAGATTAAGAGGATTGAATCGCTGAAGTCGGGTAATCAGATTATCTTCTCGCATATTTTCAGGGAAGGTAATGCTCCTGTGGATGCCTTGGCTCGTTTGGGCAGCGCGAACCAAGCTCATCTATTTTTTGATATTGTTACGGACCTCCCCCATCAAATTAAAGGTCGCCTTGTCCTAGATAAGGTGGGCCTGGGGGCGATCAGGCACTACTAGGGGGTATGTTCTTCTTTGTTGGTTCTTTTGGGTCAGCTTATGATAGGCGTTTCCCAGGTCCTTTTCTCCTGGGTGATACCCGAATGTAATTACTTTTTTACATATCAATGAAGTTCCACATTTTTTTAAAAAAAGGTGAAAACCACAAAAGAATTAATGGAAGCCCTAGCTACGATGTATGAAAAACCCTCAGCATCCAACAAGGTTCATCTTATGAAACAGCTATTCAATGAAGATGTCAGAGTTCAATACAGTCACGAGCCAGTTGGAATCCGTTGGCATTTTTTTAGGACGAGGTCAGGGTGTTATTGATCTTGTCCAGTTTGTCAGACAGTTGGGATGGTTTGGTGATTACTGTGAGCAATTCTTCAGGGTCGACAAAGCTAAAATTTGATGATGTGGTCGGTCTAATTCTCAGCGAAGAATCTAGAAGAAAGGCATCAGGAATTTCAGGGGATTCAGGGAATGCTCTAAACGTTGAAGGAAGAGGAAGATCGCTGAACAAAGGAAGCAACAAACACGAATGTTCTAAGTCGAGGAAGAAGTCCAAAGGACCGAAAGATAAAGACTGGTGTTGGCATTGCGGTAAGAAGGGCACATGAAACGTGATTGCAGGGAGCTCAAGAAACAAGAAGGAAGCTCTCAAGGTAGAAAAGATTCAGTGAATCTGTCTGAGGAGAGTGACACAGAGGCGTTGATCTTATCTCTTGATGCAAGGAATGAGTCTTGGGTCATAGACTCGGGTGCTTCGTTTCATGCCACTTCATGTAGGGAAGTTCTGCGTAATTATGTATCAGGTGACTTCGGGATAGTCTACTTGGGTGATGATGAGTCGTGCAATATAGTTGGAAAGAGAGACGTTCTTATAAATTAAAAAGACGGAACGACTTTGAAATTGAAGGATGTTAGACATGTACCGAGTTTGAGATGGAACTTGATCTCAGTGGGGCAGTTAGCCGATACCGGATATTTGATGACCTTCATTAGTGATTCCTAGAAGATCACAAAAGGTGCCTTGGTGATATCTCGAGGCAAAAAGGAAGGTACTTTGTACGTGACTTCAAGATCGTATAGTTCACTCACAGTTGCATCAACTGGAGTGAATGGGCAGTTATGGCATCAGAGGTTGGGACATATGAGTGAGAAGGGTATGAAAGCACTATTGTCAAAAGGGAAGCTACCAGGGCTGAAATCTATTGACTTGGAATTCTGCGAGGACTGCGTGTATGGCAAGCAGAAGAGGGTAAGTTTCAAGAAAACAGGACACACTCCAAAGACACATCTGTTGGAGATTGTACACACTGATGTGTGGGGACCGGTATAGGTATCATCTCTTGGTAGCTCACGTTATTTTATTTCTTTTATTGATGATACTAGTAGAAAATTGTGGGTTTACTTCTTAAAGCACAAATCTGATGTATTTGATGTATTTAAGAAGTGGAAAGTTATGGTAGAAAATGAGACAGGTAAAACAGTAAAATGTCTTAAATCTGATAATGGGGGAGAGTACTGTGATAAGAGGTTTGAGGAGTATTGTGCAGCAAATGGAATCAAACATCAGAAAATGATTACAAGGACACCGTAGCAGAATGGTGTGGCTGAGCGCATTAATAGGACCATCCTAGAGCGCGCTAAGAGCATGAGGTTACATGCAGGGTTGTCCAAGACCTTTTGGGCAGATGCTGTGAATACTGCCACATATCTCATCAATAGAAGTCCCTCAGCACCATTGGATGGTGGGCTACCAGAAGAAATGTGGACTGGGAAAGAAGTGAACCTTAACATCTCAGAGTGTTCGGTTGCACTTCATATGTTCATATTGATGCAAAGCATAGAAACAATCTGGATGTGAAGTCCAGGAGGTGCACGTATATAGGCTACGGGCAGCATGATTTTGGCTACAGGTTTTGGGATGTAGAAAATGGAAAAATCATCAGAAGCTAAGGACGTAGTCTTTAATGAAAAGTGATGCATAAGGATAGTGTGCTGAAAAATAAGGCCGAGGAGAAAGAATTCGTAGAGTTGGAAGAGTTCCGGACACGGGTGTTACAGTGCTACAGGATGATCATGCACAGGAGCATTATGAGGCAGAACCGCAAACACCGGTTGTGAGGAGATCTACTCGGGAGAGGAGACCCACGGTCCGATACTCACCCTCCTTACATTATCTACTGCTAACAGATAATGGTGAACCAGAGTGTTTTGAAGAAGCGTTACAGTCAGATACACAAGTTATGTGGGAGCAGGCCATGGATGATGAGATGGACTTTCTTGAGTCTAATCGTACATAGGAGCTAGTCACTCTATCTAAGGGTAAGAAATATTTTCATAATAAGTGGATTTACAGACTAAAGGAGGAGTATGATGGTTCGAAATGGTACAAGGCCATATTGGTTGTGAAAGGGTTTCAACAAAAAACAGGTATCGATTTCACTAAAATATTTTCACCTGTGGTGAAAATGTCTAAGATTCACATGATCTTGAGTATAGTGGCTACAAAAGACTTACATATAGAGCAGCTAGATGTTAAGACAACCTTTCTTCATGGGGACCTTGAAGAAGAGATATATATGTATCAGCCGACAGGATACGTGACACTAGGAAAGGAGAATAAAGTGTACAGACTGAAGAAGAGTCTATATGGCCTGAAGCAGGCCCCGAGGCAGTGGTACAAGAAGTTCGACAGTTTCATGTCAGGAAACGGTTATAAGAGATGTCATGCAGACCACTGTTGTTATTTGAAGAAGTTTGATATGTCATACGTCATCCTTCTTCTGTAAATTGATGATATGTTTGTAGCCGGTTCAAGCATGAAGGACATCTCAGATCTCAAAAGACAACTGTCTAAAGAATTTGCAATGAAGGATTTAAGAGCTGCGAAATAAATCTTAGGCATGAGGATAAAGCGTGATAGGGAAAACAAGAAATTAGTTTTGTCACAGGCAGAGTACATAGCCAAGGTACTTGATCAATTCAATATGGGATGTGCTAAGCTAGTTAATACTCCATTAGCCAACCACTTCAAGCTATCTAAGGAACAAGGTGCAAAGACGTAGGAGGAACGGGACTACATGACTAAAGTCCCATACGCATCAACTATTGGAGTCTCATGTATGTTATGGTGAGCACCAGGCCAGACATTGCTTAAGCAGTGAAAGTTGTTAGCAGGTTCATGAACAACCCCGTGAAGGAACATTGGGAAGCTGTGAAGTGGATTCTTAGATACTTGGTAGGTACTAAGGATGTAGGGTTGTGCTATGGTGGATTGAAAATCAAGCTACAAGGCTACGTAGATTCAAATTTGGCAGGAGACATCGACAGCAGAAGAAGCACTACAGGTTATGTCTTTACTCTATGTAGTACTGCAGTCAGTTGGGTCTCTCAGTTATAGAAGATAGTATCTATCAGTACGACGGAAGAAGAATATGTTGCAGCTACAGAAGCATGTAAGGAGATGGTGTGGATGCAAGGTTTCATGAAAGAGTTGGGTAAGAAGCAAGCAGATTTCAAGCTGTACAGTGACAGTCAGAGTGCAATACACTTGGCTAAGAATTCAGCCTTTTATTCAAGGAGCAAGCATATTGCCATCAGATATCACTTCATACGTTCGTTACTGGAAGATAGATCAATTATTCTAGAGAAGATTCATACAAGTGAGAATCCTGCGGATATGCTGACCAAGGTGGTCACATGGGAGAAGCTGAAGATCTGTTCAGCTTTGATTGGTCTTCAGGATTGAAGATGGGGAGGTGGTGCACTCAGGATAAAGAAGATAAAGGTTTATGGCGATGTGTCTCCAAGTGAGAGATTGTTGAGATGTGGAGCCACATCTGGACGGCCGCTCGTCCAGTCAAGTGCCCTGCTCGACCGGTCGAGTGGCCCACTCGACCAGTCGTGGACTGGCTCGACTCAAAGTCCAGTGAGCATCGATTTTTTTGGTTCCGCTACACTCGACCGCTCGAGGCCCATGCTCGACCAGTCTAGGTTATGTAGATTCGTTTCCGGATTTGATGCGGACTGCGGATTTTTGAATCGATTTTCACAGAGGTGCGAAAGGGGAATTGCTTAAATTATAAATAGGGGTTCTTAAGGCTTTTCTAGGTATTATGAGAGTTATTCTAAGGTGTGGGCAAAGGGTTTTCTCTGTACTTCCAAGGGAGAGGTTAGTATACTGCCTTGTAATCTTCGTTTTTCCTTCATAGAAGTTTGCATCCGTGGTTTTTTACCCTTCTTTTTATGAAAATAAAATTTTATTAAAATAAACGAACAGATATACAATCTTTCGGGTTAGCTCCCACAAAAAGGAAGGAGCCACACCTATCATATACCGACTCCCCCACAAGACCAGACAAAAACAAGGGCAGAAACCTAGGGGCTATACAAAAAGACCTAAAGAAAGAAAACCAAAGCCACAACAGGGGCTACACTCGTAGATTTCCCAGACCTGCCTTATCTAGGACCAAAAGACCTCTTATCTTCCTTGGTAAATCTGACAAGGAACGATAAAAGGAATTGGGGCTGCCTTCAGACGCCAATCTGGCTAACGCGTCAGCCACTGAATTTCCTTCACGGTAAATGTGCCTAAATGACAGGCTTAGGTTGCAGCGGAGACGCTGGATGGCTCCCAGTCTATACCAGATGCTCCAAGGGCAATGAAGCGCGGTCTCAGCTGCAGCATCCACCACAACCTTCGAGTCGGATTCAACGATGATACGGGAGAAACCCAATTTACTGCATAAAGTAAGGCCATCTAGCATTGCCTGGGCCTTCGCACTCGTGTTTGTGGATAGACCGTAATACCTATTAAATGTGAAAATGACCCTGCCTTGGGAGTCCCTAAGCACCCCACCACCACCACTCTCCCCCGGATTCCCATGAGAGGAGCCATCGATATTAAGCTTAACCCAGCCATGAATCGGCTTATGCCACCTGACAATCTGAGGAGCTACTTCAATGGGACCCCTACCACCGTCCAAATGCAACGCCTGCAAGGAAACAGAGTCCTTGAAGGACCGAGGTTTGCTGGCTGGCAGGAGGTTGCCGATTTCCCGCATCCTTCTTTTCACTCGGACAATCACCGCACAGCTTGACATGATGACCCCTTCAAACCGCGAAGCGTTGCGACCTAGCCATAACTCCCAGACGATAAGCGCTGGAGCCAGGCCTAAGAGATACTTAAGATGAGAGGAAGAAGAAGCCCGAGAGGCCCAAAAGTTGATCTTCTGCTGAATGGACTGATTGCGGATTAAAGGGACATAAAAAAGCCTATGGAAGTGAGCCCAGACCTTGGTAGCGATGATCCCATCACAGAAAATATGGTCCAAGCTCTCGACTGCTGGAGTGGATGGGGAGACGAGGATCTACTGGGCATCTGTTGGCGAGTGAACGGTGGGCTGATTGGTCGACCTCGGCCAAATGGGCACAACAGTAGCGACATTGACTGGTGAAAAGAGGAGGTCCCTGCTCGGCACCCCTACCTCGATAGACAAAGGAATAGAGGGGCCATCAACGTGTCTAATCTAGACATCAGAAATGAGCGTAGGCTGGGAACAGTGCAGTCCATCAGAACTGGGGATAGCCGAGCTTCCTGATCTGACTGAAGGCTGCTGCCTGGAGTGCAGAGGATTGGAGGTGTGGATCCCTGGAGATTTACCATTGACATACTGACCGCTGACGTTCACAGGCTCATACGCCCCTGAGCAACATTCACACCTGGACACAAGATTAACTCCAGAGTTCTGCACAGCAGTATCAACAGGAACAACTGCATACATTATCTTCCATAGAAAAATACCAATTTTGGGGTGAAGCACGTCATTCCAAGCCCACCGCGTCCAGAGAAGCTTCTGTCATTGGTGCCGAATGCCATTCCAAGCGGACTTTAACGTGAATCTGCCTGACGCAGTCAAGTCCCAAGCCAGCACGTCTTCCCTGTCAGACAACGGAGCCGGATTATGCCATATTGTCTGAATTGTGGAGTCAGGGAGAATATCCTGAATTAGATGCCAGACGGGGCTGCCAGCAAGAGCGAAAATTTCACTGAGCAAAACATCCTAGAGCTGAGGAGGAATAGGGTTTGTTACTGAAGAAGCGAGAAAACCATCACCTAACCAATTTTGAAACCAAAAGTTAACTCTCCCTTTACCAATAAGCCATTTGGAGTGGGTAATTACAAATGGGAGAGAGTTGGAAATGTCCTTCCAGACGGTGGAATTAACAGCTGAGTTCCTTCCAGATGAATGAATAAGCTTGTTGGAATATTTTGCCATCATTAGTCTTGCCCAAAGGGACCTCCCTTATAAGAAGCTTCTTCCCATTTTAATTCTGCAGGCTTCCATCATGTCGATCATGCTTCTTGTACTAAGCCCACCCTTTGAGATGGGGTAGCAGATCTTCTCCCAGGAAACCTAATGCTTCTTCTTTTTTCCTTCTGCACTTCCCCAAAAAAAGTTGGCGAAACCTGATTCAAGAATTCTACAAGTTGCTTTAGGGATATTAACTGTAGACATTGTATGTATAGGAATGCTAGATAATACATGCTTAATAAGGGTCAGTCTAGCAGCTGGATTAAGAAATCTTGATTTCCAACCCTCAATCTTGCCCAAGACCTTCTGAACTAGCGAAACCAACAGAGGAGCCCTAACTTTACCCTTGGTGAGAGGAATCCCGAGGTAGGAGCAAGGGAGATTACCTTGATTGAATCCAGTGATATCTTTGATTTTCCGGGCTTTACTTGCCGCCACATTGTTGGGAAGAATAAAGGATGTTTTGCTTGCATTCACCTTCTGGCCAGACACGTCTTCATAGTCCCTGATGAAGGAAAGCAGGGAGCGAACTGTCGCTAGCTTGGCATTAGAGAACAAAATCGCATCATCTGCAAAAAATAAATGGGTTAGCATAGGACAGTTTTTTGGAAGTTTGAATGGATGGCAGGCTCCTGATAAGAACAAGTTACGGATTCCCCGACTGAAAACATCAACTGTCAGGATGAACAAGGAGGGAGATGGTGGGTCCCCTTGACGTAAGCCTCTGGAAGAAGGGAAGAAACCAAAGGCCCTTCCATTAATAATAACCGAAAACCAGCTACCCATCCAACAACGCTAGACTTGGTGAATCCACCCGTGATGAAAACCGAATCTTTGGAGCACTTGGGTTAGAAAAGGCCATTCCACCCGATCGTAAGCTTTTTCCATGTCCAATTTAAGGATCATGTTCCCTCCAAACACTTTGCAATCCAACTCATGAGTCATCTCCCTCGCGATCGAAATGTTCTTCGCTATGTCTCTACCCTTAACAAAAGCCCCTTGTTCTTCTGAGATGATGGAGGGAAGGATAAGGGCTAAACGAGACGCTACAGTCTTGGAGAAGATCTTCATAATAACATTGCACAGGCTAATGGGACGATAGTCCCCAATAGATTTAGGGTTTAACTTCTTAGGAATGAGGCAGATGTTATTGCATTGGAATGCTCTTGGCATGGGGCTTCCTGCAAAAAAAATCCTTCGCCGCTTCGAAAATATCTTTACCAACAATGTCCCAAAATGCGGAGAAGAGAGCACTTCCAAAACCATCCGGCCCAGGGGCGCTATCGACCGGGATGGCTAACGCTGCTGCCTTCACTTCTTCAAACATGATTGGGCTCATCAGATCCGAGTTCATTTGCTCCATTACTATCTTCGGGATAGACGATAAAATAGCCCCATTCGCTGCCCTGTCTTGAGAGGAGAAAAGGACCTTAAAATAATCCTCAACCGTCCTTCCTATGTCCTCGCTTCTTACAAGGGTCTCACCCGTAGAGGAGATAATTTTGTCGATCACCTGTTTTCTACGCTTCGCCAAAACTGACTCATGAAAGAATTTTGAGTTCATGTCCCCTTCTTGCAGCCACGTTATTCTGGACTTTTGTTTCCAGAATATCTCTTGTTGAAGTTCAGCTAGTTTGTGATTTTGATGGGCTACATTCAGCTTTTCCAGGTTGGCAGCAGAATTGCATTGAATAAGGTTTAATTCGGCTCTGGCTATCTCATCCTCAGCCCTATTCACGTTGTTGTGGACGTCTCCAAAAACTGTCTTATTCCAATCTTTAAGAGCCCTTTTTAAGTATTTCAGCTTTACGAACACTTTAAACATTGGAGCGGCTGCCACTTCAACATCCCAGATTTCCTTTACTACCCTTTTAAAGTCATTGTGGGTGGTCCACATTCGTTGGAAGCGGAAAGGGCGAGGAAAGTCTGCACTGTTGTCCTTAAAGCTCAAAAGAATCGGAGAATGGTCCGAGAAAGATCTTGAGAGGTGATTAATTTTGAACATCGGTAGTGAACTCATCCAAGTAGCGTTAACAAGCATCCTATCTAGCTTGTTTGGGTTTTTCCACGTATATCTTGTCTTGTGGTTTGTTTGGAATGCTTTGATTCTTCTTCTACTTTATATTTTTTTTTTCTTGTTTATCGTTTGTGGGTGAGACCAGAGATTGGATCTTAGTTCACTGCGTTGTTGGCGTGTTGCACAACAGGGGGACTCAATAAAACTTGACTCAGAACTACTCAACACCACTTAACACCATTTACTCTTGCTCCGGTGGTTGACTCTCAGGAGTTTCAACACCTGGTCAAGGGTTGGAGTATCCATAGGTGGTGAAATCCCACTACGGCATGAGTGTGTGGGGGTGTGTGTGCGTGAGAAAAAAAAAAATTGTCAAACGACTACAAAAATACTCCCATCTGCTGGAGAAACTAGTCTAGTTTTCGCGTCAACCTGACTCTTGTGGGTTTCTTGTCAAGCCAACGTTTTGTGTTTCAAAGTACTATGCTTCATTCAAAATGTCATCAAGGTGTGGCCCACTTTTCGCACTGGATGGATAAGAGAATTCCAGTTTGTTGTAATATAGTCGGGCCACATCATCACACACTGCATTTAATGCAGTAATGCTGACCAATCAGGATGCAGGAAAGCAGGAATTTTCTGTTTGTTTCAAGCTGGGGATCCGGATTCATGGGATAATTCTGTGTCGTTAACCCATAGACAGGAAAGAAATGGTTGTACTGGAAGTTCACATACAGCTTAATTTTCAATCAGTGCACTATTTAACATCAAAGGAATAGTTATACTGAAACAAAACCCTATTTGATCACATACATCTTGTTGTCGCTTGCCCATATAATGAAAATACAGATGAAATATGATAAGCAAGGAGGTATTAAAATGACATGATAAGATCAATCAAACTCTCCAATGACTCATATGAAGAACCTTCGTTATACAACTCATTGAATTTTCCTTTAGAGAACTCGTCCTCTTTCTCCTCTACTCTCCTTCAGTCTCCACCATCAATCTCTTATGGCCCGCTTTATCTCACCTCTCTGGAACCCATTCCCAAGTTGTAGTCCCACCCTCCAAACGTGGCTCACATGCCTAGCATTCACCTTTTGGTCCCATAAATAAGGACAACATAGCATGGGGACCCCTTCGTATATGCTATCCAACGTGGATTTCCAACCATTGTGTGTCGGAAATCCTCCCACTGATGGATGGGCCAGAACTTCTTGTTGTGGGTCCCACTTAATGATCAGGCTCCTCTCCCTCGCCTTCTCTTCGAACCCTTAAGACAGTTCAACCCATTCGTGGCCGTTGAATGAACAGGGGCGGACCACCCACAAGAACGGCTGGGTCACTATAGGCGAGGCCCCAAGCTATCTCCACAATTTCTGTTTTATCAATGGAAGCTAAGCTCCCAAAACTGGCATAAATGACTAACCGTGGCGCTTGATTATCTAGCCAAGCCATGCAGATGTGGTATTGTGTTAGCAAGCTGTTCAAAGAACCCTGTGAGAATTTATTGAGCGGGCTGATTGTGAAGATCTGAACGGGATGATAATCTTGTCTATGTTTATCCAGTGCTATTGGTTGGAGACTGTTCGATGCGTTCACCAGGAAGTCAGAAGAGACCTTCGTTGCATTCTTGTTGCTGGTAAATAATCGATATACCATCTCAGGATCCATCTTGCTGAAGTTGGGTAGATCCTTGACTCTGGCGGGAAGAAACTCTGGGAGCAGCGAATCCAGCCCTTGATCGGGTTACACAGATTAGTGAAAGAGTTGATGGGTGTTATTGTTTACTCCTACACTGTTTGATAGAGCTAAGGGTTTTGCTGTCATTGATTGATGACTTGTCTGAGTTGTATCAGACTCAGTTGAGTCTGATCCAGTTTATGAGTCGCTCTATTTTTTTGTTTTTTTGTTTTGTTTTTGTTTTTGTTTTTTTTTTTTTGAAGATAATATGCACAGCGAGCAAGGGCAGCACAAAGATTCATACAAATTCCAGCTGATGCAGAGCTGAATTGATCTCCTTCCTTCATCGCACCTGGCCATAAGTTTCCCACTTCTTTTTTTTCTTTTCTTTTTTTTTTTTTCTTTCTTTATTTTTTATTTTTGGAGTTAGTATGCTTCTTCTTCTTCTTCTTCTTCTTCTTCTTCTTCTTCTTCTTATTATTATTATTATTATTATTATTATTATTATTATTATTATTCCACTCTGCATGCATCCAAAAACCATACCCTTCCATGCCAACAAGAGCATCAATATGATTTTCAAACAGCCCACCCACACACCCACTCGAGCTCACCAACACCTTCCAACAGCGAGCTGACCCAAAAACATCATTCATCATTCTCTCCCGATAGAGAATCATGCACAGCATCATCGATAATGCCATGAACATCCCCTGTATGCAGACACCATTCACAACATACATTGCTCATCAATACAACATATGCGGCCATATGCCGCCCTTGAACATCGCACCAGCCCCACAGGTTCAACCACCCCAATATCCTTTCACCTCCACACACACCCTGCATTCCCACAAAACATTGCGGGAAGAGGTCAGCATACTTGAGGGAATTCACACTGTAACCATCCAAAATTTTAGGTAGGCTAAAATTCAAATTTTAAAATTTTAAAAGGGAATGATCAAATTGGTTGTAACAATCAACCATTATCTTTTCATAAGGGCGAAGCATTCTCTCCCAGAAGGAGGGAGGGAGAGAGAGAGAGAGAGAGAGAGAGAGAGAGAGAGAGAGAGAGAGAGAGAGAGAGAGAGAGAGAGAGAGAGAGAGAGATGAAGAAAAAGAAAGGCTTGCAAGATCGGTACTTTATTTAGTATTATTCTATTTATTTATTTATTTATATTATTATGCTTAGAGCCTGCATGATAAACATTGCGGATTTACCATGGGGACAACCTGTGTGCACATATATCAACAAGTGTATATATACATGGTACACCTTGGAGCACCTTAGGAATGTAAAACAAAACATGTTAGCCAGACTTGTTTTGCTTTTACTTAAATTACGTATTGGGCTTATTGATACATATGTAGCCCGATTGATCCAGGTAATTAAATTTCGAGAATCAAAATATAACAAACCTCGAAAATTAGGCCAAATCAACATTTGAGTGAAACATAATATCCTAAATAGAATTCAGGGTATATTTACAGTTGGAAGATCAATATATCGAGTCCGCAAGAACTTCCAATGAAAATAATAATTCTTTTGACCTTTCAAAAATAATTCGATGAATCAATTAACAACACGGATCTCAGACAGATAGTTATAAGGGCTCAAGATGATGGTGGTATATGTTTTAGTGGTAAAAAAATGGTCCACGTTGTTCAGGATGGTACGATCCACCAAAATCACGAATCTAGTTCATTTTTTTACCCGTATCATAAAAAAAAATGGTAGTAAACTGATGAATGAAATAGATTTAGTATACACACATTATGTGTTGACGATCGGAAAAAATATATAAAATATATATAAAGTTAAAAACTCTTCTAGCGTATAAATGTAAAACTAATGTATTTATGTAACCAAAATTGATCTAAATTTGTGTCATCTATGTAAGGCTGTCTTGATACAAGGGACAATTTCATACCATTCATTAATTTTGTCACTTAATAAGAGACTTGAGTTAAAAAAATTAACTTGAAAGAAACCTAGGTGGACCAAAGTGCCTTAAACAATGAAAAATGAATTGTTACTATTGAGCATTTGTGTGGGCCATAGAAGTGTTGTTTCGATGAGATTTTTGGGTCACCCCTTATGTGAGGATTACCTATCTCACCTACGGTTCAAATTATCATGGGACTTATTTAAATAAATAAATATAAAATTTCAGATCCAACGTTGGAAATGGGTACGGTTTCTAGATGTTGGAGACCATCTTGGGCGAGAGATTGTGGACCCTATAGTGATATATGTATTGTATCCACCCCGTCCATTTGATTTGGAAGGCCACTTTGGGCTTAGGGTGTAAATTTAGGACATATCCAAAGTTTGTGTGACTCGTACCGTAAGAAAACAATAGTGGTTATACGATAATCTTTTACATTATCACAGCTCCCATAGATTTTGAATTGGACCAAAATTTCTTCCCGAGGTTCACCAGAGTGTTGGTAATCATGTAATCAGTTCAGATCCTCATATTAGGATTCACATTGAAAAAATGTGTCATATATATATATATATAATATAATATTTATACCATATGTCTTATATAAGGCGGGATGTGGATGTGTTAGACAAGCTTACCAATCCAAAATAGACATTGAAACCATAAAAAAAAATCTAGTTTTCATCTCCCTTTGCTCACAAAAGCCTTAAGCACATTCTTAAATATCCTAATCCTCAATTACAAACCCTTAAATAAAGTTAAAACCGAAACAAAGAACAAATCATGCAATTCTGCAAAATTGTGCTCGTTGTCGATGGGACCTTCGATGGGCATTGACAACCATTGAAGACCAGTCGATGAATTCAATTGCATCAAGTAGTAACTTCAAAACTGTCCAGCGAGCAAATAGGAATTTTTCAAATTTTCGCGATGGCATTGAGAGGTCTGTTGATGACATCACAGACCCTATTACAGACATATTTAAATAAGACATCAAATAACATAACTATTCCAAAAACAGTCATAGAAATGGTTTATAGTCGTTCCTAATTTTTAGCGACGCCAAACGATCATGAATTGTTCCTAAATTCTTCCTGAATGGTTTTCAACCATTGCTGATCAGCGATTTTGGTGTAGTTGTTATCCCCTCTCTGCATGTAGCATGCTCCCATCTAACTCCTCTCTCTCTCTCTCTCTCTCTCTCTCTCTCTCTCTCTCTCTCTCTCTCTTAAACGAAAGTCGAGTATATTGATCTAGACAAAAAGTACATTCAGGTCTCCCGAGGAAAAAAGGACCAACAAAAGACCTTTCGTAATAAACACCAAGCAAGACTAAGAGCGAACCACGAAGGGGCGACAAAAGAACCGCATACCAGGAAGGGATTACTTGCTTCTAACAGCACCTAAGCCAACCTTGTCTAAGAAAAGAAGCCCTTTGACCTCACTGGGAAGGGCATCTTTGCTCGAGTAGCCAATACGGGATTGGGACGAGCTCCCCAACCGAGCAAGCGCGTCCGCCGAGGCATTACCTTCCCTGAAAATATGAGAGAACTCCACCTCCCCGAGACGGCGGAGCTTCTCCGTTCTAAGAAGCCAACTTTTCCATTTCCAGCCTAAGCCCGCATTTCCTTTGAAAGCCCGAACCACTAAGTCTGAGTCTGATTCAATCACCACCTTGAAGATACCTTTGCTAAAACAAAGAGATAAATCGTCGTGAGCCACTCTCAATTCTGCACCAATGTTAAACATCAACCCATAACCAAACGAGAAACCGAAGATGACGTCACCCTTCTCATTTCTACAAATGCCTCCACATCCTGCCAACCCCGGATTACCTCTTGAGGACCCATCCACATTGACTTTCAACCAGCCCGAAGGTGGTTTCCGCCAAGACACCACCGAGTGTTTAGTCGGCCACCCATCAACAGACCTACCAGGCAAGGATCTAGGAGGAAAGAAAATCGATCGTGTCATGGAGAGTGACCACGACACCCGAGCAATCACAGCAGCAGCAGAGGGAGCTTTCTCATCGAAGACAGCTCCATTCTTGGCTTTCCACAATTCCCACCAGATGAAGGCGGGTGCTAGGTGTTGTGAGTTCGGCGACGAGATGTGTCCCACATATGACCTTCTCCACTGAAACATTCTAGCAACCACCGATTGCGTCTGCAGGACTGAGATTCCAAAAGTCGATCCGAAGAAAGACCAAACTGCCGAGGCTAATTCTCCATTAAGGAATAGATGAGAGTGGGACTCCACCGAAGGGCCACGAACTGAACCAATGTTGTAACAAATACATCTAGATGTGAGCGAAATTCCTCTAGATTGCACCACTGTCTCCACAGGAATGGCTTTGTGGATCAGTTTCCAAAGAAACATAGAGATTTTCAGTGGCAGATATTCGTTCCAAACCCACCTAGCCCAGACCTTCCTGGGAGCCATTGGTCTATTTGCCACCCAGGCCGATTTAACTGTGAAAACACCTGAAGTAGTGAATGGCCAAAAGGGAGAGTCAGGACCTTTAGATAGACAGAAACCGCCTTGAAAAATATGATCAATAGCTTGCTGGGGAAGCAGGGAGAGAGCTCTAGAGGGAGGGAGAGGGCCGCCTGGACCCAAGACTTGATTGATTGTTAGAGTCAGAGAGTCAACAGGAATGTCTTCAGTCACCAGGTTCTGGAGCGGACCAAGGCCCGTCCAGTTTGACGTCTAGAAATTACTGTTCCCTGCCCCAATCTCCCACTGAACCTTAGCTTCAATAACCGGCAATAATCTGGAAATCCTCCTCCAAAACGGTGATCCAAGGCTAGCGTAGCCTCTATGAATTTCAGAGAGTTGCTGACAGGCATATTTCACTGCCATGTAGGAAGCCCAAAGGCTGGAATCCGTGTGGAATTTGAAGGCCCAAGCCAACTTTAAATGCAACGCAGTCATAGTATCAGATAGCTTACGGATACTAAGCCCGCCTTCATCTAACGGTAGAACAATGGTCTTCCAACTTTACCAATGAAACTTTCTCTTCCCATTTACCCATCCCCAAAAAAAGACTGCAAACTTTCTCTCCAACTCGGCCAGGACCACTTTTGGGAGGGCGGTAGATGCCAAAGAATGAATGGGAATATTCCCCAACATATGTTTAATGAGGACCGCTCTCCCAGCTTGCGACAGAAATCTAGTTTTCCAACCGCCGATCCGACCCTCCACTTTGTCCACCAAGGATTGAAAGGCACTTGCCTTCAGTCTATTTACAGCCAGGGGAATGCCAAGGTAGAGAAAAGGGTCGTTTGACCTAGCAATTCCAAGGAGGTTTGAAATGGCTCTAATCTTGGACGCTGGGATCTTATCCGAGCAAAGGAAGTAGCTTTTCCCACGATTGATGCATTGTCCAGATACTTTTTGATATTCATCCAAAAGGGCCTTAATCTTACGAAGGGAGGGTAGTCCACCATTTAAGAAAAGCAGGGTGTCATCCATGTATAGGAGACGGGAAATCAGCGAGCAGCCCCTCCTTTGAGCGAAAGGTGAACATTGCCTAGATGACATGAGATGATTTAGGCCATGGCTAAGAACATCAGCGCAGAGAATGAAGAGGCTTGGGGAGAGCGGGTCACCCTACTACAGCCCTCACGAGGACTTGAAAAAATCCGCAGCCTCACCGTTAATTAATACCGAGAACCAACAGCTAGCCCAATAGTTTTCTACTAAGCTCATCCATTTATGGCAGAAACCAAAGTGCCCAAGAACCTGTTTAAGGAAAATCCAATCCACCCTGTCGTACGCATTTTCCATATCTAATTTCAAAACAATGTTACCTCCTTTGCTCTTTCTATTTAAATCTCTGAACAGCTCTTGAGAGAGTGTGATGTTTTCGGAGATCGAACGACCCTTGATAAAGGCACCTTGCTCAGTTGAAATTAGGGAAGGCAGCAAAAAGTTTAACCTGAACGCGATTATCTTCGATAGAATTTTGTAAAGGCAGTTACATAAACTGATTGGCCTATAGTCCGACCACCTTCTTGGGGCAGGACCCTTGGGGATGAGACAGAATTGACCGCTCGAGGCACCTTTCCCCCCTGGAAGAAATATATCATTGCCTTATGAATATCCTGACCGATAATGTCCCAGCAGGATAAGAAAAATGCACCTGAGAAGCCGTCAGGGCCCGGGGCTCCCTCTCTCGGGATGGATAGCACTGCTTGCTTGACCTCTATTAAGGACGGAGGCGCCATCAGCTGGTGGTTTATCTCCTGTGTCAGCAAATGGGGGACTAAATCTAGCAGCGTAGACTCCTCGCTAATGGAGAGTGCTCAGAAAATCTATCTTGAAAATGGCGCACCGCCTCTTGCTTGATCTCTTCCTTGTCCGTTAATTCTTCCCCTGAATCTATCACAATTTTGTTAATTGTAGCTTTGCATTGTCGCTATGTTGTGGACGCATGGAAAAACTTAGAGTTCTGGTCACCCTCCTTGAGCCAGCTATTTCTCGCTTTCTGTTTCCAAAATAGCTCCTGCTTGATCTCAAGTTGGGCTAGGTGATTTGAGGCTGCTTGGAATCTGGCCTGAATGTTGCTATTTTGGCTCTGAATGGACGAGTGTTGTTGCAATAAAAAGTCAGTCGTTTCAAGCTCTGTTTCTGCTGCTTTCATCTGATCAAAGATATTGCCAAATTGTTCCTCGTTCCAGAATTTTAGCTCAGCCTTGACACTCTTAAGCTTAGAAAGCACATTGAAAACCGGGTGATAAGATTCAGCTTTATCCCAAGCTGCTTTAACTACCTAAAGGAAAGCATCATCCCTAGTCCACATTATCTGAAATCTGAACAACCTTGGGCTGACAGTGGGTAGGGGAGGGAAGTCCAAAAGAAGTGGATTGTGGTCGGAGTTCACCCGAGGGAGGTGCTCGATTCGAAAACGAGGAAAATAGGATGTCCAGAGACCATTGATGAGCATTCTGTCTAGCCTCACCCAGATTCTAGCCGCACCCGCTTGGTTGTTGCACCACGTGAAATGCGGTCCAGTGAATCCCGCGTCGACCAGCCCAACACTCTCGATCGCCTCAGAAAATTCCCTGGCGCTATGCCTGTTGAACTCGCCTCAGCTTCGTCTTTCTGTAGCATTAATGATCGCATTGAAGTCACCACCCACTCCCCATGGGCTATGGATAGACGATGACAGATCCGCTAACTCGTCCCAAAGAGCTCACCTGAGAATTCTAGAGCAGCTGGCATAAACAGACATGAGATAAACAGACAGCTGAATATGCTGCACCTGAATCTGAACAATTAAGGATTGGTTAGAAGCTTTAAAAATTGAGCAGGATAACAAATCTTTATAGAAAAACTAGATTTTTCCACCCTCATTATTATTAGAGAAGGAGAGGTGGAAACCAATACTTAGCCAATTCTGATTCTGTGAGCTAGTTCCCCTGATTAACACGGTGAACTCTTTTCATGATATTTGAAGGAAATACTTTGTTTGACAGAGAGGTTTAAAATCCAAAAGAAAATATCAAACCAATGCTACAACGACTCCTGAAGTAGCCATTGAGATCGCATTATCCCAATTTTGGATCACCATGCATTGGCCATGAAGAGACTAAACATGAAAAGAAACTCACCTCTATCAACCATTAATGGAACTTGCTTGAAGAGGATGACAAGAAAGAAATGATTGTATTGAAAGTTCACATACAGCTTAAATTACAATCAGTGCACTATTTAATATCAAAGGAATATAGATATACTGAAACACAGCTCCGTTTGATAGGCATACATCTTGTTGTAAGTTGCACACAGAATGAAAATACAAATGAAATATGATAAAGAAAAATAGGCATTTAAAATGACCTGATAAGATCAATCAAACTCTCCAATGACTCGTATGAAGACCCTCCTTTTCTTATACAACTCATTGCATTTTCCTTTAGACTAGATATCCTCTCTCTCAACTCCTTCCCTTCAGTCTCCACCATCAATCTTCTTATGACCCACTCTATCTCAGCTCTCTCGAACCCATTCTCAAATTGCAGTCCCACCCTCCAAACATGGCTCACATACCTAGCATTCACCTTTTGGTCCCATAAATAAGGACAACAGAGCATGGGGACCCCTTCACAGATGCTCTCCAAAGTAGAATTCCAACCATTGTGTGTCCAAAATCCTCCCACTGATGGGTGGGCCAACACTTCTTGTTGTGGGGCCCACTTAACGATCTGGCCCCTCTCTCGCGTCTTCTCTTCGAACCCTTCTGGCAGTTCGACCCAATCATGGCCATGGATGGAGCCAGGCCGGACGACCCACAAGAAGGGCTGGTCACTATTGGCTAGCCCCCAAGCTATCTCCACCACGTCTGTTTTATTAATAGAAGCTAAGCTCCCGAAGCTGACATACATGACGGAACGTGGCGCCTGTTTGTCTAGCCAAGCAATGCAGTTGTAGTCTTGTTTTAGCAAGCTGTTTGAAGCGCCTGGCGAGAATTTATGGAGTGGGCCAATTGCAAAGATTGGAAGGGAATGATAACCTTCTCTAAGTTTCTCCAATGCAATTGGTTCAAGACCGTCAAATGTGTTCACAATAAGACCCGAAGAGGTGTTTGTCCCTTTCTTCACGTTGGCTGCCAATCGATCCACCATCTCTGGATCTGTCAAGCTGAAGTCGGGGAGATCCTTGATTCTGAGAGGTGGAAGCTCCGATACTAAGGCATCTGGCCGTTTATCTGGTTGAGATAGATTCATGAATGCGTTAATGATAATCAACATTTACACCCACACCCTACTATAGATATCACATAGGTCTGAGCTGTGTATGGCCCACCACGATGTGTGAGAGCCATCTATCCCCATCCATTAGATTATATTCTCCCCCTCCCTTATAAGTCGTCCTCAACAAGTAGCACATTGTGCCTTGTGATGTGTCCCACCTAAGCTTTGGATTGGGATGATTGATTTGGATTTCACACACCAATGGACTCCACAAAGCTTAGAGATGGTAATTACTATAAGTTTTTTTTATTATTATTCAAAATGCAGTTCTCATATAAGAAAGTTGATGTACAATTGAGTATTTCGAGTAGGCTCCACAGAAAAAATACGGGCCTCACCTATCTTTTCAACGAAGCTGAAAAACAGGGGAAAAGAGGAAGGACTAACTAGAATCTGAGAAAATAAGAACTTCGCAATCCTAGGAGCAGCGAGGGCGCTGAGCACGATGGACAGAGGATTAGGATTCTCTAACCGTTCCTATTCCCGTGCGATCGAGGAGGAGGTCCCCACGAGGGATGGTGGGGAGATTTGCTGCCTGGTTGTATTCCCTAGCCATTTGATCTGAGCTGGCCAACCAAGCCAGGCCATCCGCCACTCTGTTCGCCTCCCTCCTGGTGTGGATGATGGTGATAGATATCATTCCGTGATGCGTTTCGAGTTGATTTTAATGTCCCATGAGGTCGAGCTGTGTGGGCCCCACCGTGATGCGTTTCGAACATCAACACCATCAGTTAGATGCACCATTCCATCGTGGGCCTAGGTCTCAAAAATCAAGTCAATCCGTGACTTGTGTGGGCCACACCATATACAGAAGTTGAGAGGTGTCGTGCACCATTAAAACATTCATTACCATTTTTTTGGGCCCACCGAGATGTGGTTTGCAAATCCAGCCCATCCATTATGTGTGTCCCACTTGTATGAGGGTTCAAACCAATTAGTTTCAGGCCCATGCAAATTTCAGGTCGGCCCCACCAAGTGCTTTTATATGTTTTTAGCATGTCTTCACATGATTTTAGATGGTATGGCCCACCTGAGTTCCGTATACGGTTGATTTTTGGGATATCCCATAATTTAAAGGGACGCATCAAATGTACGGTGTTGATGTTCGAAACGCATCACGGTGGGGCCCACACAGCTCGACCTCATGGGACGTTAAAATCAGCTCGAGCGCATTATATATATATAATATATATATATATATATATATATATATATATATATATATATATATATATATATATATATATAATATATGCTCTGCACACTAGTTGGTACATAACACGTGCGAACTTTGATTTGCATTTCTCTTTGTATAGTCCACCAGAGTTTTAAATCACGATGAAAATTGGTCTCGTAGGATTTCATGCAATTCTACATCACATGGACCGTTCGGATTAGATGCATGTGTGCAAAGATGCGCATGTACATAGGTGAGCATATATATATATATATATATATATATATTATATATATATATATATAATATATATATATATATATATATATATATATGTGTGTGGGGGGGGGGGGGGGGTGCTGTGTGGGTCCCACCGTGATGTGTGTCGAACATCTACCCCATTAGGCAGATGCACCATTTCATGGTGGGCATAGGGCTTAAAAATCAAGTCAATCCGTGACTTGTGTGGGCCACACCACATACAAAAGTTGACAGGGGTTACCCTCCTTTAAAAGATTCATAATCATTTGTTGGGCCCATTGAGATGTAGTTCACAAATCCGTATACGGCTGATTTTTAGGATATCTCATAGTTTAAATGGGACCCATCAAATGGACGGTGTTGATGTTCGACACACTTCAGGTGGGGTCCACACAGCTCGACCTCGTGGGAAGTTCCCGTGAGCTCGACTGCATAGAACATTTTCTCATATGCGCACAGTTCACGTTCACGCACGAGATATTTTGCGCACCAACCAACACAAGTATAAAGGTAAGCTGGGATTAAGCCCCACTGTGATGCATTCATGAAATCCACCTCGGTCATTAGATCCATGATATAAATTTAGCCGTACGTCTAAAAAAAGTAGGTATATTCGTGATTTAGATGGGCCACACTAAGTGAAACCATTTGGATAATTGGCATCCCTGTACTATTTTTGCTCATATGGCCTACGAACATTATAAACGTGGTTGATCTTTTATTCATATGACAAAATTATTGTCACACACCTTATGGATTGAGCGGATTTCAAAGACACATCAAGGTTGGCCCACCACAGTTGACTCAGTAATGGTTGGGATGCATCAAAGACGTAGACTAATGAATGTCGACCCTGTCCTCAGACCTTGCTACTGGTTGGTGGTAGTGGGCCCAACGATGATGTATATATTTAATCCAAGCTGTCCATCCATTTTTTCAGTTCAATTTATGACATGAACCTAAAAATGAGCAATATCTAAATTTAAAGTGGACCACACCACATGAAAATATTAATAGTGGTGATTAAACACCCATCATTTAAAATTCTTAGGTTACATTTTATTTGCCGGTAACAAAGACCTGGATGAATGAAAACACAAATATTAGCTTGATCCAAAACTTACTTTGGCTCAAAGAAGTTTTTAATGGTGGACTTTCCAGCAATCTTTCCTATGGCATGCATGGTCCACTTGAGATTGGATTTGACTCTTTTTTTTTATTATCATGCCACACATTCAGCTGGCAAAATAAATGAATGGCTTGGATTAAACACATACATCATTATTTGACGAACGAGTACCAACAAGCTGCTAGGTGGTTGCTAGCGGTAACAACCTGTAATCCACAGCCCATGACAACATCCCAACCAATATCCGGCCAGCTGGAGGTGGGCCCACCTTGACTTGTATGTAAAATCCACTCCAACCATAATGTGGCATATGATAATTTAGGTATATTGCTTCAACATCAGCCACATCTATAATTATAGTGGGCCACATGAGTGGAAACCTTATAGGGGACCCCACCATTTAAATTGCTTCACTTGGTGTGATCCACATACATCGCATATAAGTCTAATGTTTGATATCCATAGACTAACTTCCACAAGGTAGCTAATGGATGGAATGGATTTCACGTAAACATCATGGCAGGTCTCGTAAAAATTCAAATGTAGGCTTCTCTTCTCCCACTGTTTTCCTTTTTGTGACCCAGTAAATCATAAATCAGCCAGACTTTTTTCACACAATGGTTCAATTGATATCACAAACCGAATTGTCAGAGTGGATCACAGGAACACATTATGGCGAGGCTCACTTGTAGCACACTTGTCTAAGTTGGCATGACGAATGGGAATCGTGTCGCAGAAGTTATCCTATGGTACGGTGCGTGGGATACCAATATATATATATATATATATATATATATATATATATATATATATATATATATATATAATTTCCTATGCCCCTGGACAGCGCTGGTGGAGATGCCATCCTTTAGTGACCGAATGGACCCAAACAAAAGAAAAAGTTCATCAATCAGGTCACAGATGCTAGACGCAGCTGTTCATATGGGTTAGTCAAAGAAAACTTCCCCATATGTCGATGTGGCACACGTGTGCAAAATCCAGGCTTTCATCAGGTTCGCTCCAGAACTCAGGTGGGCTCACCACCAGAATAGTGGGATGGGGACGCAGTGTGTTGCGCCAACGGTGTTTTGTATATGCCATCTAATTCATGCAGAAGATGCGTCTCATCAGGATGCATACACAGTCTAAAAATAAGACCATTTGAAAACTATGGTGGGCCAAACCTCATGATTTTAAGAGGTTTTAGGCATAATTTTACATGGTGTGGTCCACCTAAGATCCAGGACGTCCTGAAGTTTGGGCGCCATGGAAAAAAAATTAATAATAAGGGGTCTTCGCCCACCCCAAAACAAGATTGCATTTGAATCCAATCAAAATTTCCCAAACACCCAAACAGGCCACAACGTACCTGCATACATACCTTTGATGGAAATGCATCCCTTTTCTTGTAGAAGCTTATAAGCTGCAATTGCCCAAGCAGCGGTGGCACCGTTCGTACGTAGCACAATCCTCGGCAGCCCCAACTTCTCAGCGACGGCTCCAGCGAAAGGGAAGATCACGTCGGTGATGATGCACTTAATCAGGCCATCTGGGCCGTCTGATAGTAACCGAGACAAGCAATCCTGGAACGGTACTTGGCACGTGTCGTTGAGGATGGAGATAAGGGTTATCGGGTCCTCGATTAAGGCCTGATCGTCCGATAAGCCGTCCGTTATGGACTCAAAGTGAAAGTTGGGGAAGTTGGATGGATTGGGAGAGTTGAAATGAGTATGAATTATGGTGATTGAGAATCCTTTGGAGTGTAGGAGAGTGGCCAGTTGAAGCATGGGATTTAGGTGTCCTTGGAATGGGATTGGGAAGATTACCAAACGAGGGGCTTTCATTTCCTGGATTTGCATGTCTTTTGCTGCTTCCATTGATTTTGAGATGTGGTCGGCTGCAGTGAAAATGAGCCACTTGCTTTTGGGCAATGTTGTGATGGGAGGGGAGCTAAACAGCAGGTTATATGTAATACTCAGACAGGATATGATGGTTGATGCACATTCCCTTAAAATCCATAGACGTGGTAAGTATTAACTCAAACCGAATACGGGTCGTCTGCACATAATCTCAACCGTTGCTTGCTAGAGCGTGCCCACAATCTTCGTTTCATCAAATTGGCAGAACGAAGCTTCATTAATGTGTCAACCCTGGAGTTCGGTCAGGTCGTGACCGTGGGGCCTACCTTGATGTATGTGCTATATATCGATGCCGTCCATCCGTTTTTTCAGCTCATTTTAGCGAGCGGGCCTAAAATAGAAGCAGATCCAAGTCTTAGGTAGACCACATCACAGGAAACATTGCGGCGATTGAATGGCTCCCGTTAAAACTTCATAGGGCCCACAGTAGTGTTTATTTGCCATACAACCTATCGATAAGGCCAAACAGACCTGGACGAAGTGAAAATACATGTACCAGCTTGGTCCAAAGCTTTTATGCCCCACAATAAGTTTTTTATGTCAATCATTATTTATTTTTCCTGTGGTGTGGCCCACCTGAGAACTGTATCTGCTTCATTTTTTTCGAACCTAAAATGAACTGGAAAAATAGATGAACGGAGTGGATGTATGACATATACATCTAGGTGGGCCCACAGTCATGGCTGACGAACTCGGTCAGGTCCCAACGTATGCATCCGCGTCCGACATAAATATCCAGGGCATCGAAATAAAAACTTCCCCCGCGGATCTTGATTTTGCCGGTGCATCTAGACGATTCTTCATGTTGGGATTAAAGCCGCACGGGACACACTCCATCCAGCTCCACGTATGCGTGTATAAGGTAGCCTTGCGATCAGGGCCGCACGGTGTTGGGTGAGCAGTGATAGGGGTTGTTCTTCCCAGTCCAATCCTAAACAACGCAAAAAACTAGTAGTAGATTTGTGGGTCCACCGTAGTGCGAGCATATCATCTAACCCGTTTAGCGTGCTTAATCCACTATGAAAGTAGGACACCCCAAACAAAAGTTCAACTAAAGCATTAGGTGGGCGTCACTTGTATTTGGATGTGTTTGGTCCGTTTTCTATTGTTTTTCATGGTGTGGCCCATCTGCTGATTATGTTAGCCTCATTTTTTTAATCTCCAATTTTAAGGTGGAGTGGCCTTAAAATTGGAGAATGTCATTCATAAGTAAAAATGCTCTCCACACGTATGCAAAACAAACTCTTGAGAGCGTTTTTCTGTCTTTAGGTAAAGTTCCTCTTAACATATGGTGATGCCTGCAGTAATGCAAAGTGACGCATGGATGAATGTGATTAGTTCAATCACCATGTTCCCCAAGGATAACTACTTCGAATCCACGAAGCTTCTCTGGACACCTCATAGAGACTTCTTGAATCCACAGGAAAAAAAAAAACAAAAAAAAAACAAAAAAAAAAAAAAAAAGAGTAAGAAAGTAAAATTATTATTCTAGAAATTTCATAAATTGATTGATGATTGTAATAAACGAGTCTACAATCTTTTAAATAAGGATACTAAGTCTTGGAAGAAGTGCTTAGAATAATTAGGAGAATAATGTGGTCCAAGTCAAATAGGATACTATAAGGGACTTCACTCATGATACTCAAATAAATTTTGGCGTCGATGTTTATCACCATTTTTCCTGTATTTTGCATTAGGCTCTTGAGCCGACACAATACATGTACTCATGTTCTCATTAACTTGATTAGTATAGATCAATTCCTTCACTTGTGATGATCTCACATTCTTTTTTAATCGTCCGACAATGAGGACAATTAGGTAAGCTAGCCTCATGGATAAGGTCTATGCGATGTTAGATGTCCCTCATGGGCGACAATCTATCAAGTAAATCTTCAGGCCAGAATTCTTTGAATTCATTTAACAATGATCTTAAACTTGGAGAATACATGTCTAAGGGCTTCGATCACTCACCCTTTACCACCACGGCGTACACATCGCCGGTTTCCTTGAATTCCTCCACAAAATCCCGAATGGTCAAAAGCGAGTGCCCCTCCACTTTAAAAGCTTCGGAGTGTTTCTCTGGTGCCATAGGGGCAAGGATTATCTTTTGACCATCCTTGACGAAGATGTAAATATTGTCTCGCCATTGGTGGGTCGCATCACGGTCCGACTGCCATGGTCGACCGAGTAACATATGGCATGCTTCCATGTCAACCACGCCACAAAGTATATGATCCTTATAAGTTTTACCAATTGAAAACGAGAAAGTGCATTATTCAATTACACCTTGGTCTTGTTCACCTTTTTTCATCCATCCAATTGAGTATGAAAAAAGATATTCTGTTGTTGGTAGCTGCAACTTGTCCACCATCAATTTCGAGACGATGTTCTTGTTACTACCACTGTCTATCGTTACATCACAAACCTTGTCATTGATGATACATCGCGTACGGAATATATTGTGTCACTGAGGATGTAATTCCTTCCATGAGGTGTACAGTAATTGCCTCACGACTAAAGATTCACCACAATCCTCACCCATCTATCCATTCTTTGTCATCTGCTCCTTCCTCAGTAGCTTGTTCATTTTCATCAAAGTTAGGGTCTTCTTCTGTGGCCTTGCCTTTAGTGGCCCCTTTGTTTATGGTCAAGTGAGTTGCGGGGTGTTGAGGACAGGTGTTTGATAAGTGATATGGTTGGCCACAACGATAACAATTGTTCGACCTTGGCCGAACGTAAGGATTTGGAATCCTACTCAGGTCTGCTGTTGTGGGTGCTACATGTTAAGGCCCGGATGGGCCAATCCTCGGGACACGATTTGCAGTTGCAAGTGGTTGAGGATGTCATCCTGCTGGTTCTTTTCCTCGTGCCAGCATGAATCCTACATGGGACCCGGTTTGCACTCGTGCGAGTGAATCCTTTTAGTGGACCTGTTGTACCTGGCGTGGGGGGGGGGGGGGGGAGTTGTAAAAGTAAGTTACAAGCCGAGTAAGAATTCTTACAAGTTGCGTTTCTACCCTACCTGTCAACTGAACCGCTTCATCCACGGTCCCAACTGGGTGCAACTAAACTCAGTCGTGAATTGTCGATCGTAACCTACGTATAAATCATGCTAGCTTCTATGATTCGATTTCTGACAGATCGTTTCGCGTTGCCAACCGCTAGAATTCTTTGGTGTAATCTGTGACGATTCGATTCCTCTGTTGGCAATTTTGGTGTTGCTAGAACAATACATGCTCGTAATCATAGGGAGGAATCGTGATCGAAGAAGGCATCTCATCCGTGGTCATGATGAGATGAGCGCCTTATTCGATCGGGCACATGAGAGTTGTAATTGCTCCCACCATGTAGAAGCACTAGATTTTAATTTAAACGCTGCTAATTTCACCCTTTTATGCTCTAGCACGTCCATGTAATCAAAATATCTTTTAATTCGCCTAACCAGTCGAGGAAATCTTCTATGCATAATAAACCGTTAAAACTAGGAGGTTCGACCTTACCTCGATAGTCTCTTTCAGCACGATCTAGATGATCGCCTCCATAGATTGGTCGTCGGGCAAAGCCTCCATCAAGGTCATCTTCATCAAAGCTCAAATTATCTGGTGTAGCCCTACGATTCACTACTGGTAGTACTCTACAGAAATCAGGGTTGTATTGTACAACAGCTACGGGTGGTTAAGCATCGCCTTGAGCTTGGAGCAGAATCGGCGCATTCGCAAGATGGTTAGGAGTTGCCTGCAACCCTTACATGATCAACTGAATCTCCCGGTGAAAAGCTTTCATTCTTTCCGAAAGATAACGAATCTCTCTGAATCATCGTCAACAAGATTTTGGTTTATACCTTTATTGTTTACCATCGGCCCAAGGAGAGTCCTCGCTTTGATACCAATTGACGTAGGGATGAACGTGATGAGGTCGATCACCATCTTCCTCAAGGATAACTACTTGGAATCCACGAAGCTTCTTTGAACTCAGAAAAACTTCTCGAATCCATAAGGAAAAAAGCAAGAAAATAGAAATAATATTCTAAAAACTTTATAAATTGATTGATAATTGCAATAAACAAGTCTAAAATCCTTTAAATATGGATACCAAGCCTTGGAAGAAGTTTTAGAATTAAGCTATAACTAAAACTCCCTAAGATTCGTAACTTACTATAAATAGTAAATTTACTATTTATAGTAAGTGTCCTATTTGATTCGACTACATTATTCTCCTAATTATTCTAAGCACTTTTTATGTTGGACTACTCATAAAGCCTAATGGATGAAGAGTTACAACCAAACCAAAACTTACTAAAAATAGTAAAAAGAGAAATAAAAAGGGAATGCGACCGTCAATCTGATGGAATCTCACAAATTTAGCATGGGTAACTCGGAATAGCCAGGTTGGTTGGCTAAAGTAACTCATCCTACCCCAAAATTATATATTGTATGTCGAGTAACTCATTCTGATTTGTGAGATATGCCTGTTTTAAGATTCTGACGGTCTTGATGACTTCTGACTCTAATCAGGCCTTCTCTGATCCATCTTGGACATGAAAGTGTGACCCACTCTACATCACAAAGTAGAAAGCAGGTAATTATAATTTTCAAGTAATCTATGGACGCAGTTGCAATCAACCATAACAATAACTTGCAACTAGTTTTGATCATAAAATTATTTCACAACCAGTGCATGAGTATCAATTCATCACGTGTGTATGGCATCTGCTCCGTTCAAATGGTAAACCCCAGTACAAAGAACACCCAATGAAAGAAGTCAGGGCCATCCAATCACCTTGTTTGCACATGTGTCCTTTGTGTTGAATATTATACACATTAATATTATTTCTGTATAATGTGGAAACCGAAATAAAAATTATTTGAACTAAGGACAGACTGAAGCACGTCTGGGACGCTGTCCTTAAAGTGTTATTTGCCCCTACTTAAGTGAATTGAGTATACTGATAGGTTACAGGCAAACCACTTCTAGGATACGACGAGCCTGGTGTCGGTCTGCGTTCAACAAACACGAAGGCCCACCAAATGGAACTCTGTTACACTCAGTCTGGCAGAAATACAATAAAAGAGAAAAAACCTCAAAAGGAAAAAAGAGAGAAGAAGATGTATGTAAATGAGACCACTGCACTGGTCTATTCTTCTTATTCTTCAGTTATTAGTTCAATTGAACCGTTCTATACCACACCGCTGGTCTGTTCTTCAAGCAAAGGTTCAATCTTTGCTGTCTTGCTGGAATCACTCGAGTATAAGAGAGGAGTAGTTGGCTGTCTCAGTTCGTATGGGTCTGCTAGAGTGGGTTTTGTGATGGATTGGAAACTCATCCACGCCCTTCTTTTATAGGCTATGGTGGCTGGGGGTTATGGTCCAGGAAAATAAATCCCATGACCGTTTTCTAGCTGTTGGAGAAAACTAGCCGTTTATGGCCGTTTTCTAACTGTTGTGCATGGGCCATTAAGCTGCTGCATGTTGACTGTTATGAGACAGCAGCTATCCATTTTCTAGTTGTTGGGCTAGCCATGCAGCAGCTACAGCTGAACCCTTCACTAATGGCACAGTTGTTAAAGATTTGCTGCAACAGCTCTTTTTTTTCAGCTCTCTATATATACTAGATGACTCTCATTCAGTCCTCTAGTCTCCCCTTCAGCCAACCATCTGCCTTAGCCACTTAGTCGCACCGCGACTCGCATGTGTCTCGCTCAATAAGTGCAAAGTGTGCCATTAGCGCCTTTACAGCCACACTGCCTCACATGCCCACGCCCTTGCACCGAGCCCGTGCTCGAGCGCGGGTGTTCCAGTGCGTAGTACGCATTAGAACATGCAAGTTCCATTATCCTCGAATTAGGTAAGCAAATATTATAGTACTCCGACACTTTCATTTAAACCCAGAAAACTTCTTCTCTTTTTCCAATGTGAGACTATTCCCAAAAAAACCCACAAAAAGGTATTTTTTCAAACACTATTTATATAATATATATATTATTTTTTCTTATTAAAATATATATTAAAATCAATATTTTGCAACACTTTGTATGTGATGAGTGATTGTCAATTGCTCTCTATGGTGTACCCCATCAGACGAGTCACGCGATTGGTCTGGTTTTTTTATCTAGGTAATCTTGATTGTACCTATTAGATGGTCTGGATTTTGCAATCACATGAAAGGACGATGGGATATTAGGTGGAGCCCTATTTGTGAGAAATCCACTTCATCCATCCATTTTGCGAGCTCATTTTAACATGCGAAAAAAAATGATAACTCAAGTCTCAAGTGGGATGCAGGGGAGGGAAAATCGGGGAAAGAAATGACTACTGTTGAAATTTTCCTGGCCATTCCCACTGAGGAAAAAAAAAAAAAAAAAAACTGAGCCTGAAACAAAACTTTTGTTATCTGGGTCTCTGCTCTTACTCCGGTGGTAGACTCTCAGGAGTTTCAACACCTGGTTGAGGGTTGAGTACCCATAGGCGGTGAAATCCCACTACGGCGTGAGTGTGTGGTGGTGTGTGTGCGTGTGTGAAAATAAAATAAAAAAAACTTCTGTTATCACATGAATGTTTCAACCGTTATCATTGAATTCACACCGTTTCCTCGGCCACTTGAGTCTTATATCTGCCTCATTTCTTGTCTTGTGTACTAAAATAGGCTCAAAAAACGGATGGACGGAGTGGATTTCTTACAAACATCATAGTGAACCCCACGTAGCATCCTAGCGCACGAGCTTCCTCCTCAAGGCTTTACAGGAAATCCGCGTCCCACATGCCAATTAAAATATTTGGTTCGACTAGTCGTTCTTATCTCCACATGAGGCATATTCCATTGCATCGGGGAAGTGACTTTGGCTCTTATTTCCTTTCTTAGGTCACCCGTGACATCAACGTTCCTCCATCCTAATCTCTTTAAAAGCGAGTATAGGCATCCTTACACATTCACGTGAAACCTTGCATACATGGATCAAATGTACATCAATCTTAACAATCTGGACCGTAGATCCCATTATGGATGGGTCATATAATCTGAAACTACCCGAATCTGGTGAACTAAACAGTCCCATTGGTCACCATCACATGAACAATATAAGCAGAAAATAATAAAACTATTGACAAATGATGATTATTAGATGTTATGGTCATCCAATTAGTAGAGTCTGTTCCCTGCTACAGTGGGACCCATGATTTGAACCCTTTGGTTTGATGTACATGAATGTGGGCCAGGTCCCATCTACCGTGGGATCCATGATTTGGAATATTTAGATTGATGTACATGAATCTAAATTTAGTATACCAGGTAGCAAAGATGGTCAAAGTTTGTGCAGTTTGCTCTAGTAGTAATATAGGGCTGTCAGGGGTATTAGATCCCTGAGGCGGCACCACATGTTAACGGTACCAATCTAATTTCTCGGATTCATTTTGGTGTACCCTTGTGATTCACTGATCAAGAAGTGTCATGTGTGGTTGCAGATACAAGAAATACCACGTTGAAAGATTTTCTGAGTTATTTGTAGCCCTTTCTATATAATCAATGTTGGCTCTCAGCAGGATAGTACATGTTATTTAATGACAAGGCGCAGTCAAGAAGTTTAAAAGACAGAAAGCTATCGAAAGAAGATTAACACTTATAAGAATACGAAAAGATAGAAGGATATGGAAACTGACGTGGTAACAATTCTACTACTAATTGAAATAAAGAACATAGATAAATGCAAAGTATTTGCACGGCAAAAAAAGTTATAAATAGAAGGGAAATTAATAGAACAAATAGTCTCATATCAATCAAACAAACCAATCAAATTATCTTTCAATTATCTTGTAATTTATCTTTCATTTTCATAGCTTAGATCTTTCTTATGAGTAGTCGTAATTGATTAGCAGTAATCTTAGTCTACACTTATACGCTGGACTTTTATCTCAATACAAACAGTTCTTCATTAAAAAAATAATAATAATAATAAAATAAAATAAAATAAAATAAAATAAAATCTTACAATTGCATCTCGACCGACTGTAAGTATTTTCTTTTTGTTTAGCAACAACCAAATATTAGAAAAGTCTTTTCATATGAAAAGGAAAGTGGAATCCATTTTCAGAGAAAGAATCTAACCTTCCGAATATCGCTTGATCATTTTATAAAACAACTTGCGAGTGACTGAGTAGGTGACCAATCTTCTCAGATCTCGGTCATATATGACGATCGCAATCATCATATATGCGCATTTAGGGTCAAGTTGTGCGATTGGAATCGATCCGCACAATCGGTTCTAGCACACCTGCTCGCACCACACGCGACAAAAACATCCAAAAAAAAAAAAAAAAAAAAAGCGTTGAGCAATTTTTAGCACGCCAGATGGGACCGAACTACTTGGTTGTCATAAAAAGCCGGTATATTCAAGTATCATTGTGTTGTAAAACATGAGACGAAAGGGGTGATCATAGTACTTCTACTGCTCATGAATCTCAATCTGTTAAGCAAGAGTTGCAGGAACAACCAGCACCTGAGTTGTTGCCAAACCCAACACCCAGTTCTTCAAACCTGGATAGGGCATGCATCCTCATCATGACTGACCCTTCAGAGATAATGTCTGCTGGGTTACGTGAAATGCAAATGGCTATTCAACATATTACTGAACAATCACTAGCTTAGGTTGAACAATCTCGAAATCAGGATGAAACCTTCAATAGATGGATGGTTAGTCAAGCCAAGAGCATGAATAGGATGATGGCCACCATTGCTAAATGAATGCCTAGTGTACATCAGGAAATTGTGCCTTAACCTGTTGTTGAAGCAAGTTCTATTTGGAATTTGGCACTAATAACGCCTAAATATTGCATATTTATTCCTTATTTGGCATTGCTTTTATCGTATACATCAAGTTAATTGATCTTAATTAATTATGTGTGTTTCATGTGCAATGAGAGATTTGAAATCCATGACCAAATATAAGTTAAAAGTGAGGATTTAAAGCCAAAAAAATGATCAATAGTGGAGTGATTAAAGATTTAACAGCTCAATAAATGATGATCAAGCATATTTGAGCATGTAGACCAAAGGAAATTAAGAGGAAGTCGAAAAAAGCTTGGTTCCAAGAGAAGTCCTAATTATGCATATTTCTGAAAATCCAGGACACCATTGAGAAATTCTTTCATAAGTGTAACTGGGTTCCAAGATAACAAGATTCTCTTAGTTGGCTCATTGACTCAGTTGACTCAAAGCAACTCATGATGAATTAAGCTAAGCCAATCATTTATGTGAAAACTTAAAATTATTTTATTTATAGAAGTTAAAAGGAGCTTGACCTTAACCTGTAAAAACTTTTTACGTTTTGAAATCATGACCTTAGTTAAGGAACCAGGCATGTATAACTGATGTAGAGCGGGTCGCGGACACTTTCATATTCAAGATTGACCAGAGAAGGCCCGATCGGAGGCGAAAATGATCGGGACCACCGGAATCCTAAAACAGGCATATCTCGCAAACCGGAATGAGTTATTTGATGTACCATATATGATTTTGGGGTAGGAGAAGCTATTTTAGCCACCAAACCTGCTACGTTGGGTTTCCCTCACAGAATTTGCGAGATTCCATATGATCGACGGTCGAAAGTCCATTTTAATTTCGTTTTTACTATTTATAAGAAGTTTTAATTCGATCATAACTCTTGATCCTTTGAGCTTGAGGAGTCGTGCCCAACATGAAAAGGGCTTATAAAAATTAGGAGAATAACGTGGTTAAAGCTAAATTGGACACTTACTATTTTTGGTCGAAAACCATGAAATCTAGTCGGAATCGTGACCGTCTATAAATAGTAAGTTTACTACTTATAGTAAGTCATGTTTTAGTATTGTATAGGGGTAGTCGGTTTTGTGTCCTTTACGATAGGAGCCCCTAGTTTTATGCGGCTGCGGGTTCCCGAATATTTTTTGCTTTGGTTGTACAACATACTTCCAATGATATGAAATGTTTCATTTATTTATTTATTTTTTAAGTCACGTTTTCAGGGAGTTTGAGTTGGAGTTTGATTCTGAAACTTCTTCCTAGGTTTGCTATCACTATTTAAAACATTGGAAGGTCATATCGATATTTTATAAGTTTTTACAATCCATGCATTTGAAAGGTCATATATGCCTTTATAGTTTTTATAAGTTTCTTACCTCTTCAATTTGGGGACCACTGCAGATGAAGTCTGGTTGCACTTCTCTCGGCTGTTTGATGTCTCGTTTCTCCCTAAACAGTCCATCCACCAAAGAATCAGGTTTTGGCATGAGAGGGCGTCTTTCAAATCCCGCCTCAAGGTGTTGCTAGGTCTGACCCCCCCATTCATCTGCTAGGAGCTTTGGTCGAGCCGCAATGCAGCCCGTTTCGAAGGTGTTAAGATGTCAACTTCCAAGATAATTTTTTGGGTTACTAGATGGTTGCAGGAAGTAGGAAACCCGATGGTGAACAAAGAGTCTCGCTCCCTCAACGACTCAGCTACCACCAGCGCCCTTCACCTTGAATCGCCCAGGGTGACTTCAGGCGTCAAGCCCATTTTTTGTCAAATGGCTCAAGCCGAGCCAGGGGCGGATCAAGTTAAATGTGGATGGTTCCTAACGGGGGAACCCGGGGGAGAGTGGTGGAGGTGGAGTTTGCAGGGATGACCATGGGAGGCTAATTTTTTCTTTCCATCGGAATTATGGCCCCGCCTCCAACATGAGCTGTGCGGAGGCCCAGAAAATGCTTGATGGTATTGTCTTATGCAGCAAACTGGGCTTCTCCAACATTGACGTCGAATCAGATTCGAAGCTGGTGGTGGCGGCAACTTCCGATTCCTCTGCTCATTGCCCCTGGAACATCTGGTATAGGATGGGGACCATCCATGAGCTTAGTTGATCCCTCGGCATTTCATTTATGCACATCTTCCGTGAGGGCAATTCAGTGGCAGATGCACTGGCAAGTCTGGCTAGTGAAGGGTGTGCGAACAAATTCTACATAACTCGGTCTGAATTTCCTCGAAGTGTCAGGGGTTGTTTGGTTCTCGACCAAGCGGGCCTGGGCAACTTGCGAACATGATTCTTTCGTTGGGGTGGGTACGACTGTTGGTCTAGCCCTGCCTGTTCCCTCTAGTGGTCTCTGTTGTGCTGGTGGTGGATCATTGGGCTTTGTTTTGAGGGTGTTCTTGTATACGATAGGCGTGGCCCAAATCTTTTTGTTGGGGCCCACCCGAATGGATGTACATCCTTTTTCTTTATAAAATTTGGTGGGCTTGTTCCACCTTTTCTCAAAAAAAGAAAAAAAGAAAAGAAAAAAGAAGATATGCTATTAGGTGCAACAAATTCAAAAAAGCAAACTTAAAAGTTGTTTTATTTTTATGTTAAATTTTATCGATGGACCAAATTTATCGCTACTATCAGAACTGTATATTGATAGATTTCAAGTTCGGACACTTTGCAAAGGATTGTAAGTCCAGGCGAATAGGACTTGCGGAAAGAATCTCCAAGGCCTCGACGATGATGATGACTCGGAAGAATGATCATCGAACACAAATTTCTCCCGCTCTGAATGGTTAGGTTCTGAAAGCGACACCACGGCCCAAGAAAGAGTGGATTCTACTTCCCAAGCCTAGCTGCTAGAAAGAGAGGTTTGATTCTCCTACACCTGGAAAGAAAGAATCTTTCAATGTGCATACTTTCCTAATCCACTTGCTTTTTTACTTGACTTTCCCTTCTTTTTGGAATTAGAAATCTTAGAATATAAGCTTGAAATGCAAAGTCTGAGATATAAAGTCTTCCCTAGAAGCACGAAGCATATATTCTATATTCCTAAGCCAAATAAACCAAATGCTTCTCCAGCTCTCACAAGAATTATATGGGAGTCATCCTTGGATGGACTTCCCGAATGACTGTACCGAGGAATTCTACAGTACTCCATGCAACTACAGATGTTGATCCTATTTTCACTTATCCAAAGAATAGCAACAGACCATATCTGTTGCTCAATAGTTTTCGGAGTTTTCGTGGGACTTTAAGTTTTACGGCGGATACGATCCATCGTTTTTTATGCATCAGATACCGTCATTTTTTTTCGACGAACCCTATCCGTCGTTTAGCTTTTACGACAACAAAATTCCATGGACGAAGTCCATCGTCAATTGCATTTTATGACGAATTTGGTCCATCATTCTTTTGTTGTTTTGAAATAATATTCCATAATTTGAAGTTATTTTTACCTGTGAACTTCTCTATTTCAAAATTCACATTTAATATCCTCGATTCCATGCTTCAGATTCAATCTGAAAACCCAACATACTCTTCGGGGAGGTTATCGAGATTGACAGCGTCACAACGTTGGAGATTTTTTAGGCGTTTGCGAGAGTTCGAGTCGAACTTTCCCCTCACTCAGATCTGCATCGAGTGAGGATCCTTAATGTTAAGGGGCAGGATTATCCGGTCTATGGCATCTTTGAGAGTCCACCCGGCGAGGGGGGTCGAGCTGCATCTAATACAACACCGGTTAGAGGCAAGGTGTCGACGAGAGCCTGGGTGGAGAAGACTTTCTTCAGCTCACAAGATAGCAAGTGACTCTGCCCTTTACCTGTTTGTGCATATGTTGCTGAGAAGGTCGACCAGGTTGCTGAGCAACCTTATCCCTAGAAGGCAGGGTTGCATATAACTAGCAGCTTTGTTTCTAGTTCCCAGGAGAGGGGAGTGTTGATGCCACTTTGGATTAGTAGCACTACCAAGACCAGTCCATTTCCCCAGCCTCTCTCGTCTGGTAACGTATTAGTTATCCCTAGTTCTACGGATCTCTCTGGTCGGGAGAGTAGTTCGTCGTTACCTCTAGGCAGGGTTGATAATCCAGCATCGCTTCTTCACCAGGAAAACATCGAACTGGCTGTCCCAGTTCCGCTGCAAGTATGTTATCCTAGGAGTCCAGATGTTCCGCATCAGACTGAGACAGGCAGCCATAAAGTGCTGGAGGTACGTGGAGTGCAGGGACGGTGCCCTAGGGCTGATCAGCAAGGCTCAGCTTGTTGTGCGGATTTACAGGGCAGCGATTGTTGGGCTAATCATGTGGGTGATGTCCTGGCACCAGTTCCTGCAGATGATAGTCTGAGTGTAGTTAACCTTTGCCAACAGGGGCTTCTATCAACTAAGAGGCAGATGGCTTTTCCTTTAACCTCCCAGGTCAATGGAGGGGAGATGGGAGGGAAGCAGAATCAGGATAGGATTCTTGTTGAGGGTCAAATATTGCATATTAGACCCCAGTTATTACCGGATTTATGAACATGTCACCGTTTAAAATCCTAATTTAATCGTGTTTGTGATGCAAGGTACATCTGCAAGTGGGGACTACAAAAAGGTGCTAAATGTATGTATTTGATGCTCTGAAATCACCATAGCAAGGGACGGACTCCAGAGGACCAAAATCGACGGAATTACACACCAGAGATCCGAGAAAATTGGGAAACTGAAGCTCAAGTGGCCCGAAGGACGTCCAGAATGCAAGATCACATGGTTCCCGCCATTCGATTGGCTCGAAACTTCATACGTGACCTGGGGACCATAAATTAACCGTACACGTCGAATTTCAGCCGTTGGATCTCAGCATAAGTATCCCAACAGACAGATCAGCCTATAAACCGTCGATTTTGGGCCCACATGACATCTGGATATGCCTCAAATTTGGACTCAACACCTTAAATGATATGGCAAACCGGATGGACTGTACGGATTTCTCACGAACATTACGTGTGGACCCCACTGACAGCGCAAGTGCGCAATACACAGGTGCACTCAAGGTGCACTGGACCAGGAAATCGGGTCAGCGGGCACTAACCCGATCCGTCTCACACCCGGAAATAGTGGACGATGCTGTCCATCCGTTTTCACGTAGTGGGCCCCACCCATTATTCATATGAACAATCCAACCCGTCCATTCACTTCAGAGTATAGGCGTGATCATCGCCTAGGTAGCGAAATCCCAAAAGACAACGGATATTCGAGTTTAGCCATTAAAACGGAAGACGGACGGTGAAACTAAAAATCAAGTGGGCCACACTGAAATCAAAAAGAATCTCGTCCTTCCTGGACGGTTTTTCGTCCTGAAGCTAATGGACAGCTTGGATTCTTCAAACGACGTCGAAATGGGGTCCACCAAATATCACAGCGCACGAGTGCGCGTTCTCTGTTTCACAACAGGGAGTTGTGGTCTTCCGCTGTGGGCCACCGACGTTGTTCGGACCAAGGATCTGAACCGTTCATCATGAAGGTCCGTTAAAAAGGTCCCACGGGACGTTTTCTCTTTTGACAGAAAGTGAGGAAAGAAGGGAGTGCAGGCCTGATGATTTGGTGTGGAATTCCTATGCACGTCCGGATTCTGTTTGAGGAGTGCGTAAACTTCTCCGACTCCAGGAAGGACACACAGCAACCGTCCATTTGGGCCTTCTCCATATAAATGTGAAGAAAGAGAGAGAAGAGGAGGATCATCGAGGAGGCAGCAGCTTGGCTTGGCTTTGAGCTTGGACGTGGAGGCAGCGGCTGGGTTTTGGTGGAGCACCAGGAGAGTAGTTTTTTTATGTTTATTTTATTTTGTTGAGATATTTTAGCCTGACCATGTTGCTGGGCTAAACCTCTTGGCTAGGGCCAAGAGGTGAAGCTTGTAGCATGATGGGAGATTCTATGCTTTCACTTTAATTTTTGAACCGAATTTGATTTTGATTTAATCTTATTCTGGGAATGTTTTTAGTCTTTTATGGTCTATTGTGACTGAAATTACAATGGGTCTGCGATGGCTTTGAGCATGTTCTTCTCTCTTTTATGTTTATGACGTCAGGAAGCCCTGTTGTTCACCATCATCTCCTAGGCATGGTCGGATGACGGTACCCTTCCTAACCTTCATAAACATGTTGACTGGTTGGTAATTAGTTTAATTCTGTTGTTTGCTTTGTCTCCTGGGCATGGTTTGGTGATAGAATCCATTCTAATTCATATCCCTCTCATCTCTTGAAAACTATATCAACATCAGTTCATTTAATTTCCACAATTTGTGATACAGGCATAAGATCTCCCTGATCTCTACAAGTGGATCCTCTGAATCCCTAGTTTCCCTCATCTGAATTCTTAGTTTAGATTAATATTTCATCATTATTCTTCAAATCATAATTGATTTAGATTTCATCTTATCCTAGTTCTAGTCCTACTTAGTTTCAGATAACGTACAGGTTTTAGTCCCTGTGGAGTCGACCTCGGTCTTACCGAGTTTATTACTACATCACAACCCTATACTTGGGGAGTGAACAAGTTTTTGGCGCCGTTGCCGGGGACTGACGGCTACGTAATTTGAAATTAATTAATTTTAAGATTAAGAGTAAGATTAGGATTTTACTAACGTTTCTCTTTTATAGGTTTCTGAGATAGCCTTCTAAATTGGTACGCTCTTTCTTAAATCTTCTTTCTTTCTATTTTTAGAATTAAAGTTTGAGTTTTAGAAAATTTTCTAATTTCTTTTAATTTTAGAAACTTCCTATAGTTTTTCCCTTTTTAGAATCTAAACTTATTTCCTATATTATTTCTAGAAATTTTCTATTTTTAGATTTTCTATTTAGAAACTAACCCTCTTGTTTTGTTGGTTTTCTAACTCAGTAAGCTCTTTCTGACTTCTACTTTCTAGTTTAGAATTTTCCTAATTTGTTTAAAGGTTCCTACTTTCCCTTTTAGGATTTCTCTTTTCTAAATTTAGGACTTAGTTGATAGTTATTCTTCTTCTTAGGAATTTTCTACTCTTAGGTCTATTATCTTTAGAAACTAACTTGTTTTGTTTGATTTTACAGGTTTTAACTTAGGGACGTCAATTTGGTAACTTCCTTCCAACCCTCTCTTCTTTCTAGCTTTTTCTTTCTTAGGATTCGGTTTAGAAATTAATTGAGGGCTGTGAGTGTTTCATGCCCAAGTGGGCTCGTGACAATACTCAACGTCTCTTGACTGAAGGAGGATTAGTCGAGGGGTTGACTGTCCATCGCAGGACTAGACATCGCTCGAATTCCCCTAAGTTAATTGAGGTTATGGCTGCAAATCAACCTCAAGCACTACCTCACCATAGGGATGAGGAAAGACATGATGAGAATAAGGTGCATCAAGCACCCCCGCCTCGTACTTTACGAGATTATTTACAACCGGCGGGGGTGAGTACGCCCTCATGTATGATTTTTCCTGAAAACACAGGACAGATGGACATCAAGCCAGGAGTTATCCAACTCCTTCCTAAATTCCATGGGCTTGAATCAGAAAGTCCATACTTACATTTGAAAGAGTTCGATGAGATTATAGCCACCATATACTTTCCCAATGTATCCGAGGATACAATCAGGCTGAAACTCTTTCCTTTTTCCTTAAAAGAGAAGGCTAAGACGTGGCTACATTCACTGCGTCCACGATCTATTGGCACATGGAATGATATGCAGAGGGAATTCATAAAGAAATTCTTCCCACATCATAAAACAATTACCCTCAGAAAAGCAATCATGAACTTTGCCCAAAAGGAAGATGAAACATTCTTCCAATGTTGGGAAAGGTTTAAGGATCTGGTCAGTTCATGCCCACAACACGGCTTTAAAACGTGGCGCATTACAAATTTTTTCTACGATGGACTGACATCTTCCATGCGTCAAATGGTTGAGACAATGTGCAATGGACAGTTCATTAATAAAGATGTTGACGAGGTATGGGATTACCTCGACAGTCTGGCTGAAAAGACACAATCTTGGGATTATTACCCAAAATCAAACACCACGTCTAGGCCAACTCAATCTAAGGAGAAAGGTGGATTGTATCTCCTGAAAGAAGAGGATGATCTCAATTATAAAGTGACTAATCTCATAAGAAAATTTGAGGCCATGGAAGGAAAGAAGGATAAGGTCAATGAAATTGTTTGCGGCATTTGTGATTGCAACATTCACACAACTGAAAACTGTCCTACAATACCTGCCTTTCGAGGAGTGCTGAATGAACAAGCCAATGCCGTAAACAACAATCAAAGACCTTTTACTGGACCTAACTCCAATACGTACAATCCTGGTTGGAAGAATCATCCAAACTTTAGTTGGAGAAATGGACAAACGGCTACCCCCCAAGGTTTTTCCCAAAATCCAAATCAGGGGAAACCTCAAGAAGAACCGGTTCAAAATTCCATACAAGAGCTGGCTCAGGCGATGCGAGGATTTATAGATTTTATGCAAAAGATAGACTCTCGTATGACGGTTATAGAAAAGGGGATGCTTCCTGCACAACCTCTCCCCAATCCTAAACCGCAGTACGAGATAAATGATCCCAGCTCCTCAAATCAAATGGGGCACGCTAAATCCATCACCACTCTTAGGAGTGGGAAGATCATTGATAAAACCCTTCCGGTTAGGCCTGAAAAGCCTCAAGAACCAGAAGAGGACAATAATGATGGATCTAGTGATACCCCACAAAAATTAGAACCGGAACTTCTAGAGAAGCCAGTTGCTCCGTTCCCCCAACGGTTGGTTGCACCAAAACGTCTTTCTAACTCTCAGGATATTCTAGAGGTGTTGAAATAAGTGAAAGTCAACATTCCTCTACTTGATGTCGTAAAACAGATTCCTTCATATGCAAAATTTCTGAAAGACCTATGTACGACCAAAAGATGGCAGAGTATTCAAAAGAAGATTTTCTTAACTGAGAAAGTGAGTGCCATCCTGAAGCAAGACGTGCCGCAGAAATTCAAGGATCCCGGTAGCCCAACCATATCGTGTGTAATCGGGAACCATCGAATTGATCACGCACTTCTTGACTTAGGAGCGAGCGTCAATCTGATTCCCTACTCGGTATACAAACAGTTAGGTTTGGGTGAGTTGAAACCCACCTTAACCACACTACAACTTCCTGATCGCTCTGTTCGTGTACCAAGAGGGATTATTGAGGATGTGTTGGTCCAAGTCGATAGATTTTACTACCCTGTAGATTTTATCATCTTGGACACCGAACCCATCAATAACATAAGCACTCAGATTCCCGTCATTCTTGGTCGCCCATTCCTTGATATGTCAAATGTAATTATCAATTGCAGGAATGGTGTCATGACTGTCTTTCGGAAATTTAACATTGGAGTCAAACATCTTTTTCAATCACGGCAACAACTCAGAGGATGATGACGATATCCACGACATTAACATGATTGACTCTTTAGTGGAAGATACGACACCCCTGACCTTATCCTCCGACCTTCTAGAGACGTGCCTGGCCCACTCCCATGAGTTTGATGATGATATGATTAGGGAGACGTGTGCCTTGCTGGATACTGCACCGGTACTTGAAGTTAACCGGTGGAGGCCACAATTTGAAGAATTACAACAAACTGATATAGTGCCTCTACCGTCTAACCTCAAGGCACCGAAGCTTGACCTAAAACCTTTACCCTCTGAATTGAAATATGCCTATTTAGGTCAAGATGAGACATACCCGGTGGTGATCTCTGCCCACCTGGAGAAAGAACAGGAGAGTATGCTCATAGCTACTCTCATTCAGCATAAGGGAGCCCTTGGATGGACGATCGCGGACCTCAAGGGAATCAACCCCTCGATTTGTACTCACCGCATATATCTTGAGGATAATGCGAAGACCGCTCGGCAACCACAACGTAGACTAAATCCAAACATGAAGGAAGTGGTTAAGGCCGAAGTTCTCAAACTATTGGATGTGGGTATCATATACCATATATCTGATAGTCAATGGGTGAGTCCAACTCAGGTGGTTCCTAAGAAGTCCGGAATCACCATCGTAGCCAATGCTAATAATGAACTTGTGCCGACTAGAGTCACTACTGGTTGGAGAATGTGCATTGACTACAGGAAATTAAATACCGTCACAAGAAAAGACCACTTTCCTTTACCATTCATTGATCAGATCCTGGAAAGGTTAGCCGGTCATTCCTATTACAGTTTCCTTGACGGGTATTCAGGCTATAACCAAATTGAAATCGCCCCTGAAGACCAGGAAAAGACCACGTTTACTTGCCCCTATGACACCTTTGCTTACAGAAGGATGCCATTCGGGTTATGTAATGCCCCTGCCACCTTTCAGCGATGTATGTTGAGTATCTTTTCTGACATGGTGGGGAAATATCTAGAGGTCTTTATGGACGATTTCTCTGTTTTCGGTTCATCTTTCAGCGAGTGCTTAGAGAATCTCAAATGTGTGCTGAAAAGATGTGAAGAAAAGAATCTGGTACTTAATTGGGAGAAGTGCCATTTCATGGTTCATAAGGGGATTGTCCTTGGACATATCATCTCATCCAAGAGAATTGAGGTAGATAAGGCAAAAATCGATCTTATCTCTAACCTACCTCCACCCAAGAACATCAGGGACGTGCGATCCTTCTTAGGACACGCAGGATTTTACAGGCGATTCATAAAGGACTTTAGTCTCCTCTCTCGTCCTTTATGTAATCTTCTTCAAAAGGGTGCTCCATACGAGTGGACTGAGCAGTGCCAGGAAGCTTTCACTAAGCTTAAAGGCATGTTAACCACTGCACCCATCATGGAGCCACCCGACTGGAGCCTTCCTTTTGAGCTTATGTGCGACGCTTCTGATTATGCTCTTGGAGCGGTTCTAGGCCAGAGAAAAGATAAGAGACCATACGTCATACATTACGCAAGTAGGACCTTAAATCCTGCCCAAGTGAACTACTCGACTACGGAAAAAGAACTCTTAGCCGTAGTGTTCGCCTTGGACAAATTTAGGTCCTATTTGATTGGATCCAAGATCATTATCTATACAGATCATGCGGCACTTAAATATCTTCTTTCTAAGAATGATTCTAAGCCCCGCCTGATACGATGGATCCTTCTACTCTAAGAATTTGATTTGGAAATTAAAGATAAAAAAGGAGTAGAGAACGTAGTGGCCGATCACCTTTCTCGCCTTAATACCTCTGATTCCCTTGAGGCAACCCATATTAACGACATGTTCCCTGATGAACAACTGTTCAGAGTCTCTCACTCACCTTGGTTCGCTGATATTGCTAATTATCTTGCTACAGGTTCCATACCGACACATTGGACCGCACAAGATAAGAAGAAATTCTTTACCGAGGTACGCAAATTTTTCTGGGACGATCCATATCTGTTTAAATATTGCCCAGACCAGATCTTAAGGAGATGTGTACCAGACGATGAGCATCAGAGTGTCATCTCCTTTTGTCACTCACAGGCCTGTGGTGGTCACTTTTCTGCTAAAAAGACCACGGCCAAAATTCTGCAGTGTGGCTTCTATTGGCCCACTATGTTCAGGGACACTCATGAGTTTTGCAAAGCTTGTGAGCGTTGTCAGAAATTGGGAGCATTGTCCCATCGAAATATGATGCCCTTGAATCCCATTCTTATCATAGAGACATTTGATTGCTGGGGCATCGATTTCATGGGACCATTCCCCCAATCTTTCGAGAATTTATATATTTTACTTGTCATAGACTATGTCACTAAATGGGTCGAAGCAATTCCATGTCAAACTAATGACCATCGCACGGTCATTAAATTCTTAAAAGAAAACATCCTGTCCTGATTTGGAACGCCTCGAGCCATCATTAGTGATAGGGGCTCACACTTTTGTAATAGGCCATACGAGAGTTTAATGAAGAAATACGGTATCTCTCATAAGGTGAGCACCCCATACCATCGACAGACAAGTGGGCAAGCTGAGATTTCCAATAGGGAGATCAAACACATTTTGGAGAAAACGGTTAACCCTGACCGTAAGGATTGGTCAATCCGATTGACCGATGGCTGTGGGCTTACCGTACTGCTTTTAAAACCCCTATTGGAATGTCTCCCTTTAGACTCGTCTATGGGAAGGCTTGTCACTTGCCTGTGGAGTTGGAACATAGAGCCTACTGGGCGATCAAAAATCTGAATTTCAATCTGAACAACGCTGGCTCGCTACGCAAACTTCAATTAAATGAACTTGAAGAAATCCGGAACGACGCGTATGAGAACTCGAGAATTTACAAGGACAGGATGAAGGCGTTTCATGACCAACATATTCTACAAAAATCATTCACGCCAGGTCAGAAAGTCCTTTTGTATAATTCTCGATTACATCTCTATCCGGGTAAGCTTCGATCTCGTTGGACCGGCCCTTACATTGTTGTTACTGCATATCCTCATGGGGCCATCGAGATAAGAGATCCCGATAATGGCAAGGAATTTAAAGTAAATGGACATCGTTTAAAGCCATTTGTCGAGAAATTTGATTCAGAGGACATGTCCATACCTCTGACTGATCCTGTTTACCAGGAATGATCTCCTAGTCTGATGGAGGTATAAGTAGGTTTATCGCTTTAATAGGACTAGGGTAGTTTGTTGTATTTGTCTGGCTGAAGACGATAAACTTAGCGCTCTTGGGAGGCAACCCAGCTTTCCATTTCATTTTTCTAGTTTAATGTTTGTGGGTAACATTACTGTAAACCCTCACGAGACTACAACTCGTCCACTAGGGAAACCTAGGGGTTTAAAGGCTTGTTGCATGCGCTAAATGCAATCGAGAGTACCTGCGAAAGTGGTATAGGTATGATTATTTTTTATTATTCTTGTTTTGTTTTTTTCTCTCTGCGCTGACTTACTCTCTCGCTGATATTTTTGGAAAAGTCTCCTGATTCGTTATCCAGGTACCATCTTCCCATCACTTCTCTTTTACTTTTGTTGTCCCATGTGCATTGCATGCTTACATCTTTTACATTGAGGACAATGTAAATTTTAGGTTGGGGGTGGGAGATTAGGTTTCCTAATCAGTGTTTTCTTGGTCTTGAGCAAGAATTATGAAAAATTTTAAAATTTTTTCTGGAAATTCTTGTGAATTTGAACTGATTTTGACAACTATCTTGGATTTAGAATTTCAAGATACGTAATGTTGGTAATTCATGACTCTTGGATCCAGTTATCGGTTAGATTTCACAGTTAAATTTAAATTGTTAGTCCATGGTTAGAGGTTTTAAACATTGATTGAGTCATGATTTCACATGTCACATCTCGCTTATACATTAAGATTTCAGTTAAAACTGAAAGGTTAATTTGGTAATCACTGAGCATGAAAGGAACCAGCCAGAAAAACAAAATTTCAGCATCAGTTTATAAAGAAGAATTGAAAGAGTAAGTCGCATAATCGTCATCATAGGTTTGCTCCCTATAGATGAAGATTTGATTCCCCATGGTTGACATGAGAAAAGAGTTAGGTGACAAGTTTTCACCAAAGGTTTGCTCCCTATAGGTGAGGATTTGACTCCCCTTCTTGGCGTTACCTTTAAAAAAAAAAAAAAAAAAAAAAAGATCTATGAGGGACGCTTTGGTTTAAGTTGGGTGTTCTAAATGCTCTTGTGGTTACCAACATTATCTTGAAAAAAATAATAATAATAAATAAATAAATTGAATGTTAATGTTGAAAGCCAAGATTATACTATACCTCTATGGATCTTAATATTTAGAAGTTTTCTAATTGGTGGATCAATACCTTGAACTTGACTATGGAATTTACTGTGCGCTCGAGTCCAAGACATAGTAATGCCCAACATTCTTGAATTTTAGAATTCTAGGATCTAGATTGTTTTTCATAAATCACTCGAGTTCATAGAAATTGTCCTGTAATTCTCAACTTATTTTTTGCATAATTTGCTCGGGACTAGCAAAATGCTGGTTGGGGGTTGTGTTGAGGGTCAAATATTGCATATTAGACCCCAGTTATTACCGGATTTATGAACATGTCACCGTTTAAAATCCTAATTTAATCGTGTTTGTGATGCACGGTACATCTGCAAGTGGGGACTACAAAAAGGTGCTAAATGTATGTATTTGATGCTCTGAAATCACCATAGCAAGGGATGGACTCCAGAGGACCAAAATCGACGGAATTACACGCCAGAGATCCGAGAAAATTGGGAAACTGAAGCTCAAGTGGCCCGAAGGACGTCCAGAATGCAAGATCACATGGTTCCCGCCATCCGATTGGCTCGAAACTTCATACGTGACCTGGGGACCATAAATTAACCGTACACGTCGAATTTCAGCCGTTGGATCTCAGTATAAGTGTCCCAACAGACAGATCAGCCTATAAACCGTCGATTTTGGGCCCACATGACATCTGGATATGCCTCAAATTTGGACTCAACACCTTAAATGATATGGCAAACTGGATGGACGGTACGGATTTCTCACGAACATTACGTGTGGACCCCAATGACAGCGCAAGTGCGCAATACACAGGTGCACTCAAGGTGCACTGGACCAGGAAATCGGGTCAGCGGGCGCTGACCCGATCCGTCTCACACCCGGAAACAGTGGACGACGCTGTCCATCCGTTTTCACGTAGTGGGCCCCACCCATTGTTCATATGAACAATCCAACCCGTCCATTCACTCCAGAGTATAGGCGTGATCATCGCCTAGATGGCGGAATCCCAAAAGACAACGGATATTCGAGTTTAGCCATTAAAACGGACGACGGATGGTGAAACTAAAAATCAAGTGGGCCACACTGAAATCAAAAAGAATCTCGTCCTTCCTGGACGGTTTTTCGTCTTGAAGCTAATGGACAGCTTGGATTCTTCAAACGACGTCGAAATGGGGTCCACCAAATATCACAGCGCACGACTGCGCGTTCTTTGTTTCGCAACAGGGAGTTGCGGTCTTCCGCTGTGGGCCACTGACGTTGTTCGGACCAAGGATTTGAACCGTTCATCATGAAGGTCCGTTAAAAAGCTCCCACGGGACGTTTTCTCTTTTGACAGAAAGTGAGGAAAGAAGGGAGTGCAGGCCTGATGATTTGGTGTGGAATTCCTATGCACGTCCGGATTCTGTTTGAGGAGTGCGTAAACTTCTCCGACTCCAGGAAGGACACACAGCAGCAAACGTCCGTTTGGGCCTTCTCCATATAAATGTGAAGAAAGAGAGAGAAGAGGAGGATCATCGAGGAGGCAGCAGCTTGGCTTGGCTTTGAGCTTGGACGTGGAGGCAGCGGCTGGGTTTTGGTGGAGCACCAGGAGAGTAGTTTTTTTATGTTTATTTTATTTTGTTGAGATATTTTAGCCTGACCATGTTGCTGGGCTAAACCTCTTGGCTAGGGCCAAGAGGTGAAGCTTGTAGCATGATGGGAGATTCTATGCTTTCACTTTAATTTTTGAACCGAATTTGATTTTGATTTAATCTTATTCTGGGAATGTTTTTAGTCTTTTATGGTCTATTGTGACTGAAATTACAATGGGTCTGCGATGGCTTTGAGCATGTTCTTCTCCCTTTTATGTTTATGACGTCAGGAAGCCCTGTTGTTCACCATCGTCTCCTGGGCATGGTCGGATGACGCTACCCTTCCTAACCTTCATAAACATGTTGACTGGTTGGTAATTAGTTTAATTCTGTTGTTTTCTTTGTCTCCTGGGCATGGTTTGGTGATGGAATCCATTCTAATTCATATCCCTATCATCTCTTGAAAACTATATCAACATCAGTTCATTTAATTTCCATAATTTGTGATACAGGCATAAGATCTCCCTGATCTCTACAAGTGGATCCTCTGAATCCCTAGTTTCCCTCCTCTGAATTCTCAGTTTAGATTAATATTTCATCATTATTCTTCAAATCATAATTGATTTAGATTTCATCTTATCCTAGTTCTAGTCCTACTTAGTTTCAGATAACGTACAGGTTTCAGTCCCTGTGGAGTCGACCTCGGTCTTACCAAGTTTATTACTACATCACAACCCTATACTTGGGGAGTGAACAATTCTCCTTCCTTGTAGAACCGATAGTAACCCCTCTTCCTCTGTTGCAGATCAAGACATGAAGGATTGGAGGTTGGGACACCTCAAGAGAATCAAAGATGGTCCTGCGTCCAGGAAGGCTCAATCAGTGGGTAGCTCACCATTACGTCCTTATCAACCAGCAGTTGTATCATACAGATATCAGGACCCTTGGGGGAGGTTCTGAGTGCACTCAGAGAGTCGGTGGTAAGCAGGTTTTGCTTGCTAAATATCAGAGCCTAGCTGTGGAGCAATCTGCTCAGCTTCAAGTAGATTTTTCAACGTATTTCAAGTCAGGGGAGAAGGATATTGTTCAGGAACATCTGAATGATCAGTCTATAGTGGACAAGACTGATGGACTGAACAGGCTTATAGAGGCAGCTTCTCAGGTTGGAGGACACCTAGAGGTCAAGAAGAAAGTTCGGGAAAAAGAAATGTGTGGGTCTAAATCATCATGACGGACCGCAAGTGAAAGGTAGAAGGCGATTTGTCTCAAGCAGGAAAATGGATAGGCTGATGGAAGAAGGTGAGTGGTTCTGTCGGTTACGACGATTAAAAAGAAGGTCAGCCAACTCAGGATGTGTTACAGATGGATAGAGCGATCATTTGGAATGCCCGGGGGGGGGGGGGGGGGGGGGGGGGGGGGGGGGGGGGGGGGGGGGGTGGTAGGTAACAAAGCGACTATCAAGTCCTTGATGAAGATGGTTCGAAAGTATAGCCCTATGCTGGTTGCAATATTGGAGCCGATGGTGAGGGAGGACAAACAAATTGCTATTGAGCTCAAGTTGGGGTTCCATTCCTCTCTCTCTCTCTAATGGCGATGAGGGGAGCAAGATTTGGATCTATTTTCATAATCATCTCTCTATTTCAATTCACTCATCATCCAATCAATTGATTTCCTTGAATGTTTCTTTACAGAATGGCAAGTTCCCTAGGCTTTTATCCATCGTTTACGCAAAATGCTCTCACATTCTTAGAAGAGCGTTGTGGCAGGACTTGGCCAACATTAGTAGTTTTGTGTCGGAGCCCTGGGCTGTGGGGGGCGCCTTCAATGCAGTTGTAGATGCGAGCGAAAGACAAGGAGCTAGTGTGGCAGGTAGAATCAGCATGTCCGAATTTTTTGCAGCTATTCAGAGTTCGGGGCTTTTGGATGCGGGCTTTGTTGGTAATTCTTTCACATGGAGCAAAAACAGAGCAGGGCAAGATAGGATTTGGACGAGACTGGATAGAATTCTGGTTAATGATAGATGGGTGGTAGCATTTCCCTAATTTAAAGTCCACCATTTGACTCATGTCAATTCGGATCACTCGCCTCTCCTGCTCTCATTCCCTGTCCTCAATCAGCTGTCCATCAAACCGTTTAGGTACCAATGCATGTGGTCCATGCATGACACCTTCCAGCTTACAGTTAAGAAAGCGTGGGAGGGCATATGCTCCTACAACCCCATGATAAATGTCTAATTAAAATTGAAAAAGACCAAGCAGCTCTTAAAGATGTGGAGCAAGGAAGTGTTTGGAAATGTATTTAATCAAATAAAGGAGGCAGAGGCTGACCTTATGCAGGTGGAAAACAGAATGCAGAATGATGGATCCGAGGATCTGATGCTTCAAAGCTTGGCTACTAGGCTAAGATTGGCCCAGTTGGAGCTTATGGAAGAGGTATATTGGAAGCAGAAAGCCAGAAATTCCTGCCTTAAAGAAGGAGATAGGAACACTCATCATTTTCATGCCTCAGCTAATTCGCGCATTAGGAGAGCAACTATTACAGAGATCAAGGACAGCAATGGGGTTTCTATTTCTGATATGGCGCAAATGAAGGTAGAAGCGGTAAATTTCTTTTCTAGGCTCTTTCAGGCGGATCAGTGTTCTACATTAGATGATCTTCTTTCTGCAATTTCGTCAGTGCTATCCCCCCTGGAGAATTTTGCCCTCCTGGCCCCTCCGACTTCCAGTGAGACTTTTGAGGCAATTAAATTTATGCCTATGGATAGCGCGCCTAGCTCGGATGGTTTTTCTGTTTCTTTCTACTTGGATTGTTGGCAAACGGTTAGGGAGGATATCCATAAGGCAGCTTGTTTCTTTCTAGAAGGGGGTCCGATGCCTAGAGCGTTTACTGCATCGTTGATCAGTCTAGTCCCAAAGAATCCGGCTGCCAAATCTTTTGCTGACTACCGACCGATTAGCCTTTACAATGTTATTTACAAAATTTTCTCAAAGATCTTGGCTACCCGCTTGAGTAAGATCCTTTAGCTTATATCTATGGAGCAAGGGGCTTTTGTGCAAGGCAGATCTATGACAAAAAATATTACTATGGCGCTAGAGATGATGCGTAACATTGACAGGAAAGTTAGAGGCGACAACCTCATTCTTAAGATTGATCTTGAAAAAGCCTACGACAGGGTGGATTGGGTGTTTCTCAAGAAGGTGATGAGGCGGTTTGGTTTTAGTGACAGCTGGATTTCTGTGATGGAAGCTTGCTGGGGCATTTGCTGGTTTTCGGTCCTCTTCAACGGGGAACCTACGGGGTTTTTCACTTCGACAAGAGGGCTCCGCCAGGGAGACCCTTTATCTCCTGGGTTGTTCATCCTCGCGGCAGAGGTCTTCTCTAGAAACTTTAAGCAGAGAGGGGATGGTGTAGGCCATTCAAGTTGCAGAGAGGATGCCCTTCTGTTACTCACATTTTATTTGCTGATGACACTCTTCCATTTGTGAATGGCAACCATGATTCGTTGCGTATGGTTAAGGCTTTCTTAGTGGCATTCCAAGACTCGTCTGGCCAGCAGATAAATTTCCATAAGAGTAGTTTCCTTTGTTCTGATAAGCTGAACGCGGGTAGAATCAGAGAAATTGAAAGAATCCTAGGATTCTCCAAAGCTAGAGCGGGGGTGCAATACCTTGGTATTCCTCTTTATAAGAGTAGAGTTTCTCCGGCCTCCTTCAAAGCTTTATTGGATAAGGTGAGTAGTAGAATTTCAAGTTGGCAAACTAGATTTTTATCGCAGGCAGGTCGGTTGACCCTCATTAAGCATGTCTTGGGCAGTATCCCTCTTCACACTATGGCGGCCACTAAAGTCCCGAACCAACTACTGGACCAGTTGGAGCACAGGTTTGCTGGCCAATTTTTCTGGGGATGGGCGGAAGGTAAGAAGAAGGTGCAGTGGGTAGCTTAGAGCAAGATCTTGACACCTATTGAAGAAGGCAGTTTAGGAATTTGAAAATTGAAAGAGGTGTTGAAGGCTAAGCGGAGGAAAATGGCTTGGAATGTTAAATATGGGCAGAAGGAAAGCCCATGGGTATTGTATATGTGTGCGAAGCATCGAGAGGACTCGGAGGACGGTAGAACGCCTGCTCGTTCCTCCTCGGTGTCCCCCTTTTGGAAGGAGATTAGGTTTGAGCTCCCGGTGATTGCTAATTTTGTTCAATGGCAAGTTCGCAATGGCGAGCTAAATGTTTGGTCCACGAATTGGACGAGGTTGGGGCCTCTTCAGGCTTTGGTGAGCTCACCTATTCCTCAGGAGCTGCTGTCCCTTCAGGTGAAAGACTACATAGGCTCAGCGGGACCTTGCCCCCTTTCATCCGTCAACCTGTTTCTGTTTGAAGACCTCGTCAATTTCATCGTCTACAGCGGCTTTGCGACTTCTGTCGATCCTCTGTCCTACTTTTGGTCGCTGGACTCCTCGGGTGTGTTTTCTACAATATCGGCGTGGCATCTGGGTAGGGATCTAGTGCAGAACAACTAGTGGTACAAGCGGATATGGCATCTAAACCTTCCTCCGAAGATGTCGCTGTTCTGTTGGAGGCTATTGAAGGGAGCTATTCCTGTGGATGATCGGGTGCAGAGCAAAGGCACTCTGTTGGCATCTAGATGTTCTTGCTATATGGACGGCTCCACCTCCAGCCCGCAGGTTGAAACTCTCCCTCACCTGTTCTTGTTTGGTCAGCAGGCGAGCGCAATATGGCGCTATTTTTCAGTCCTCTGTGGCATCTCCTTCCACCCTCACTTCGCAGTTGAGGATCTACTCAGACAATGGAGGTGCGCGGCTGCTCTAGGTGCGACGTCTGCCATCATCAGACATGTTCTTCAGGCCCTGATTTTGTGGGAGCTATGGACGAGCCGTAATGGGGTTAGATTTAATGATCACCCCACTCCGGTTAATGCATCTATTGCTCGTATCAAGTGGTGGGCAATCAACCTGTTACAGGATCAAGACGATGTGCAACACAAGTTTTCTGGGACCGGTTTCAGTGGCCATCCAAAGGCCAGCCTTGCTCCACTCAGGTCATTAAATGGAGAAAACCACCTGTAGGTTGGGTGAAATTAAACATCGATGGCTCGGCATGTGGCAATCCAGGCTGATCAGGTGGCGGGGGTGTCTGTAGGTGTGAGGAAGGTAAGTTGCTTTTCGCCTTCTATGCCGGCTATGGAGTGGGAACGAATAACAGGGTGGAAGTGAGAGCTATTTACGATGGCCTTATTTTGTGCATGGAGCGGGGGTTTGGTAATATTGTGATTGAGTCGGACTCCATGGTGGCGGTGGGCCTCATTTCTTCCAATTCCTTAGTCCCCTGGCAATGGCGTCCGTGGATAAGTAGAATTTAGAGGCTGGGGCAGATTGTGTCCTTAGTGTTTTCAGTAATTCGTAGAGAAGGAAATGGTCCGGCGGATGGGCTGGCAAGAGAGGGTAGTCACAATCAGGTATCAACAATTTTTTAGCATTCCGGGGAACTTAATCATCATGTTCGTGGGATTTTATTCCTCAACAGGGTTGGGTAAGGTTCGGTTAGATCCTCTCATATGTAGGTTGAGTTCATATGATAGGTGTGGTCCGAAATCTTTTTGTTGGGACCCACCCGAAAGGCTGTAAATTTTCTTAGATCAATGAAATCACAGTGGCTTGAAAAAAAAAAAAAGGAGCATTAGGACAATTAGATCTGGAGCTTAGTCATTTCGCTCCATTCATCGTTTGTGGCAGATGGGATGAGTCCTTTGCCATTGGTTTGTGCGTCAATGGCATCCCCCTACTTTTGGTCCAGCGCTGATGTTGATCTCAGTGGATAGTCTTCTTAGTTAATTTTGAACAGAGCCTTGTGTAAGAATTTTGGTATATGATGGGCGCAGTCCGAAATCTTTTTGTTGGGACCCGCCCAAATGGTTGTACATTCTATTGCAATTAATAAAATTCAGGTGGAACGAGTCCACCTTTCTTTTGAAAAAAAAAAAAAAAAACCCAACATACTCTTCGAGGCCTCTTGTTGAGAACGCAAAAGCCCTGACATGACTTGTCTGGCATGGAAGAAATTCCTCGGATAGAATCACACAACATAATAGGAAAATAAAAATTAAGCAATCACATATAACACATAAAATTTACATTAAAAAAAAAACTACGGCACCAAGCGACGAACAATCCATTATAATAAAAAAAGTTAAAAGAGATGAAACAACTTACAAATGAGAAATGCTAACTTCTCCCTCGAAACCCTTGAAAATGTGCTAAGTTCCTTTCACTCATTCAGAGATTAACTCTAATCCCGTATTAACCTGGTTTATATAACCCTTGTACAAAATTAGAAACAAAAATTCTCATTTATGCATTCCACTTTGTCGCACCACCTTCGGTTGACCAAGACATCAACAGAATCTCTTGATCAACCGAAATAGATCTTGGTCGACTGGGAACATCACAGTGTGCTTCAGTCGACCTATGAATTCCTCGTTTGACTAAACAACACTACATCAAATTAAAGGCACTATCAACGGAAAGCTTATCAAATTAGTTTTCCGACAAACTCAAGATCACTTAAAAGGGAGTCGAGTTTTCTTGAGTCAATTGAACTCTTTCAATGATACTAGGAGGCAATATTATAGTTTGGCAATGAGATTTTAAATCCATAAGAAAGTATTAAACCAACACTATGACAACTAGCCATCGAAATTGTCCTATCACAATTTCGGATTACTATGCATCACCCGTGAAGAGAATAAATATGAAAGGAACTCACCTCTGTCAACCGTTAATGGAACTTGCTTGAAGAGGATGACAGGAAAGAAGTTGTCTTGAATGTTCACATAGAGCTTAAATTTCAATCAGTGCACTATTTAATATCAAAGGAATATAGTTACACTGAAACAGAACTCTGTTTGATACGCATACATCTTGTTGTAGCTTGGCCATAGAATGAAAATACAAATGAATTATTATACAGAAAAGAGGCATTTTTTTAATGTTTTTTATTTTTTATTTTTTCTTTTTACTGCTCTATAGCAACAGAGAAGTGATTTAAAAAAATTATACAGAAAAGAGGCATTTAAAATGACATGATAAGACCAATCAAACTCTCCAATGACTCATACGAAGAACCTCCTCTCCTTATACAACTCATTGCATTTTCCTTTAGCCCACTTACCCTCTCTGTTATCTCTTTCCCTTCAGTCTCCACCATCAACCTTCTTATGGCCCACTCTATCTCACCTCTCTCGAACCCATTCTCTAGTTGCAATCCCACCCTCCAAACATAGCTCGCATACCTAGCATTTACCTTTTGGTCCCATAAATAAGGACAGCATAACATGGGGACCCCTTCACAGATGCTCTCCAATGTAGAATTCCAACCATTGTGTGTCCAAAATCCTCCCACTGATGGGTGGGCCAACACTTCTTGTTGTGGGGCCCACTTAACGATCCAGCCCCTCTCCCGCGTCTTCTCTTCAAACCCTTCTGGCAGTTCGACCCAATCATCGCCACGTATGGAGCCGGGCCGGACCACCCACAAGAAGGGCTGGTCACTATTGGCTAGCCCCCAAGCTATCTCCACCACGTCTATTTTATCTATGGAAGCTAAGCTCCCGAAGCTGATGTAAATGACAGAACTTCGTGCCTGTTTGTCTAGCCAAGCAATGCAGCTGTGGTCTTGTTTTAGCAAGCTGTTTGAAGCTCCTGGCGAGAATTTATGTAGTGGGCCAATTGCAAAGATCGGAAGGGGATGATAACCTTTTCTAAATTTCTCCAAGGCACTAGCTTCAATACTATCAAATGTGTTCACGATGAAACCCGAAGAGGCCTTTGTGCTGTTCTTCATGTTGGCCACCAATCGCTCCAACGTCTCCGGATCCGTCAAGCTATAGTCAGGGAGATCCTTGATTCTGAGGGGCAGAAACTCCGACACTAGGGCATCTGGCTGTTGATCTGGTTGATACAGATTAGTGAATATGTTAATGAGAATCAACATTTACACCCACACTCTTGATAGATATGATGTGGATTCGAGCTGTGTGGGCCCCACCGTCGTTGGCTTGACTGCGAGATCCAAGTTTTCCATCAGGTGGGCCACTTTAACTAGGATCTTTTGGTTAGATAAATCAGGTCATTTATGGTAGGGATGTCATGTGTTTTTCTCAAGTATCTTGTAGTGGGGTTGCTAATCCCCTACTATCAAGGTGTGCCATAATGGTAATGGTGATGGCTCTTAATGGTGGTTGTAACCGCCACCACCGTTACCATTAAGATGTGGGCTGTAATGATTGTTATAATCCTTTCTGTTTTTAAAAAAATAACGGAAATAAAAAGAAAAAACTGTATTAGCCCTATAGCAAGTCATAAGGGCTGTTACATGGCCGATAAAAGTAATTTTTTTTGAGTAACAGCTGTTACAACTGTTACAACCCATGACATGTAATGGTTGGCACCTTACCTTTTAAAGATTCCCCATCTACCGTTCTAACTGTGAAATCTTCAACACCATAGAGATGGTCGCACTCCTTATATACTTTGGAAACACTAATCTACATTAACCTTTTATTTGAATGATTGAAAACCAATATTAAAAAATAAATGTTTTTTATAACACTAATAGTATTAAAATAAGGTTTTAAAGTTCCTGATTAGCAAACCATTGTGGGGAAATACCTGAGTCTCCGCCACAAATTGTCAAGACGAAGAGGTCTCATGGCCATTGATTCAAGAATCATTCCCACCTATTGCCTATGGCCCCAAGTGAAAATGGAAAGTGGTGGAAGGCCTAATTCCAGATATCTTAGGGGCCGTTCGGCACCATGGATTTTAGGGGTTTGAGGGGAAATTCCTTGGTATGTTTGGCACCATAAAGTAATTGTGGGTTTCAAATCCCCTCCATGAAGGGGTTTGAAATCCAAGGTGAAAGCTCCGATTACATCTAAAATCCTTCCAAGAGTTACATGTGTAACATGTGTGTCACTAGGCTATTAATCTATTGGTCATATGGCCCACTAATGATGTCCCAAAACAATCATATTATCAATTTCATCACTATAATTACTTTAATACGATGATTTGCGCCGTCCAAATATTGTCAATGTAAATCAACAGTTCAAAATCATTGGTTAGTCATTCGGATGTGATCTTGTGCTTGTGACCCATCCGAGACTTGGAATTGGAATTTCATCGTATTCAGGCAAAGTATATATTTCAACAGGCTTATTACAACCATTGTGTCAAGCATAACATACGTAAAAACTATTAGATATATTAAAGTTCATTTAGTAACTAAATTCAAACCCCTGTAAATATATTATGCATAGCTACTTTGGAATTACAGTGGATTCTGAATCTAGGGTGGCAAACACAACAGCAAGAATTCAAATACAGAGGGTTTCAAATAAGGGGATTCCAAATCCAGGGGTTCCGAATCCACGCTCCAAAACAGGCCCTCGGTAGATCCGAGCTTCTTGCTCCTATAAGGGGCCTCAGTACCATGCAATGCAGTGTTGTGAGCGGTTATAGAGGGCTGATGTTTGTTTCTTATAGCTTCTTAGCCGGGCTCAGTTATTTTATCCTTTTCCATATCTTTTCGAGTTTTATATATGTTTTGAGCGATGGGTAAATGATATGTGAGGTAGCCGTATTTTTTTATGGCACCCACGCGAATATATTTTTGTCCAAAAAAGCAATAAATTTCGGAAGAAAAAAAATTAATAATCTTGTCACAGGTGCTATACGGAGAGTGCGCATGGCCTTGTCAAAGACGGACGCGGATTGCGTCCTACCTTAGCCCGGACGGTAATCCGTACGGGTAGGGCTCTGTGGGGCCGAACGTGATGTACGTATTTTATCCACACCGTTAATTGTTTTTATATGATTATTTTAAGATATGATTCAAAACTTGAGGTAGTTTCAGGGCTTAAGTGGACCATAAAGAGGGGATTAAACGTCCACCATTAAAAACTTCCTGGGAGCTAGAGAAGTGTCGGATCAAGATGAAATTTGTGTTTTCACTGTTGGGATTTTAGACCTGCGGAATCACACAGATCTAGATCTAGGATGGTAATCAATGGCACCAAGCACACAAGAGAACACACAGATTTAACGTGGAAAACCCTTGCGGGAAAAAACCACGGCACAAAGCGACAGATCACCACTATGAAAGCATCAATTACAAAGAGAAAGGACTTACCCGATTCGAACAACCTCGAATCTCACCCTTGCTACACTCGTTGATAACCCTTTTAGGAACCCTTGGAACTACTTTAGAAAGCCTTCCCATACATCTCTCATCCCTAGAAAAACCCTACGAACACCTATTTATAGTTTAGGCAACTTCCCTTTCGCATCCCAATTGCGAAAGAACTCAAATCCGCAATTTCGTGTAAAATCGCAGAACAAACTGTGTAACCTACGACTAGTCGTAGCTCTCCTACGACTGGTCGTAGACCACCTGCGACTAGTTGTAGCTCTCCTACGACTGGTCGTAGACCACGGAGAAAAACAGCAAAAACTCGCTGGACTTTGAGTTGTGCCAGAGCTCGAACCTACGACTAGTCAAACTATTCCTTCGACCAGTCGTAGCTCACCCTCGACCAGTCATAGCTACAGTAAAAAACAGATTAAAGACTTTTATCAACAATCTCCACCAAGTCTTCAATCTTCAACTGTGTAGCTCTTTGACCTATTCTCTTATCTCTGCATCACATCATAACTTCTCGTGCACACTCTGTCCTTCTTTTCCGCCATCGCCAAGCCCAGAGAAGTTTCACAAACCTTGAACTTCTCTACAGGAACGATCTAGAAGAGCATGTCCGTCAGATCAGAATCTACGTGCCCAACCATCTTTGCTCCTATCTTCTCAAAAGAAAAAACGTAGTCTTCTTACCATCTCACCGCTACCCAATATTACTTGCCGAGGTACTTACTCACAACACTGATAGCTTGTGAAATAACCGGTCTAAACCAGACTATGGCATACACTGCCCAACGCATTCGAATAAGGCTCATGAGATATTATGTTTTTCCTCATCTGTTTTGGGACATGTCCTGAGGAAAACTTGAGGAGAGACACGTAGTGAACGCTCTCCGGCTTTAACTGGCCCATTACATCCTTGATCAATACCTACACACAAGGAATTACTCCTGTGATTACCACAGCCTACTTCTCTTTCAGTCTCAATGCCAAGAACCATCTTTGCAGCCCCCTATCCTTCATCCTGAATGTCCCACTTAACCGAGTCTTCAGTACATTGATTTCAGATATGTCATAATTGGCGATTTACATGTCATCAATTTCTGACTCACCATGAAGGAATCAAACCACTGCCTAGGCGACAAGTCGAATCACGACCTCCTGCAAAGTCTTTTCTCAGCCCCTTTAACTTCGAACCGCTCTGGTTGCTTCATGTAGATCTGCTCTTCACTTTTCCTTGCAGAAGTGCAGACTCCACATCCATCCTTCTAGCTCAAGATCACATTGGCCAACCAGCGCCAATCACGGATCTAATAGACACCTGCTATACCGTCGATGCGAATATCTCTGAGAAGTCGATCCCTTCTCTCTGCGCATAACCCTTCACTACCAACCTCACCCTGTATCTATGTTGTATCCTCCTGAAAATCTACCTGCATCCAACCGCTTTCCGGCCCACTGGAAGCTCCACTAGCTCCCATATGTCGGTCTGGTACAACGAATCCATCACAACGCCCATAATCACCTTTCACTTCTTAGCACCAAGCTCACCTAGAGTCATCTGAATAGAAGATGAATCCTCCTGCGATATTGGAGTCGTCCATGTACCTCGCCGATATCCTGCGATCATGCTGTGTGATTCTTCGCACATGTGGCTGATCCACCTGCTCTGTATCCCTGTCCGCACATCTCAGCCTTCCTTCCCTGCCCGCTCATGTCGCCATGCCCATCATGTCACACACGTGCAGAGGTGGAATCCGCTACATCCACTGCAGCTCCACCTTTTGAAGTGCTCCCGATCAACTTGTACAAGTTATCGAGTCGTTGTGTTTTCATGATTACCCGTGCTCCCTTAGATACTTTAAGAGCACCATCAATACCTGTGTACTTGCATCCTTTTGCCTCAAATACACCAAGAGAAATTAGATTCTGCTTCAAATCAGGAACATGCCTGACTTCAGTCAAGGTACGCTCCACCCCATCAAACATCTTGATGCGCACCATACCAACAGCCACAACATTACAGGCAATGTCATTGCCCATAAATACCTGTCCACCATCGCACTCCTTATAGCTGGTGAACCAACTCCGATGAGGAGTCATGTGAAAAGATGCCCCTGTGTCTAGCATCCACTCGTCCTTACGATCATCGTATGGCCGCCTGATAGTAAACACAGACAAAACATCACTATCACATCCACTCGATCCATCTGACATGGCAACATTGGCCTCCCTGTACGAAGCCTCGGAATCTTCTTTCTTCGATTTAAGATTTCCACAATCCTTCTTCACATGTCCTTCCTTCCCACAATTCCAGCACTTTACCTTTCTTTTGCCCTTGCCCCTGGATTTGGATCTAGAACCAGAAGAACCTGTACCTTGTCTAGAATTCCTACCCACTATAAACAGTGCATCAGAAGACGTCCCCATGTCGCTGTTTAGTTATCTCATAGCCTTCCCTTGAAGAGCCGAGATAACGGTATCGACACTCAGGGTTTTGTTCGTGCTGCACATAGTGTCCTTGAATGCCTCAAAAGACGCCGGGAGAGAATTCAGCAACATACATACATGTTCTTCATCTTTCATCACTTCCTCCATATCCAGCAATTTGCAAACCAATTTATTAAAGTTACTGATGTGAGCCTCCAGATCTCCACCTTCTGCCATCTTGAAGTTATACCACTGCCGCTTCAAGTGCAGGCGATTTTCAGAGGATTTCTTCGCATAAACATCCTCTAACTTCGCCCATAACTTAGCCGCAGTTTTCTCCCTCATGACGTTGTAGAGAACCTCATCCGTGAGACATAAATGGATCGATGATAAAGCTTTCTTATCAAGAGTATTCCAATCACTATCAGTCATAGTAGACTTCCGCTCCTCAAGAGCACCATCCTCACCTTGCTTGGTTAACAGGCTAATCATCTTAACCTTTCATAACTCAAAATTATTTTTCCCTGAGTACTTCTCAAACTCATACCTGGTGCTCACCATTATTACTAATCCTACAGATTCAGATCTGTGCCCCAACCGATTACTTTGATACCACTTGTTGGGATTTTAGACCTGCAGAATCACACAGATCTAGATCTACGATGGTAATCCAATGGCACCAAGCACATAAGAGAACACACAGATTTAACGTGGAAAACCCTTGCGGGAAAAAACCACAGCACAAAGCGACAGATCACCACTATGAAAGCATCAATTACAAAGAGAAAGGATTTACCCAATTCGAATAACCTCGAATCTCACCCTTGCTACACCTTTTGATAACCCTAAACCCTTTTAGGAACCCTTGGAACTACTTTAGAAAGTCTTCCCATACATCTCTCATCCCTAGAAAAACCCTACGAACACCTATTTATAGTTTAGGCAACTTTCCTTTCGCATCCCAGTTGCGAAAGGACTCAAATCCACAGTTTCGCGCAAAATCGCGGAACAAACTACATAACCTACGACTAGTTGTAGCTCTCCTACGACTGGTCGTAGACCACCTACGACTAGTCGTAGCTCTCCTACAACAGGTCGTAAACCACGGAGAAAAACAGAAAAAACTCGCTAGACTTTGAGTCGTGCCAGGGCTTGAACCTACGACTAGTCGAACTATTACTTCGACCAGTTGTAGCTCACCCTCGACCAGTCGTAGCTACAGTAAAAAACAGATTAAAGACTTTTCTCAACATTCACTTCAGCCAAGTCTGTATGACCTTATTAATAGGTTCGGTGGTAAAAATACAACACAGTGTGGCCCTTAAAAAGGTTTCAACAATGGGTGTCATTATCACTGCAGCTTCCTTTGATGTGGTCCACTGGAAATATGTATCTGATTCATTTTTTTTTTATAGTACCTTAAAATGATCTGAGAAAAGCGATGAACGGTGTGGATAAAATAATCACATTATGATGGGCCCCACAGAGCCCTGCCCAAACGGATTACCGTCCGGGCGGCGGTAGGACACAATCCGCGTCCTGTCAAAGACAACCCCCCATTTGCCGATGTGGCACACGTGCAAAAATTAGGTTGTTCATCACGTTCGGTCCAAAATCCCCTCGTGCCTGTGATGTGGCACACGTGTTAAAAAAATCAGGTTTCATCAGGTTCCCTCCAAAATCCCCGTCCAAAAAAAATAATAAAAAATAAAAATCAGGCAGTTTATCTGGTTCGCCCGAAATTGTTAATGCTATTCAAGCATCTCCCCCCCCCCCCCCCGTGCAACCCAGTACTCAGGTGGGCCTCTTAGGATGGGAACGCTGTGTAGGACCACAGTACTTTGCATATGACATCATACAAAGGGCCATGAGGATAAGACCAATTCAAAATGCGGGTCGGCCAAACACCACATGATTTAAAGATATTTTAGGCACCAGTTTCCATGGTTTGTCTCACCTGGCCTGAATTTTGGGCGCCAGGAAGAAAGTAAGGGGGCTGACATGATGGAAGGATTGGACGTCAGTGGGCCCCACACGTCGCTCTATAAGCTTCCTAGTGTATTTGTCCTCCCCGACCCTAACACAAGATTGCATTTGAATCCAATCAAAATTTCCCAAACACCCAAACAGGCCACAAAGTAAATGCGTACATACCTTTGATGGAAATGTTTCTCTTTTCTTGCATAAGCTTATAAGCTGCAACTGCCCCAGAAGAGCTGGCACTGTTAGTGCGTAGGACAATCCTCGGCAGCCCCCACTTCTTGGCGACGGCTCCAGTGAAATGTAAGACTACATCGGTGATGATGCACTTAATCAGGCCATCTGTGCCGTCCGATAACAGCCGAGACAAGCAGTCCTCGAAGGGTACTTGGCACGTTTCGTTGAGGATGGAAGCAAGGGTTAAGGGTTCCAAGTTTAAGGCCTGATCGTTCGATAATCCGTCCGATATGCACTCAAAGTGGAAGTTGGGGAAGTTGGATGGATTGGGAGCGTTGAATTGAGTGTGAATTATGGTGATTGAGAATCCTTTGGAGTGTAGGAGAGTGGCCAGTTGAATCATGGGATTTATGTGTCCTTGAAATGGGAGTGGGAACATTACCAAACGAGGGGCTTTCATTTCCTGGATTTGCATGTCTTTTGCTGCTTCCATTGATTTCGAGATGTGGTCAGCTGCAGTGGAAACGAGCCACTTGCTTTTGGGCAATGTTGCGTTGGGAGAAAAAGCTAAACAGATGGTCTGCAGATGAGGTAGTTATAAACGATGCTCAGGCAACGAATGAGGGTTGATACACAGGCACTTATTATACACGTGGTCAGTATTAAAACCGACTACGGGATCGATGTCTGGACGTAGAGCGCGGATTCGGTGAGACCCCGGACTCACCAAAGAAGGTGCGGCTTACGGTCACATGGAACTGATGAAGGGAAAAGACAAGTGTAGCTTGATCCAACACTTCTGCAGCTCTAAAACAGTTTTTAAAAGTAGTAGTTTAATCTTCATGGTGTGGTACACTTGAGCGTTAGATCTACCTTATTTTTTTAGCACTTACTCTAAAATGATCTAGAAAAATGAATAGCATGTGTCACGGTGGATCCCACAGAACCCATCAAGGCGGGGTAGGATGCAGTTCGCTTCCAAATATTAGGGCTGAAAATCGGGTTCAATCCGACCGACCCAACATTGGGTTGGGTTTGCAGGATGTATCGGCTTTGATATCAAGCTTGGGCTATATAAATACTAAACGGATAAAACTTGGGTTGGGCTAAAGCACATCCATACATAAGTAATAAATTATAATTGAGTGTGGATCATAACGCACGGGAAATTCCATTGACAGCTAGTCTCATTGGTCCACGCCATTAAAAAAAAAAAAAAATTTACACACGCACACACACCTCCACACACTCACGCTAGTGAAATTTCACCACGTACTCGAACCCTTGACCGTGAGTTGAAATTCCTGAGAGTCTACCACCCGAGCAAGAGTAAGGACCCTATGTTGTAGGTTGCTAACGTATGAAGACCATGCCCTAAAATGATATTTCTGTACGGATGGACAAAGTGGACGTACTCACATACATCACGATGGGCCCCATAGTTAGGTCCCACCCATCCACTAGGGTGGGTGGGACCCTGACAGTGGGACTCACAGTGATGCGTGTCTTAAATTTATATGGTCCAACCATTTTGACAGCTCATTTTAGGGCATGATACCAAAAATGAAGCTGACCCCAAAGTTAAGTGGACCACACCACACTAAACCGTCATGATTGAATCCCCACCATTAAAAACTTCATGGATTCCGCCAGATTATTTATTTGTCATCTAACCAGTTGATAAGGTAACAAAGACACGTATGAAGATACCACAAAAAATATCATCTTGATCTAAAGGCTTTTGTGGCCGTGATAAGTTTTTAATGGTCAATTACCACTATTTCATGTACTATGGTCTATCTGCAATTTGGATCTGCTTCAATTTTTGAATCATGCCCTACAATAAGCTTTTCAACACGTATGGACCGTGTGGATGTAGTCACATACATCATGGTGGGCCCCACAGTCCGGATCCACGGAAGCCGCCCCGGTCTACATCAAGGCCCGCTATTCTGCAAAGCTCGAAATACATGCCCAACAGTTGGCATGTCACATGTGAGCACTGACAGGGACCGTCCGGTCTATGTCCCATCTCAATTTAGACTTTAACAGAACTCCTTTCCAAGAGTTTCTTGTATATTACCTGGTCCATCAATAGTATGAAACACCATCTATTAGCATCGTTATCTCCAAGCAATTGACTGTTTTACCACCTTCTCATGACCAGATCCAGAACTAGATTGATTATTAAATAATAAAAAAAATTTCTGGTAAACCACTCTCCACTATGAAAATGGAACACCCTTAATATAAGTTCAACTAAGCATTTGGTAGATTCCACGTGACTTTGGAGGTTTTTGGCCAGTTCTACTTATTAGGTTGGGAGTTGGGAGCGGATTAGGTGAGACCCGATCCATCGAGGTAGCTGGGACCCTAACTGTGGGACTGACAGTGATTTATCCGCCTTAAATCCACACTGTCCATCCATTTTCAAAGCTCATTTTGGGGATCACATCCCCAAAATGAAGCAGGTCTATATCTTAGGTGGACCACACCACAGGAAATAGTAGTGATTGAATCCACACCGTTAAAATTTCATGGAGTCCACCGAAATGTCTATTTGCTATCCGACCTTTTGATATGGTCGCAAAGACCTATATGAAGAGACCACACACAAATATCATCTTGATCCAAAGATTTTGTGGCCCACGAGAAGCTTTTAACGATCTATTGCTATTATTTCTTGTACTATGGTCTATCTGAGATTTGCATCTACTTCTTTTTTCGGATCATGCTCTAAAACAAGTTTTCACATATGGACGTAGTGGATGTAGTCACATACATCAAGGTACACCCGACATGTCTCCCATGCGCGCACGTTGGTGTATTAGGTTAGTCTATTTTTATTTTTATTTTACTTATAATTGTCCATATTTTTAATGGTGGAACGGAAGTTAGATAAGATGTATACATGACAGTGCTCTTCACATGTATCAGAACAAGCTCTTTAAAGGAAATTAAAAAAAAAAAAAAAAAAATCATTTGATAAAGGATCCTCTAACATGGGTTGGTACGTGCAATAATTCAAGGTAGAAGGGGGTAAGTATAATTTTAGGTAATTAAGGGGAACCGCTGCAATATATAGAAATGAGCAAGGCTAACCCACCACTTACGTCAAAAATTCATTACACAACCCGCGCATGAGTATCAATCAACTCATCAAGCGTTCATGGCATCTGCTCCGTTCAAAAGGTTTACTCGACTCTGAAGGGAAAGCGAATGGCTGGTGTAGGTATGTGTCCTGCTAAGATGAGTGCTGACACTCCTCGAGCTCCAAGTTGTACTACCATTTCAAATGATATCAAAGTTACATGGGCAACAATGATGTATTTATTATATCCACGTTGTTCATCCATTTTTCAAGAACATTTTAGAGTACCACCCAAAAAATGAATCATATCCAAAGATCAACTGGACCACACTACAAATAGCAACGGAGATAATGATTTTCACGGTTGAAAACTTCATAGGGCCCACATGAAAAAGAAATTTCATATTGATCCAAAACTTGTATGAACCCAAAAGGCTTTCAATGGCAGACGTTTAATCTCCCACGGCTGCTTTTTTTCATTCAGTGTGGTCTGGACGGGTTAGATATAACACATACTCATGATGGGACCCAAAGAACTTGCTTACGTCAATACACAGCTGTATAATTGGTGTGTGGTACACCAGCCAATCCTTCCTCCAAAGAAAACGGATTGGCTACTCCCCTACCACCGGCCCGGTGGCTAGTGGTTGTGGGCCCCACCATGATGTATGTGTTCAACCATATTTACGGATCATTCCAGGGGTTGATACCAAAAATCAGAGGGATATATATATCAGGTGGACCACACCACAGGAAAACAGTAGTGATAGGATATCCACCATTAAAATCCTGCTAAGCTCATTGTACTACTGTTTACTTGACATCCAATATGTTGATTAGGTCATACAGACCCAGACGAAGGGAAAAAAGAAAGATCAGCTTATCCAAAACTTTTATAGCCCCAAAATTTTTTTAATGGTCTACGGTCATTCAACACTGTTTTCTGTAATGTGGTCCACTTAAGATTGGGATTTAACTCATATTTGGTCTCATATCATAAAATGATCTGAAAAAATATGTGGACAGGATGGATGAAAAACATACATCATGTTGGGGCCCACGGAGTACCATAGTAGGGGGAGTAGCCAATCCGCTTCCTCCAACATAATCTACCTAAGATGGGAGCGTGCCTTATAATTAATGCTCTTTACGTTTGAGCGCTGTTTGACTTCTCTTTCCATTTGCACGCACTCGACCACGGAAGGGTAGATGTACTTTCCGTTGACCATGATCCGTGTACTGTATCCACACAGCCATACCGCCCGTTCATTTCACTAGATCATTTTAGGACGTCATCCAAAGAGTAAGAAAGATCCAAATTTCAAGTGCACCCCACTGCAAAAAAACAATGGGAATTGAACGCTTACCATTAAAACCTATTTGGGCCACAAAAGCTATCGATCAAGCTAATATTTATGCTTTTCCTTATTCCATGTCCTTTTTAACTTATAAAAAAGTTAGATCTCAAATAAACATCATGGTCAGCCCTGGGAAGGTTTCAACGGTGGCCGTCACCATCCCACTATTTTCTGTGGTGGGGTCCACTTGAACTTTGGATCTACCTAATTTTTTGGCTCACCCCCTAAAATGATCTCTCCAAATGGATGGATGGTGTGGATACAACACACACTACGCGACGTATTTTTGCGACGGACTTCATCCGTCGCTAAAATCTCTTGGTTTAACGACGGATTTAATCCGTCGCTAACGGAAAAGGTCCGTCGCTAAGCCCACGTTTGACGGAAATCCGTAGTTTGAACGTCGCTAAATTTAGCGACGGACCGAAATCCGTCGCTAAAATCTGATTTACGACGTATTAACGACGGATTTTGGTCCGTCGTTAGTAGGCGACGGACTAAATCCGTCGCAAAATTCGATTTTATGAGCCATATATTCCCGCCCAAAACACAAATGGCGCGCTTTTTCAGTTGCTTTTGCGACGGATCATGGTCCGTTGTAAAAGGACTTTTGCGACGGATCATGTCCGTCGTAAAAGGACACTTGCCTTTAACAATATTTTTTTTCATTTTTGTAGGAATACGGTGGAAAATTAAGTTTTTTTTTAGTATAATAATTATTTTTTAATAGAATTTCAGTGGTTTAATTGTACATATTTGTATCTAAGATTATTTTTTAACAATTGATTAAATGCAAAAGGAAAATGTATTTTGTTTTTATATCAAATGAGCGAGTGAAATTTTTATTTTTATTTAAAATTAATATTTAAATGACTTGTAATATCACATGAAAAAGAATATTGAGAAGTTTAAAAAATTTAACAATGTTTGAGAAAAAAAATTAGATTTTGAAAAAAATAAAAATAGTGATTTAATAAAAATCTATTTTGTGGGAAAAAAGAATTTTGAATAAAGTTGATAAATTTGAAATTAAAAAAAAAAAAGCATTTGATTTTGAGAAAAAAATAATATCCTAAAAAAGAAAATAATTTTTTTTTTAAATGTGAAAATTTTCACAATGTGGGCCCCACCATAATATTTTATAAAAACAATGAGATTTTGAAAAAAATAATATATCATTTTAAAAAAGAAAATTGAAAAGTTGAAAACAAAATGATGCTTTTAAAGAAAAAAAATCGGCATTTTGGAATTTTTGGGAAAAAAATTAAAATTTGGGAAATTTTTTGAGATTTTGAAAATAAAAATTCAAAATTTATATTTTAATTTTTTTGAAATATTTTATAATAAAAATGATATTTTGTTAAAAGTTTTCAAAGAAAAATTCCACTAATTGAACCTGTAAACGTTTAAATCAAATTTTGAAAAAAAATGTTATTTTTAAATAGGAATTGAAATTTATCTGTGAAATAAAAAATATTTGTTAATAAATTATACGTACATCCACTAATTGAACCTTTAAATGTTAAAATCAAATTTCACTTAAATTGTTGATCAATCTTGTATGCCCAATATCTTCCTCATATATAGCTTGATCAAGGCGAGTAAGTAGTCAAATTGTGGGTAGTGATCAATAAAGTAGAGTGAATGGACCAGACATGTAAAATGGGCCAAATATTCTGATCAAAATTATGACTCAACTTTGTAACATCATGAGAACCAAAAAATTGATGTTAGAAAGTTTTGTGGGCCCCATCATGATGCGTGTCGAACATCAACACCATGCATTTGATGTGTCCCCTTTAGATTATGAGATACCTCAAAAATCATCCATATATGAAACTCAGGTGGGCCATACCATCTAAAACCATGTGAAGACATCCTAAAAAATAGAAAAGCACTTGGTGGGGCCCACATGAGTTTTGGATGCGGCTGAAACTTAGTCTAACCCCTCATCCAAGGGGAACACACAAAATGAGTAGGTCGGATATGTGAATCACATTTAGGCAGCCCCAATATATGATTATGATTGTTTTAAGGAAACCCCTCCCTACTACATTTAGGTGAGTTACTCATTACCCTTACCAGAGTAAACTTTATGGGGTCCACCGTTATTTATTTATTTTATTCACTCCATTTATCCATGTTAACAGTAATTTGAGGTCTAAAAAATAAAAAGGAAGCATATCCAAAGCTCAAGTGGACCACACCATAGGAAATAGTGTGATTGAACCTCTACAATTGAAAAATTCTTGAAGGCTATAGAAGTTTTAGATCAAGTTGATGTTTGTATTTTCCTTCATTCATATCTTTTTGATATTATGACCAGGTTGGATGACAAACAAACATTACTGTGGGCCCAAGGAAGGTATCAACGGTGGAAATCATTATTCCACACTGTTTCATGTGGCATGGTCCACTTAAATTTTGGATTTACTGAAAATTTGGGATCAACTCACATCATTCATCCATTTTTCAAGATAATTTTAAAGAATTATCCAAAAAAAATGAATCATATCCAAAGATTAAATGGACCACACACAGATGAGGGGAACGGATTGGCTACTCCCCCTAACACCGGCCAATGGCTGGTGGTCAGTGCTCTATGGGCCCCACCATGATGTATGTGTTTCATCCATGCCGTACATCTATTTTTAAAGATCATATTACGAAATGAGACCAAAAATGAGGTATATCCCAATTTGAAATGGACCACATTAAGGAACAGTGTTGAATGAGTGTCAACCATTAAAAACATTTCGGGGGCTATAAAGGTTTTAGATCAAAAACATTTAGGGGCTATAAAAGTTTTAGATGGAGATGATTTTTATTTTTTCCCCTTCATCTACACCTGTATAACCTAATAAACAGATTTGATGTCAAATAAATAGTACAGTGGGCCTTAGGAGGATTTTAATGATGGATATCCAATCACTATTGTTTTCATGTGGTGTGGTCCACCTGAGATTTATATACCTCTCATTTTTTTTACGAAATACTTAAAATGATCTTAAAAAGTGGATGAACGTAATGGATACATACATCATGGTGGGCTCACAGAGCACCGACCACCAACCACATCAGCCACGGGTTGGTGTCAGGGAAGTAGCGAGACTAGCTACTGAAGTCAAATCCGCAAGTTCTGTGGGCCCCACCATGATGTATGTTTGGTATCCGCACCTTCCATCCATTTGGAGAGATCATTTTAGGGCAATATCCTAAGAAAGAGTTAAATCCAATGTTCCAGTGGACCCCAGCATAGAAAACAGTGGAACAGTGACGCCCACCATTAAAAATTTCTAAAGGCAACAAAAGTTTTAGATCAAGCCGATATTTGTGTTTTCTCTTATTTCATGTCTTTTTCAACTTTTGAACGGGTTGGATTTCAAATAAACATTATGATGGGCCTTAGGATAGCTTCAACGGTGGGAATCACTCTCTGTTTTCCCCGTGGTGTGGTCCAATCGAGATTTATATAGATCTCAGTTTTTGGGATCTATCCTAAAATTATATTTAGAAATGGATAGACGGCGGAGATTAAAACATATACATCGTGGTGGGGCCCATTGAACCCTACCAGATCCATACAGCAAGTGACGTTATATTATGTACCATTCAGTTGGTGAGTTTTGTGTTTGACGTAAAATAGTGGTGACTCATTTATAATAATAGTGGAGATGATATATAGTTATCTAGACCATCTAAATAATGGCTTTGATTGTTAGTGGTTAATATTTATACTTTTTATCATATAAAACTATCTTAATCATTCAATAAATGGTCCCTTAAATGTATGGTTATTAATGTAGTTGATGTGTTAAATTGTGGAAAACTCACAATTCGCGGATTTGAAAGTAACATCTAAATTCAGAAGAGGGATTCCCTCTTTCAAACGGCGCCCCCTGCCTCTACAGATCCCTCTTTCAACCTGGTTTCTCATTTTCCTCTTCCGCCGGTGGGTGAGCTCCAAATCTCTGAAGGATTTCAGGCATCTCTCCTGCCGTGGGTGAGTTTCTCTCAAAATCCCTATTTTTATTCCAAAATTCATTCCATCTGTCCAGGGGCGGCTCAACATTCTTGGGGGCCTTAGGCAAGTGACAAAGATGAGGCTTTTTAGTTTCTTTTTCTTCTTCTTTTTTTTAAATTAAAATTAAACCATATATTTGCTTCTTGACTTTTTAGATGCAAAATTACTAATTAAACTTTCGTATTCAAGTTTACCCAATAAATCAATTTCGATAGATAAAATTGTTAAACCGTTTATAAGGTGAATCCTAGATGGATGAAAGGAAAACATAAATATCAGCTTATCCAAAATTTCTGCCACCTGCAGAAAAGTTTTTAATGGTGAGCATTCAATATCCACTTTTCTTCTGCGTTGTGGTCCACTTGAGCTTATGTTCTGCTTCATGTTTTTTCTAATATTCTAAAATGGGATGAAGAAATGGATCGACGGAATAGATATAACACATATAATAACGTGTACCCCACAGAGCTCAGGGCCACAGGAATCCCTAAAGTGGCCTGCCCGCAATCCGCGTCTACTGCGAGAATAATGAATTTAGAATTGTATAGTACTCTAGCAGTGTTATAGTTAATAAATAGTCACTCCTAGATTATTAATATAGCATATTTTGACTCCATCCAAACCGTCTAAATTAGGTGATCCATTCTAGATAGGCTAAATTACAAAAAATCCATTGATTTAACTATTCGATCTTCCAATTAGTGGGAATTTGTACGTTGAATTCAAATAATTTGTTTAGTATACAAGAATCAACTAGTTAGGAGATCCAGCCATTGTGTGTTTTTGTTTTTGTTTTCATGAACCATCTAAATTGGGACCCACTTTTATATCTGTTTAATTTAATTTAAAAATGTTCAAAGGTTGCAATTTCTCAATGCATGTGTATAGATTACCAAATGCTATCAGAGTATTAAAAGCCTATTCCTATAATCCTGGGCCTTCATAATTAGGGGGCCTTAGGCGATTGCCTCACCTGCCTACCCCTTAGAGCCGCCCCTGCATCTGTCATTGCTTTCTCTTTTCTTCTCTCTTTTCTTATTCCAAAACCCCTGATTGTAACAATGTCGAGATTTGGCAATGTGGGAGGATGCAATGAATTTGTCTTTCATAAGCATGCTTAATACTTCGGATATTATTCAACAGCACATTGACTGCTTGCACATTCAAGACTTGCACTTTTGATATTTGTGGTGTAATTGGTCAATTTGAATCTAGCGTACTTATTTTTGACCAACCATGTTGGTGATGATACACTTGAATTCATGTATGCATTAATTGCTTGAGGGTGCTCTTTGAAATGCTTGGTGGGTTCCTTTTTGTGCCCTCTTATTTGATACCAATGTTCATTCTCAAACGTTAGTTTATCAATTTCATTTTGGTGTTTTCTCACAGGACGCAAGCTCTAGTTGAGGACTACATTTTCACCTGGTGTAATTGATTTTGTTTTTGCCCAGTGGATGGGCCATATGCCAGAAGTCAGGCAGATTGGACCACCAATCATCAGACATTTGGCAAGTTCTGGATAGTCAAGTTTTTTTTTTTTTTTTTTTTTTTTTTTTTTTTTTTTTTTTTTTTTTTTGTTTTTTTCAATTACTAAGATATTTGGATTACAACCCATTTAAGATGTACTGGTATCAGTGAGCATCAAGCTTACATCTTATACATTCCCTTGTTGGGCCCACTTAAAATTTGGAATATTTTCAGTTTTTATGTGCCTACTAATTATGCTCAGTTTCACCTGCTAACAGGGTTAAATGACAAATAAAAAACAAGGTGGGCTTCATAGTCCATTTGAAAGTTGGTGTGTAGTGTTATGTGATGTTATCGTTTTTTACTCAAATTTTATTCCTGGTAAGTCATGTTAGAATTTAAATTGCTTTACACTCCCGTAATAGGCACAATTCATAGTAAAGCGACTACTTGTTTCTATATGTTCTTGCTATTAAAGTGACTGCTTAATCCATAGTAAATCCGTATTCACTGCAACTTTGGTATATAATTGTCCCTAGCACCTTGCATCATTTTCAAAGTTCCTCATTTATTTCAAATTTTATTTCAGTCTATTCTAAATCCTGTTTCAATCACAGTTTATTTATTTATTTATTTATTTTTAATGTTTCTTCTAAATGTTGTTTCTGCTATGTTGTAATTCGAAATTGACTTAACTAGATTTGTTAAAATGGCAGGAGAATCAGTTTGCTATAGTAGATGCTTGCTACCCTCAGTCAGAATGTTACCATTGCACTCACTTCGAATGTTTCAAACAGGAAACCGTAGGAATCAAATAATTGCAAAAGAAGACTCATACATAATAAGTTTCTTTTTAATGAGTCTAGAAGCATGTAACGCTGACTCAAGGAAACCTTAGAAAAACATAGGAAAAATAATGGAATTTTTCAATGATATATTAGTTGATGCTAAAAAACACATATTTGCCTATTTAATTATCAAATAATAGCAAAAAAGATGCATGTTTGCATATTTAGGAATAATAAATTTTCCCTTAATGGGGCCTAAATGCACATATCGTTGACTCAAGGAAACATGGAGAAACTTGTGGATCCATCCATCCATCATGATGCGTGGATACACACATTCACAAACACACCTCATCCATCCATCCGTGCAAGCATACATACATCCATCCATGCTCCATCCATGCATGCATGCATATACACACATAAAAACATGGATTTCATCATACAACCATGCACCCGTTAAAAAATGAAATGGAAAATCAGGTTGCTTGTTTTGAAAACCAGTTACTTCCATTTTCCATTTTTTTTTAAGACTGAGAATTTATTCCTCATTGTGGCAGGCGTACACAAACAAGCTGGAGAACAAGGTTTCACATCTAGAAGAAGAGAATGAAAGGCTCAAGAAGCAGAAGGTCGGCATTTCATCTCTCCTTGCGATTTTTTTTTTTTTCTAAATGGGGTTGCCGGACCATTTGATATGCTTTCTTAGTGGGTATAATTTGGATCTCATGATTGGAAAGTTGTTCAATCCATTAGTGAGTACAAGATTGGTAATGTTGTTTTCTATCATTGTGCTTTGTTTACTGCTTGTTCAATCCCATGATTCCAGGTTCCCATCTTACCCTTATTTTAGTCATACAAAGCGTTTCATAAATTTGACATGCAATGGTCTATGGCCATGGTTCAAATTATTAATTGGTTGAATGTGACATGGGCAAAGTACTTTAATGAGGTTTAATTGGAAGTGTCCAAGATAATTAATTGATTGAATGTGACATGCAATGGTCTATGGCCATAGAATTCAAATCAAGGTTATCATTTTTAGTAGATTAACTTGGTATTTTCTTTCTCTTCTTTCAATTTTGTTCAGGTCTATAATGTCAAATCTGTAATAATTGATAGCCCTATTAGGAGTACTCCTTCCCAAATCTCACCTAGCTCACATTGCCTCTCCATTTTATAGGAGTCAGCAGGCTTTCATTTGTAATGCATTGGATGTTACTCCAATCTATGTTTAAAACCAAATAAGTGATTAATCTCTGACAGACATAACGGTAAGTCACTAGGAAAAAATCCAGAGATTTTGTTCGTTATATAGCCTCATCTAGTACACAATAAGGATCTAGTTCTCCTTAATGGAATGTTTCATGTTGTCGCTTTTTGTCGCTTTTGGCCTTATTCTTTTCTTTCTTTCTTTGCATCTTTATATTTTTTTCTTTGCCAGTAGGCTCTGGATCCCAGTTATCCAAGAATTTGGTGGATGGTAGTTGTGTAACCCAGGGATTTCTGTTTAGCGGGTGTTGTGAGAGACAATAATTGAATTATTACACTTGTTATCTGTGTCTGGCTGTTGATTTATCTCTTGCATAAGTAAATGCAATCTGAAGCCATTAAAAAAAATCAGCGTTGGAATGTATCTTTTCAGGAATTCCTTTTAGGGGGCATTTAATTACTGTAGTTGATTCAGAAACATGTCCTCTTTGGGATGGCAGCAATTATAATACTAAAACAGTGTAGAAATTGTCTATTGTCTACAATATCGATATCCAATACGGAGCTTCATCCCTCCATTTTAAGCAGGTGTTGAGGTAGTTAACTTCCTAGGATGTATTAGCTAAGGGCTCTATAGACTATCAAGCTGTATGTAGACCTTTATCCACTGTCTTGATGGATATTTTATGATTCCTTCTCCTCAGTGCATACGTATGTATGTACATATGTAGGTACGTATGTATATATGTATCTACTTATGTCCATACATATGTAAGGAGAAGCAATGTTCAAAATATTGGTATCGCGTTACGTATCGCACACCCTTGGGATACAGATATGTATCGGTTATCGCATGGGATATATCGGTTGTATCGCTTAATGTATCGTTGTTGTTGGAAACATTGGAAATTGGTCGAATTTTTCAATAGAATTTCAGTGATTGTTAAAAAAGACATCAATACACACAAATCAAAACATTACAAAAAACAAGTGCACAATGGGTTTTCTTTGGGGGGGGGGGGGGGGGGGGGGGGGGGGTCCTAATCTCTGTGTTGTCTAACTGAATTGATGTAAATATATTCAAAGTCTATTCATATAATTTATAAATGTAAGAAGATATGTGGAAACGCAAGCAATACATTCAAAAGAAAAAGAAGAATCACTAGATTATGTTACATGTTTGATTTTAATTTTAATTTTTTTTTCAATTTTCTGCAACTTGGTCCTTCTCGAAATCGAAGTTACATGGACCAAATGGTAATAGAGATGCAGTTTCATAAATGAAAGCAGTTACAAGCACCGACTAGTTGTTGCTATCTTCTCATTATGCAGGTGTATTTTGTTGGGAAATAGGAATTTCGCAATTCCTACACTTTCATTTGGTCATTTTGTTAGACACTAGTGCGTTTAAATGTAGATTGCATTGCGCTGTTGTGTATTGATTCCAATATCTAAAGATCTTTTCAAATTGTATTGTGCTCTCCCAGTGAATGCTATGAAGTTAAGAAACGCTCTCACCTGAACCTCTAATGGCTAGGATGAATTCTAATCTTTTATTTTGTTAATTGGTTTCAGTTGATTAAACTATTCACCTTTCATGGATTTAAGCTGGTTATTTGTAATATATGAAGGGTTGACTAAACTATTCTTTTTCTTGGATTGAATCTGGTTGTTTGTAATATATGTAGGTAGGAAGGGCTCAAAAGAAGGTTGAACAAGAGAAGATACCAAGTAGCCAATTTGAGGCAAGGCATAGCCAACATTTGAAGTTCCGGGTAAGAAAGTGTTAGGAGGGTTGAAGTTAATTTTTGGAGTGGGCCACTCGGGTCATTTCCTCTTTTATTGAATTGAGTTACCAATTTTGTGAATAGGATTATTATCAAACAATAGTGTGAATTATTTTTTGAATGACTATCAGGTGCAAGATTAAAAATAATAATAATAATAAATTATCGATATATTTTTTTATTTACATATATTTTAGCGACGGACCAAATCCGTCGCTAATTTCTGAACGTTGAAAAAACGACGGATTGAAGTCAGTCGCTTACTCATATTAGCGACGGACCTTATCCGTCGCTAATGTTTTCAGTGACGACTAATTTTTTTAGTACGGACGGATTTTTTATTTTTTACGACGGATTTTATTCGTCGCTATGATGCGACGGACCTTATCCGTCGCAGATTAAACGACGGATAAAATCCGTCGTAAAACAAAAAACGACCCAGTAAACAGCGACGGACCAAGCGCGTCGTTTATTTGGTTTTACGACGGATTTGGTCCGTCGCAAAACAGCGATTTTGGCGTAGTGACATACATCATGGTGGGGCCCATGGAATGTGGGGACATCTCACAAGACTCGATACCATCTGGTTGAGTAGTCAGCCCGCTTCCCTACTCTATATAATTTGAATTAAAAATCCCATCCCTAAAAATTACTAAAATGCCGTCACATGGAGTATTAAAAGTAGTAACATGTCTAGGTGGCGCCCACAATGATGTTTTTGATAAATTTATTCCGGCCATTAGTTTTTTTAAATTATGTTATGACATGGACCTAACAATGATATTGATCCAAACCCTGAGTGGGCCACACAGTAGAAAAAGGTGAGGATTGAGCTTCATTGAAACATTCAAGCGGCCACAAAAGTTTTGGATTATGCTAATGTTTTTATAATTTCAGTTCATCCCTATAAGAATTGAAGCATATGGATGGCATGTATACATCATGGTGGAGTCGAGAATTTTCCCCGCTTCCTGTTTCCAGCCGTACAACCCACATGAGTTTTAGATCTACCTCATTTTCGGGACTAAAAGATGATATGGAAAAAAGGATGGACAGAGTGAATTTCTCACAAACATGATGGTGTGCCCCACATAGCTTGCCATTGAAGGAAGTTCATGCTGATGGCTTTGGTAGCAATCCGGGTCCATTGGAAATGGAAGCTAGTTGGCTACTTAACCAGACCACACACTGACCTCACGCGACTAAAACACCTACACACTCATTCCACTCGTGCTTCTGGAGGGAAGCACTTCGTGTAACTACCTCTACCAAAACAACCTAGCTACTAACACACTTGTGCCTCCCAGGAGTTGGGCATTAAGGAAGGAAAGTTCCCTCTGGGCTGCCTAAGGAACACAAGTTGCTGCTGTTCAAGCCATTTCACTCGTGCTTCTTTAGCGAAGCACTCGCTCCACTACACTGAAAACTCCCGACGAAAGCGTAACAAGTGGGCGGCCCAAGTGCGAAAGATGTAGCTACAGACCATGCCGAATATGTCTCTACCGAAGAATGCGGAACCTTACGACCCGACCAAACGACGTTCCGACCAAGTGGTGAACAAGGACGAATAGTCTGAACATGCCAAACCTAGAGGGAAGGGAGCTTTCCAATGAGTAGGAGGCTTCCCGATGTGGAACTATATTCCTTAGGTTCGGAGGTCAATAGGTTCATAGGTCCATATCTTACAGAGGTGAATAGGTCAATAGGTTTGTAAGAGGTGCACTTGAAATTTGGATCTTTCTCACTCCTTGGATTATGCCCTAAAATGATCTCGTGGAATGGATGTGCGGTGTGGATACAATACATACATCATGGTGGCGCCCACGGAAAGTGGTGACGTAACTTCGGCCCCTTACTCTTGCTCGGGTGGTAGACTCTCAGGGCGGGTTTGGCCGGACTAATCCCATGGGATTAGGAGGGATAGAATGGATTTTAAGGTAATGACGGTGGTGTCAGTGTTTGTCCCTTGATCCCATGGGTTTGGGATAGCCCATGGGATATACGGCAGCCTGTTTGGACCGTCCCAAATGGATGGGTTTGCATCTACACTGCTTCTTGTGGTGTGCCTCACTCACTGTTTTATATTTGCCTTAAAACAGGTTTATGGCTAAAAGTAAGCCGGTGAAAATGATGGACGGAGTGGATATCTCATTGATATCTTGGTGGGCCCCACATAGAGGTGAAAATTCACATCCTGAGATTAGCAGAATTCATGTTAGCTAAGGGTGGTGTTTAGGAGGGCGAGGTACATCCCGCCATCCCAAACGGGGGATGGGATGAGATGGCGCAGGATCCCCTCCTAATCCCATCTAATACCATATCTAACGCCCGACCAAACACGCTGTCAAGAGTTTCAACTCCCGGTCAAGGGTTCGAGTCCCCATGGGTGGTGAAATTCCACTAGCGTGAGTGTGTGGAGTGTGTGTGCGTGTGTTAAAAAATAAAAAACTTCAGCAGGGGAGCCACGAAGAAATGACTTGAAAATGGCATTTATCCTTAGATGGTCGAGTGCATGCACCATCAAACGGAGAGAGACTGATAAAGGAGCTTTACCGGAAGGAGCATTAATTGTAATGCAACAGACCCTTAACGTTCAACCAATCGAATTTCACCACATCACCTTAAAGTATTCAGTATCTAATCTGCTCTCAAAAAGATGTACAGGCGTCCTTACACATTCACGTGAACATGTATGATAAAATGTACATCATCGTAGCAACATTTACCATAGATACTCACTGAAATTAGGAAGCGGATTGGCTGGTGTACCATACACCAGCTATATAGCTGTTGTAGGTGCGTGTCGTGCGAGGACGAGCACTGACGCTCATTGATCTCTGAGTTGTACGAACGGTTCAAAGGAGATCAAAGTTACATGGCCCCATAGTGATGTATTTATTATATCTACACTGTTCATCTAGTTTTAGAGATTATTTTAGAGCATTATCTAAAAAATGAATCATATCCAAAAATCATCTCAACCACACCACAAACACGACCGGAGATAATAATTTCCACCGTTAACAATTCGTAGGGCCCACCATAAAGTTTATTTTCCATCCAATCTGTTCATAAGGTCATAAGGACCTGAATGAAGAGGAAAAACAAATTTCATATTGATCCAAAACTTCTGTGACCCTAGAAAGGGTTTCAATGGTAGACGTTAATCCCCCACTGCTTTTTGCAGTGTGGTCCACTTGATAGTTAGATCTGTCTTATTTTTCGTCTCAAGCCTTAAGACGAGCTCGCCAAATGGATGGATGGTTTGGATATAACACATACCTCATGATCAGACTTATAGAACTTATTGACATCAATACAACGGATATTTAGCTTGGTTAGCTCGCTGGACTCAACTCCAAAAAGCTTGGTTCGAAGCTGAGTTCAAGGCAAGTCGAGTTGATATTTTTAGCTCGAAAATTCGAGCCAATTTCGAGCAAGCCCCAACTCAACTCGACTCAGCTTGAATCGAACCAGTTTGGTGACTCAGTTACTTTGCCATTGATGTTGCTCATCAACTGTTTGATAAAATGACTCAACGAAATGTGGCTGGTGATAAGGAAGGTTTGGCCGATGGCAAGCACGGTATGCATATTAAACAAATACTTTTTAAAAATTTTTTAATTTTATTTTTATGTTACTTAGAAGGTGTTTGATAAAACACCTGTAAAACTGTTGCCTCTGTTTGTAAAACAGTGGGTTTTTGAAGTCGCAGTTTGGGTGTTTGTGGAAATGCCTCAATGGCAAACTCGGCTCGATCTTGGGCTCGAACTTGGCCTGAGCTGGCTAGTTAGCGTCGAGAACTGAGCCGATCTGATTTCAAGCTGAGGTCAGCCAGTGTTCGAGCCGAGTCAAGCGGAGGGCTCGGTTAGATTCAATATACACCTATAGGTGTGAGGTACACCAGCCACTTAAGCGGAATAGAATTACTTTAGTACAATGGTTATTCACTGTAGAGATTCTTTTTAAATTCGTCGTTGAGCAATAGATGCAATGAAAATCCATCATCCTAGAAAGTACACCCATCTGACTTTTTTTTGTGTTGTTTTTACGTCGACAACTATTGTAGACCCTGCCATCATGTATGTCTTATATCTGCGCTATTTATTCATTTTGCGAGTCCATTTATTACAGCGTGACCCTAAAAATAGGCGGATCCAGAGCTTACATGGATCATACGGTGGAAACGAGTGGGGACAATGACGCCCACCATTGAAACCTTTCTAGGCCTTATCTTGATGTTTATTTGCCAATATATATGTTCATAAGGTCACGCAAAGCTGGACTAAGGGAAAACACAAATATAAGCTTGATCCAAAACTTATACAGCCATCAAAAAGTTTTCAATGGTTGGCCTTCAATCCACATAAATTTCTATGGTGTGGTCCACTTGAGCTTTGGATCTACCTGATTTTTGCTATCATGCCCTGATAGGATATTGAAAAATGGATTGATGGTGTGGATATAGCCCATACATCATGATCAGACCTACAAATCTTACTGACAACAACACTGCCTTTTGCTCCATTTCACGTGGATTTGGAATGTTTCTCACCGCTGATTTATAAAAACTATGGAAATTCCACATGCTACTAATCCCATGTAATACCATGCACCAAATGCTCCATTATGGATGGGTTGTATACTCTAAAACTGCACCAATCTGGTGCAAAATACTATATCGGTCATCATCAAATGAACAGTTTAAGTAGAAACGAAAACTATTGACAATGAACAGCTGATGATTAGATTTAAGGGTCATCCAACTATAGTCAACCAGGCCCCAGTGGGACTCACGATTTGGACCCTTTGGATTGATATACATGAATGCGGGCACCCTGATTTCGACCCTTTAGATTGATGTGCATGAATGCTCGATTAAGATAGCTTGTGCAGTTTGCTTTAATAACCGTGGATTTAGGGGGATTGGAGGATTGGCTTCCACAGACGCGTACTCTTGCATGGGTAATGCTTTTAATCATATTGTTATATCGTTCAACTAAAAGTTATGCACATGTACCATCGGGCATGCCAAAAGTGGTGTTTGGCTCAAATCGATTGTGTGTGCATGTGTTGTGTTGATCATGGCAAATAAAGATGCGAATCATTTCAGACCAAATGCCTTTAACCCTAGGCATTGAGATTGACTGTGAGAAGGAGAAACTCAAATGTCGACTGAGTGAACCGTCTATCCAGACCAAGTGTTCTATGAAAAGGAGGGTTTGTCATTCTATTTTCTTACCTTCCATTCAAAAGGACTTTTCATTATTTGTGTGATTGTATCCATAAATTACAACCGAAAAAAAAAAAAAAAAAAAAAAAAAAAAAAAACATCTAAACAAAAGTTAAAACTGTATTAATGATTTTACAATGCATATAGTTACAATTATCTTCTAAGAACAATAATCTATTCATAGTAGGACAATCTTCTAGCAGAGGATGGAGATCATCTTAATGGAGGATGGTGATCATCTTGTGAAGGATGGTGTGGTGTCGAGTGGAGGGTGGTGCATTGGTTATTTGTTCTCGACCAGGGTGAAAGCTGCACAAGTAGGCAAGATCGTCAATAGTAACAAAGGGTATGGTTTTGGTTCCAACTCCAGGCTGAAATCAAAGCGATTCTAGACGGGCTAACTCTATGCGAGCAGTTTGGATATGGTAGAGTGGAAGTGGCCAGCGATTCCAGCTCTATGGTGACGGCCCTCTCCAGAAAAATTATTTCTTCTTGGACCATGTGGTACTGGAAGGTGATGATCGAGTCTCTCAGGCGTAGCATGGAGGTTCTAATTTCCCACACCCCTAAGGAGGCCAACACAGCGGCCGATGGCCTGGCCTGATTGAGGAGTGAAGGCCAAATGGATCTTGTCTACCGGTCGTTCAAGACCCTCCCTCCTGTTCGTGGTCTTTCCTTCCTAGATAGAGTTGGCATAGGCAACCTACATATGGCTTAAGCTTTCTCCAATTTTGTGTGCTTCATATGATAGGGGTGCCCTCTCTTTTTCGTCGTTGGCCCTACCCAAATGTATTTTGCTGTATAGCCTTTGTGCTCCCCTATCATATGAATATGAATATAAGCTTTTCTTAAATTTCTTTTTTTTTTTTTTTGTTAAAAAAAAAAAAAAAAAAAAAAAAAAAAAACTACTTTCAATGCAGTTTGGCATTGTAGTGTAGAGGAAAGGGTCTTAAAAGCTATATTAATCTTTCTTGCTGTCCAACGTGGTAGCATAAATGGTAGGGAATTACACTAAAAGAAATGTGATCTTGTTTATGGTCTGGGGTTATAATATAGATGGAGGGGAATTACACTAAGGCTCAACTATTGCATGTTCAGTGTGGTAGCATAGACCTGGACGGATCAAGATAGACATGGACGGTTCCTTGATCAAGCCGGGCTAGATCAAGATAGACGTGGACGGTTCCTTGATCAAGCCGGGCTAGATCAAGATAGACGTGGACGGTTCCTTGAGAGGTAATCCAGGCCAATATGGTGGGGGAGACATGGGCAGAAACCATCAGGGAGACATTCTTTTCGCCTTTGCCATCGGGTATGGAGATGGTTCTAATTTCAGGGCAGAGATGAGGATGGTTCTGGATGGTATATCACAGGCAGTATGTTGTTGAGGGTCAAATATTACATATTAGACCCCAATTATTGCACAGATTTATGACCATGAAAATGTTTAAAGGCCTGTTTAAATTGTGTTTGTGTTGCAGGGCGAATTTACGAGCATGTGACTGAAAAGAATGCTAAGAGCGTGGATTTAACGCTCTGATATCACCAAGGTAAGGGACGGACTCTAGAAGATCGACGCTAGGGATCCAAGAAAACCGAGAAAATGAAGCTCGAACGGCCCAAAATTGATCCAGAATGCAAGATCACAGGGTTCCCACCATCTGTTTAACTCGAAACTTCATATACGGCCTGAAGACCGTATATTAACCGTACACGTCGAATTTCAGCCCTCAAATCACTTCAGAAGTGGCCCAACGAACAGATTAGCCCCTTAAATCATTAAGTGGGGCCCGCCTGACATCTTGATATACTTCAATTTTGGACTCAACGCCTGAAATGAGATGAGAAAAAGTATGGATGGATCAGATTTCTTATATACATTACCATGGGACCCACATGAGCGATGCACGTGTATAGGGTGGTGCTCCAGCCGTGCACCGGTTTTCAAGAGCTCGGTCAGCAAGCGCTGACCGAGGATTCCTTGAAGGAAACTCAGACGCAACAGCGTCTAACGCTGTTTGACCGAGTAGTTGACAGTGGGGCCCATCCCTCGTACAGTTTATAGATCTGATCCATCCAATGTACCTGGGAGGCAAAACCAACCGTATCCCACCTGTTATCTGGGTCCCATGCATGCACCCAGGTAATCTTCGCCGTAAAACGCAAGACGGACGGCTGGGCTATAATTCGGTGAGACCGAGGTCGAATCCACAGGGACTGAAACCTACGTTATCTGAAAATAACCAGAACTAGAACTAAACTACGATGAAATCTAAATCAGAGAAAATTAGGGAGTAATGGTGAAAATATTAATCTAAAACTGGTGAAATTTAAAGGTAGGAAACTAAGGATTCAGAGGATCCACTTGTAGAGATCAGGGAGATCTACGGTCAATTCATGAACTTCCTTTGATCCAGTTGTCGAGAGATAAGACGGATATAAATTAAAATGGATTCCATCACCAAACCATGCCCATGAGACAAAATAAACAATATAATTAAATCAATTTTCATCCAATCTAAGAGACATATGACTGTTAGGAAGGGTTCCGTCATCCAACCATGTCCAAGGGGCGATGGTGAGCAACAGGGCTTCCTAACTGCATACTCACAATAATGAAGAGGAAATACTCAAAGCGATTGCAGATCTTTTTTCTTTTTTTTTAAAAAAAAAAAAAAAAAAAAAAAAAAAAAAAAAAAAAAAACCGTAGGACCCTTCCCATCACGCCACAAGCTTCACCTCTTTACCCTAGCTAAGAGGTTTAGCCAACCATGATTGGTTGGATCTCTCAATGAAATAAAACAGAAATTAAACAAACTATTCTTCATAGCTCTCTCTGTCTCTCTCTCTCTCCTGCCCAAGCCTCCACGGCTGCTTGACCCCTCTTCCCTGCAGATGATTCCCTAGTTGCCTTTTATACATGCAATAAGTGATGGAGTGTGTAACAAGCAACGTGTGCAGCATCTTACACAGCAAAACGCAGCCATCTTGCGCTTGGAACTGAAGTTCTGGCTACAGGTACTCCCAATGCAAAATCTAAACCATTCAGCCTGTTTATATCATGGTCGTTGGCCCAGGGAAGAATTTTGAATGGCCAAGATCATTGGACCGATCCTTGCCATGGTCGTTAAATGGCCCGCAGCATCTTGGTTCCGGACGCTTTGTAAACAGAGTGCGCTTGACCATGCGCTGATGTATTGGTGGGGTCCACTCCTACGTCTTGTGGGAAAATCCACACCGTCCATTGGCTTATTCACGAAAAATCGGTCGGTCATGAATGGTTGTGGTTCTGATTCGCGGTGGCCCACAGAACTTCCTACTTAGCCGTCTGACCTCCGTTTGAACGGCTAGATTCGTTCTTCTTGATCTCTTGGAAATCTGTCACCTAGGCCATGTGAAGAGGCTCTATAGGGATTTGATGGATGGTCCGGATCTGTCTTTAGGATCATGATGATGGCCCACCAAGATTTCTCCGCAGGCTCTGTTGCAAAACAGAGCCTGTGTGACTCGTGCTGTGACAGTCGGTGGCCCTGTGATTGAACCTTAATGGAAAATCCACACCGTCTACTCGTTGTAGCTCGAAAAATGGGAATTAAAATCCACGGGAGAGATCCAACCAATCATGGTTGGCTAAACCTCTTAGCTAGGGCTAAGAGGTGAAGCTTGTGGCGTGATGGGAAGGGTCCTACGGTTTTAATTCATATTAGGCTACACAGATGTTGGTTCAGGTTTGATTCGATGAAATACTTTTAGTTTTAATGGTTTGTTGTGACGTACATTACAATAGATCTGTAATGGCTTTTAGTATTTCCTCTTCATTATTGTGAGTATGCAGTTAGGAAGCCCTGTTGTTCACCATCGCCCCTTGGACATGGTTAGATGACGGAACCCTTCCTAACAGTCATATGTCTCTTAGATTGGATGAAGATTGATTTAATTCTGTTGTTTATTTTGTCTCATGGGCATGGTTTGGTGATGGAATCCATTTTAATTTACATCCGTCTTATCTCTCGACAAGTGGATCAAAGGAAGTTCATGAATTGACCGTAGATCTCCCTGATCTCTACAAGTGGATCCTCTGAATCCCTAGTTTCCTACCTTTAAATTTCACCAGTTTTAGATTAATATTTTCACCATTATTCCCTAATTTTCTCTGATTTAGATTTCATCGTAGTTTAGTTCTAGTTATGGTTATTTTCAGATAACGTATAGGTTTCAGTCCCTGTGGATTCGACCTCGGTCTCACCGAATTATAGCCCAGCCGTCCGTCTTGCGTTTTACGGCGAAGATTACCTGGGTGCATGCATGGGACCCAGATAACAGGTGGGATACGGTCGGTTTTGCCTCCCAGGTACATTGGATGGATCAGATCTATAAACTGTACGAGGGATGGGCCCCATTGTCAACCACTCGGTCGGACAACGTTAGACACTGTTGCGTCTGAGTTTCCTTCAAGGAATCCTCGGTCAGCGCTTGCTGACCGAGTTCTTGAAAACCGGTGCACGGCTAGAGCACCACCCTATACACATGCATCGCTCATGTGGGTCCCAAGGTGATGTATATAAGAAATCTGATCTGTCCATACTTTTTCTCATCTCATTTCAGGCGTTGAGTCCAAAATTGAAGTATATCAAGATGTCAGGCGGGCCCCACTTAATGATTTAAGGGGTTAATCTATTCGTTGGGCCACTTCTGAAGTGATTTGAGGGCTGAAATTCGACGTGTACGGTTAATATACGGTCTTCAGGCCGTATATGAAGTTTCGAGTTAAACAGATGGTGGGAACCCTGTGATCTTGCATTATGGATCAATTTTGAGCCGCTCGAGCTTCATTTTCTCGGTTTTCTTGGATCCCTGGTGTCGATCTTGGTCCCCTAGAGTCCGTCCCTTACCTTGGTGATATCAGAGCGTTAAATCCACGCTCTTAGCATTCTTTTCAGTCACATGCTCGTAAATTCGCCCTGCAACACAAACATGATTTAAGCAGGCCTTTAAACATTTTCATGGTCATAAATCCGTGTAATAATTGGGGTCTAATATGCAATATTTGACCCTCAACACATGTATGGGTTTTTCAAGATTGGAGGTGGCCAGCGACTCCAAGTCTGTAGTGTCAGCCCTTTCTTGCATTTCTGCGGATCCCTGGACCACGTGGTACTGGAGGAGGAGAATTAAAGCCTTGAGAAGAGGTTTGGCAGTGATGAACTCACACATTCCAAGGGAGGCTAACGCGGTGGTTGATGGGCTGCCAAGATTGGCCAGCTTGAACCAGTCGACTTCCTTATTCAACTTGCTTAGATCTTCCTTTCCCCTCTAGAGGACAGATCTTCCTCAATACACTACAAGAAAAGGGGCCTAAGCCGACCGATGCCCCAACCCTTTACCCGCAGCTAGTTTTACCGGCTGCGGGCAAAGGGTACCCCCTATAAAATCAAAAAATAAAAAGCCCTAACCCATTTGAGCGCCGACTCTCTCTGCCTCTCCCTCTCGCTCTCCCTCTCCCTCTCCCTCTCTGTGTGCTCCCTCCTCCCTCTTCTCCTCGGCCTCTCTTCTCCTTCCTCTCTCTCTCCTCTCTCTCCCTCCTCTTCGCTCTCTCCCTCTCCCTCTCCCTCTGCCTCTCCCTCTCGCTCTCCTCTCACTCTCACTCTCCCTATCTATCTCTCTCTCAAAACCCTATTCCTCTCTCTCTCTCTCTCTCGATCTCCTCGGCCCTCTATTGCAGTTCGGTCTTCTGCTGCTCGTGGATCTCGGATTCTCATCTATTTCAGGTATGCTTTGTCGAATACAAATCCCTAATTAGGGATTTGCGTTGTTGAATCCATTTTTAGGGATTTGCATTGTCGATTTCCCCTTTTTTTTTTTTTTTTTTTTTTTTTTTCTCAGCTCATTTATTTCACATATCAGTTACTGATTTCTTATCTTGTGTTGGGCTGATTTGGCTCTTAGAAAGTAGCCCTAATGGAAATGGAATCCATTAGCAAGGGTTGCTGCACATGTTTGGTTTATGGGAAAAGCTTAAAAATGGATCCTATTTCATGTTTTGGGGCCATTTTCCTTCATAAAAGTTGGGGAGCAAATTTTTGGAGATATCATAGGTCATATTCTTGAAATGTTTATGTAGCTAGCCTTGAAATCTCGTCAATGATGCTAGATAGTCGTGGTTCATTTTCACTGTTTTTAGCTCAGCCACCAACTCGTAATGAGATATGATAATGTTGAATAAAAAGACAAGATTTTTGAGCTGTGAAAGTGTAGAAGGAAATTGAAAGTAAAACTACAACACAGAAGGAAAAACAAAAAAGAAAAAAAAAAAAAAAAAAAAAGAAAAAAAGAAGAAAAGATAATGAAAAAGGAACAACTGTAGGGAGGAAAAGGGGGCATTAGCTTTGAAAATTCAGATTAACTCCAGTAAAGAAAAACAGTTTCCAAGATCTGAAAATGTGGAAATTCCACCAAAGTAAAAAAGGAAAAAAAAAAAAAAAGAAAAACAAAAAAAACCAAAGAGAATGGAATTGGGAGAAAGAAAAGAACTTCCAAGGCTTGAGTTTGGATCAGCCTAATTTTTTGTCCTCATCCTAACACTACCTGGTGCATATGATGGGCCGAGTAGATGTCACATACACAGCACAGTAGGCTCCACAGAGCTTTTTGCTGCACGGGAACGATACAAGTAGTATAAAATCTGAATCCTAATTTGCTCCTTGTGCAAGAGAACACGATCATAGGCATACATGTACTCGTATGTATTATCTATTTTATATTTGATCATCCACACTGCTAATGGCCCATTCGCATCTGTGGAGCTGTATCGCTTAAAGTTTTATCATGATTTCAGCTAATGGAAAACTTTTTTGACTGTGAAAAGTTATTTATCATGATTTCAGCTAATGGAGATAACGTTGTTGTTATTAGTATCAAAAGATGCAAAGTGTAAAGGAGCAACTGTTATTTACTGCCAACAATATCCATTGTGTTGTATCTTTGTAACCCTTGCACATGGTTTTCTACCTTGTATGCAATGCACAACTGGAACGTATCTTTTACAGAAAGTACTGTTCTTTTTGTTTGCCATGCCTTGATTAATTCATTTAATAACAGTTGCTTTGAACTGTTTTGGCTTTTGAACTGTGGGGTTGCCATGCTTTGATTAATTCATTTAATAACAGTTGCTTTGAACTGTTTTGGCTTTTGAACTGTGGGGTTGCCATGCTTTGATTAATTCATTTACCCTTTTGGTTGGTTGATCATGACCTTCCTCATCTTGCTGCATGTGCTGTGAACCAGGAAAGGAAGAAGGCTGATGTTCTCAATGAGATACAACATCTGAACCAGGAAATTGATAAAAAGGGCACTAATAATGTGGTGCAAAGTTTGATATCACTGTTGGAATTTTTAAAGGTCTAGCAGTTCTAATTTCCTCCACTTGTGATGCAATTTTTCATTTGTAGTTAGATTTTTTTCTTAACAAAGAAATATTTAAGAAAGAAAATATAGCAATGTTCCCATTCAATAGAAAAAAAAAAAAAAAAGACCAATTATTCTGCCACTAGGATCTTCCAATCCCAGGGATTTTTGGTGCATCAGACATCCTCTGCTAGTCATTTAGTAGTCTAGGTACTGTGCAATGTCTTAGCTGAAAAGGAATATTACAAATTTGGGTTTTCAGTATGACAGGTGTCGCCTATGGCTCAATGATGCAAACAATTGGTATTTGATGTCCTCTACCGGATAACAGACATCCCTTCTTGGAAGCTTACAAGATCAAGATAATTGTAAGTGTAATCCCCTGGCTTGTTCAAACCTGCACCATTCTAACTGAATATGCTCTTTCCCTATTGTTAGATTTTGAAATACTGGTAGGGTTTTGGTATAAATGAGATATTCTAGTTCTCACAATCTGATTCTGGTATAAATGAGATTTTGAAAAAAAAAAAAAAAAGGGCTTTAAACGAGATATTCTGGTATAAATGAACTGCAATTAACTGGTATAAATGAGATATTCGGGTATAAATGAGATATTCTGGTATAAACTATGACACTCCTTATCCAGTTAATAAACTATGACAAAAGTTTTTTAGGCATCAACCAAAACATGGCCTTAGGATCTGCTGATCTAGGACATTATGTAGCATGTCTCACCCAAGCTTGGCCCTAAATCAGTGCCGAATTTATTCAAAGTCTGTGATGATGATTGATTTTATTCAAAGTCTGCTTGGTAGTAAATTTTAATGTTTTAAAACTCCAAATTGCTGGGTTGTTGGCACAAGAAGCTATTCTTCTGTTTATGCATCCAAGCAACTTAAGTCTAGGGAGAAATTTAAACATCATAGTTAGTGTAGGATGCTGTTATACTTAGCAGTTGATGTTCTGTGTACATTCGGCAAACTCAGAATCCACAATCGTGTTTATAATAAATTTACCTGTTATCCCCTTTAGTAGTTTGGTTTGATGTTTGTGTTTTACTGGTCCTTCAATTTAACAATGTCAGAATTGTCTACAGTTGTTTAATATTGATTAATATTGTGTTCTCCAAACATTGTGTTAGTGAACTAGAATCTGCTAATTCAAAGGAATATGGGCTGTAATTCTTATACAATTTGAATGTAGGTATATAATATGGGCTGCAGTTCTTTTACAATTTGAATGTAGGTATACCACTGTTTTTTTTTTTTTTTTTTTTCCGCTTAGGTATCAATATCATACACTATCCGACCCGAGGCTGGGTAAAGTATACGTGGGTTTTTAGTTATGAAAAGTGGGCCTACGGTTCGGTACCCAGAACCATGACGCGTTGCCAAAATATGTTCGTATTTAGAAATCTCATCCGTCAATCGTAATTTTTTCAGTAGAAAGTGGACCGTTGATGTGTTTATCCGCTTAGCCATCTATTTTTCGGGGTGGCAGATCAGAGAGTTATAAAGGACCCGTCGAGGAGAGTTTTGGGACATGGTCTATTCACCGTGGGTCCAACAGACCAGTGGTCTAGATTTCATGAAAGCGTAGGCCCCACTTGTCAGAACTGAAAATGATTACACACGAAAAAATGGCCCTGTGCTTTTTATTTCAAAAGACCACATACAAACCTGGAGTATAAATGTAAGAGACCACACGAAAAAATGCAGGATATCAACTGAACTTGCTGCCTTGTCTAGTCAGCAACATGGTGCCTCGTTTCAAATCCAAAGCAGCAACGATAATTTGTTCCAGCAAATCTGGGCATATCCAATGATCTCTCAAGTGATCCCAACCAACATTCACACAGGTGGTTACTACTTGGTTTAAGTAAATAAATTTTCAAGTATAGGACTAGCCCACCTTTTGATGGCTATCTATTAGTTCTTTCGAGTAGTATATCATGACACACGTAGATGCTAAGATTCTTTCATTCCTTGAACAATACTCATTCACACTCAAATATTTAAATACTTGTGACAGATAATAATGTTTTCCAATGAATTCTATGTACAAAAACACTTAATTCCAAAGGGAAACAGAGTCATCTTCTTTGAACTTTGCTCTTTTCTTACTTTCTCTTAGTTTGGTAATTCTCTTGAACTTTTGGTGCTCCGTAATATTTGCTGAAGAAAGTCTGAATTAATTTTCATTTTTTTGGTCGTGTTCTTAGATCCTTGAAAAGCTATACCATGCCAGCCACTTCATCATTGGAAATGAGTTGGTGAAGCTAGCATCCATTCAGCTCTCATTCAATGATTGTGCTTCTGCAATGGATACCATAAAATGGGTAGAAGCAATATTTTCACTGTATTATGGATCTCACACGTCGAAGCTATTTCCATTTTTAGAAAATCTCAAAAGAAAAGTTCTAAAGCTCGCTCCATAATGAGAAACCTTCTGTTTTATCTGTTCAGGTTAGTAACACTCGCTTTTGCTTCTTGCACCAATTTTTTTTTCAAGGAATGCTAATTGCTCAACCTTAATACAATGAAGTTCTCATTGCAATGTGTAACTGCTCATCCAGTATGATCACCATGGATGGTCCATCACCTAGGAATAGGATGATCAAACCATCCCAACTGCTCAATCAGGCTGTGACACCAAGATGGATGGTTGGTCATTTTTTTCATCAAATCGGGTGACTAGGATAATCCAATCAAGTTTGCTTGTTAGTGTGGTGATGTTATTTGGGTAATTCTGTTTGACTGGGGATCCCATTAGTAATTAATGAATTTTACTATTGAATAAATTGAGTGATTGTGTTATTGGGCAGTTGGCTGGCCGCAAATGTAATGAATGTGGACAACCACTTCCTGAAAGTTATGCGCCCCCTGCAGATGAACCTTGGACAACTGGAATTTTCTGTCAATTGTTGCCAAAACTGCCTTGTCAATTGAATGTGTCTCATCTAATGTTCTGGTACTTGTGTCTCAGTTCTGCTCTTAACTCATCTCAGCCATCAGTTAGCACCACTGATACATCTCTTTCTTCTGGCAATGGAGCTTTGGATCCTATGGATACGTCTCCTTGTTCAATGGATATCATGTATGCAGATGTCTTGAAATTTTTGTTGGATTGATTCTGAGGGTCTTACAAGAATGTCTGTTCTCACTTTTGTTGTGCAGGATTTGGCAACTGTGGTTCCAGATCTTGAACCAGCAGGAATTGATCTTCTTTCTGTAAGTTTTGGTTTTCAGTTATTTTGTTTTCATATGCTTACAAGTAATCTTACATAGACATACACAACTGATTGTTTGTCAAAATAACTCGAAGTATACTCCAGGTTTGTATGTGGTCTCTCACTGTGGGGCCCACCTAGGGTGCTCTTCACCTTGTTCTCCCTCTAACTTTTGGTCTTTGAATGGGGATTTAGGATGGAAACACCTCTATTTTAGACGTGTTCAGTAAAAAAGTGCTTGTGTGAGTCACGATATCCATCTGATGTGGATTGTCGATCCATTGGTTATTTGGGGTACATCAGCATTGCCCCTTGAACTTACATGTCTTTAACATATTATACTTTGATGCAAATTTCCTCTTTTACAACCTTCTCTTGCGTAGTTGATTTCATAATTGTCTACACATGGTTTGTAATATTATAATATGTTAAAGTTGCCATCTTAAATATGGTGCCCTTAGCTAAAAATTTTGTTTCGTGTTTGTAAAAATTTTTGTTTCGTGTTTGTATGAGTTGGATGTTTTTTTTTTTTTTTCCTTTTCCCTTATTCATCTTTACGATTTGCAGGTACCGCTCTAGAAAAGTAATTGAAAATACATGCATCGAATTCAAAATAGAAGCAGAGGTTAGTTACAATAAGTCTTTGTTTTTTTTTTTTTTTGAAAGGTGACAAAATTTTATTCAAATGAAGCAAAAGCTCAAAGAATCTTTACAACTAAAGACCAAAAAGCAAAGGCCAATCTTCTTAGTCAAACTCCCTAAGACAAGAAGCCCAACAACTAATTACATCAAGTCTTTCTCTCTTACAAGCATCTTGTTCCGACCCACATTTGTTCCAAAAACTCTGGTAGTTTGTTTCTCCCCATATAGCCCAAATAACTGCCAAGAAGTCTTTGTCAGATAAATCTGCCCAAGAAACACTTGTTTTCATGATCAATTGAGTGTTTTTTTTTTTTTTTTTTTCATGTGTGTGTGTGTGTGTGTGTGTGTGTGTGTTCTTGCCTTCTTGATTGCTCAATGATTTGACTTTTGAATTGTAAAAGAACTGCAGCCCATATTACTGGTCCTTCTTTTACAATTTGAATCTAGGTATATACTATGGGCAACAGCTTACCATGTTCTAGCTCTTTGCTTTTGGATAATGTTTGTGTATAAACCTTTTCGAAGGGGCTTCGTGTCCACTATTTAGGTGGGGCATAGTTTATGAAAGCAAGGTATGTCTAAAAACACATGGTTGGAGTTTTCTAAGTTCACCAGCTTCTAACACCGTGGCCCAACAGATTATTAATCAGGTTGGTTTTCAGGAAAAGGGCTTTGACACTGTTGGACCCACCTGATGGATGTTATGGATATTGCATCCACCTGCCTTGCTGGAACATGTGTGGTTTGTTTGCTATATGGACCCATTGTGATTTGTTTGCTTTTTGTGCAGATTTTGAATAAAAGGCTTTATCAGCATGCCTTGGCTGTCTTCTTGTGTTAATTACAGCAAGAAGTGTGTTCGCTTGGTAGTGTTCTTTCGTGTCATATTGTAAGATTCAAGCTTTTCCGGTAAGACCAACATCTCAAATTTTTTTGCATCTCTTAGAAGGTACTATTGATTTTCATTATACTATAGTGCTGTGGTATAAACAATAATATGTTCTCTACAGGAAGTAGCCAAAAAACATTAAAGAAAACAATTTAAAAAAATGCCTGGAATATAAAAATGAAAGCAGGATGTTAGCGGCATTACTAATTTGCTATAATCTTTGAATGCAGGAAAAGTAGTGGTTTTTCTAGGGGTGCATTTATTTATCGCGGAGTTGCAAGGTATTACAATTTGGTCTTGTTGAAATATTTAGACAGGTTTACCATTTTTTATTTTTTTTTTGGCGAAAAGGATGATTCATTTGAGACATGTTTACAAGATCAAGCAGTTATATTGGAATTTCTGATGTATTTGAAAATTTTAAAATTAGAGGTAGCATTGAAAGATCTTTGGATGGGTAAAAATGTGTTAATGATCAAGATAAAATGGTTACATTTTTTTCTCTCTTTCAAAGTGAAGAATTTTAATAGGTTAAAGGATTAGTATTCACTATGCTTGAAATGACAATGAATGTATTAATTTCTTGTCGCTATTTTGTTTTGCAGGTTTTAGGCATGGATGAAAGGGAGCTATAGATCGATGGATTTTATTTATTTATTTATTTTATTTGAATCTATTCGATTTATTATTGTAAATATTATTTGCGGTAGCTCGATGCATGTGAAAGTCCTATATATTATATATATATATTATATATATATATATTATATATATATATATATATATATATATATATATATATATATATATATATATATAGGAAAACAATCACTAGGCACAATCACTTCCAAGAGGAATGTGAAATCAAGTGGGCCTTGACCAAAAGGGTCAATGATAGGGTCCATCATTCTATGAGTTGGAGAGGCAGAACTCATAAAATGGGACTTACTCAGGCATCTATTTTGTGTCATTTTCCTTCTTCTTCTTTTTTTTCTTTTTTTTTTTTTTTTTTTTTGTATTATAAACTGAATGTTTGCAATCTCCTGTACATCTGAAACTGCAGGCAACATGAAGCTGCCATAGGCAATGGAAAAGAGAGCTTAACCAGTAAGGCATAGAGAAAAAAAAAAAAAACAAAAAACAAATCACAATTATAAGATGCGTTTACAAATGCATATGCATTATGGAATTAGGAGCTTTAAAGTTAAATCAGTCTCAAAAATTCAAATACCATAACCTACCGTACAAACCGTTGGTAAATCCTACATGCAGCAGTGGCCTGTATAACTGCCAGTAAATTCCACATGCAGCGGTGGCCTGTACAACTGCCAGTAAAGGGAACACGACTGCTAGTAAAGCCTTTACCGACCGAGGCTTTACCGGCTGTTAGCAAACCGCAGGAAAAGGATTTACCGGCGGTTTTATGGGTCTTTGTCGGCGGTTTTGACCGCCGGTAAAGGCCAGTTTTCTTGTACTGATAAAGTGGGTTTAGGCTATGTGAGGGTTGCCTAGTTCTGCTTCCCCTTTTTCCCTTTTCCCGTTTTCCTTTTCCTTTTGTACACGATAGGGGGGCCAGCCCGTTTTGTTGCTGGCCCTCCCGAATCCCTCATTGTATAGTTATGGGCCTTTTGCCATATGAATACAATCAGCCTATGGTTAAAATAAATAAATAAATAAATGAATAAGACGGAAGGGAATTACCCTAAAGCTCAACTATTGCAGTCCGTGTGGTAGTGTAGGAGGGGAATTTCACTAGACTTGAGATTACAATCCATGCTAAAGAGAAGACTATATATATATATATATATATATATTATATATATATATATATAATATATATATATATATATATATATATATATATATATCCGTTATTTCAATTGCTTGTACCATTATTTTAATCATTTTTGTTAGGAAAAGGACATCAACTGTTCTGGTAGTTAGTTGTTAGCTAGCCATCAGCAATTTTGGCCATCGGTCGTTGGTTATCCGTTGGCGTCGTAAGTCAGGCTGATGCACTCATTAAGTGGGCCACAACTGTATGTTGAGTTAAACCAGCCGCTGTTCATTTATTGTAATGGCACGTCCGAACTGACGAGTGGGACGGCCTACTTTTGTGCGCGGTGATCCTGATGACTTGAATCCACCATTTTGATGGCTCGGATTACCTGCATAAGTTAGAGAAAAGATGGGCCTGCATGATAAGTTCGCATGCAGCTGCATGGCTGGAGAGAGACTACCTCTGAAAGTCATAATAGCAGTTGCTATATTTTATTTTTTACCATACAAATCCAGGCTGCAGATTGAAGGGTTATGACCATCCAATCTAGGAGATTTGCGGGGCATCCGTGATTGATGAAATGGCCCACCATTTCACATTTACATAACCCTACACCTCAACTAGAAGCCTATTATCCACTGAGACAAAGATGCATTAGAATTTAGAAAGAGGATATCAGATCAATCAAACCATCCAACGACTGATGGGAAGAACCTCCTTTCCTAATAGAACAGTCTACGTTCTCCTTCAGATCCTTGATCCTTTCCCTTATCTCCTTCCCTTCATGTCCAACCATTAATCTTCTTATTCCCCTCTCTATCTCACCTCTCTCTAGCTCATTCTCTAGTGTCATCCCCACCCTCCAAACATGGCTCACCAGCCTAGCATTGATCCCTTGCTCTGCCAAACGTGGAGAACAAAGCATAGGGACCCCCTCACATATGCTCTCTAACGTAGAATTCCAACCATTATGTGTCCAAAAGCCTCCCACTGCTGGGTGGGCCAACACATCTTGTTGTGGGGCCCACTTGACGATCAGGCCCCTATCGCGTATCTCCTCTTCAAACCCTTCAGGCAGCTTGGCACATTCCGAGACACTAACCGATCCAGGCCTGACCACCCACAAGAAGGGTTGCCCGCTATTGGCCAGGCCCCACGCCATCTCGGCAAGATCTGCTCCGTCCATCACACCTGTACTCCCAAAGCTCACGTAGATGACGGATAATGGGGCTTGTTTGGCCAGCCATGCCATGCATTTATTATCTGGAGTTAACAAGCTGCTGGAATCAGAAGGGCCCACCATGAACTTGTGGAGTGGACCGATCGGGAAGACCGGGATCCGAAGTTCCAGCCGGAGATTGGCCAGTGCGGTCTGTTCAAGGCAGTCTGGAGTGTTGAAAATGAGTCCTGATGAAGCCCTTGTCGCAATGTTCAATGGGACAAACAATTGAAGAGTTGCGTCCAAGGTGGATGTAGTGATGACAGGCAAGTCCTTGATTCTGAGGGGTGGGATTTGAGACACTGGGTCTTCTGATTTTGGATCTGGTAAAACATTGAAATTTATTCATGGTTAGAAGAGTCATATGAACATCGCCGTGTCGCCCATGCATGGTTTTGTTGATCCAGACCATTGACGCCACAGGCCGTGCTGTGGATGGACTGTTTCCACCAAAAGTCTTCCAGAGAAGAAGATTCTAGCCATCCAATTATTGTAATTCTTTACAGTTCAATGCCACGCATTCTTCCTAATCGTCTATTTATCGGTAACTGATAGAAGGGCTAGGATTTTCTCGTCGAGTGGATTTTGGGTTTGTGGTCATCCAAATGAAGAAGAACTGGATCGCTAGGATCTTCTTCTCTGGAAGTACTGGAATTATGATTTAACCAAACAAAGCCTTTGATTAATTAAAGAGCCGTTTACAAAAACTCGCATATTTTTTTGTCCATTTAGGAAAAAAATTACTTTTAGAATATTTCAAGTAATCTGATTATCCTTTTGCTCTGTTATCAATTTAACCACCTTATGTTATAATTGCAATGATTGGATACAGTTTTACAACCCTATTTTATAAAAGGCTAAAATACCCTCCTTTTAAAAAATGCCTTTCATTTATTAAACATTCAATGCAGCAGATAGTGGTTGTTAATGTTCAAGGATCCCAAAGCTAGGTGGGGTCAACTATGATGTTTGTGAGAAATTCACTCCATTCATATGTTTGCCAAATCATTTTATGGCATCAGTTCAAAAATGAGGCAATTCAAAAGCTCAAGGGGGCTACACAACATAAAATAGTGGAGATTATATGCTCACCGTTGAAACATTTGTTGGGCTGCAGAAGCTTTTGATTAGGTTAATATATTTGTTCTTTCAATTCATCCTAGTGGTAATGACCTAATCAACAAGTTAGATGACAAATAAACATTACAATTGACCTTAGGAGGTTTTTAATGGTGGGAGTTCAATCACCATTGTTATCCTATGGTGTGGTCCACCAGGCCATGGTTATTGATGAATAAAAATAGGCCAATCTAATCATCATGCGAGACGCATGAATCAGTTTCAGGTATGTATATTGTTTGTTTATGGTGTGACCCACCTAATTATTAAATCATACTAAATTGAATCATACTTAATTAAAATACCAAAATATTCTTTTCAGGGGTGAAATGGCTCAAATGCGATCTCCTTTATCTTTTCTAAAACGTCTCAAGTAGAGCATTATAGGTTCAAGAAGGTGTACCCTTTCAATGGATGCAACCGGCCATGGTCATTGATGCATAAAAATAGGCCAATCTAATCATCATGTGAGACACATGAATCAGTTTTAGGTGTGTATATTGTTTGTTTATGGTGTGACCCACCTGATTATTGAATCATACTTAATTAAAATACCAAAATATTCTTTTTAGAGGTGAAATGGCCCAAATGCCTTCTCCTTTCTCTTTTCTAAAACGTCGCAAGCAAAGCATCATGGGTTCCAGAAGATGTACCATTTCAACAGATGCAACCCACCGTATAGTCATTGATGAATTAAAAATTGGCCAATCTAATCATCATGTGAGACACATGAATCAGTTTCAGGTGTATATATTATTTATTTATAGTGCGGCCCACCTGATGATTGAATCGTACTAAAATTTGGTTCCTCTGATCATCATGGTGGGTTATACCAGTTGAACTGGACATGTTCCATCTTACGTACCACTGGAAAAGGGCCGGCAGGTCTAAGTTCACCACTTTTTTTCAAAAGAAGAAATTTGATAGTGTTCTTGCCTTTTTTGTTGCTAAAAAAGGACATCTTGGGCATTCAATAGGCAATTCATTCTTCGTTGAAATCTGGGTTATAAAGGCGTTATGCCGTAAAAATCTTCAAAAATGAAAAGGTTATTCTGAAAGTAGGAAAATGACGTGTCATAAAATAGGGTTGTAACTGGATACCCAATCCTATAGACCCAGCCGGATTTTAACTCCCATACGTCGAACCCAGTAAGGGCTCGTTTGGGAGCTTGTAAATGGAGGAAAATAGGAAATAGCTAGAATTGGAAGTAAATGAATTAAGAGAAGATAACTTGTCAGTTGTGTTTGGATGGGAGTAAATGAAATGCATTTGAAATTTAAAATATTATATTTGGATGGCAGTAAATGATAGGAATTGAAAAATATTAAATATTTTAATATATTTAGAGGGACATATGTGATATCCCAAACCATCTTTAATATCCTGAATATTCATATGCAAGAACATATGTGATATCCCAAACTAGTTTTAATATCCCATATATATATATATATATATATATATTATATATATATATATATATATATATATATATATATATATATATATATATATATATATTTGACAGAATAATTCTAATAAGCCCGTTGAAATATATATTTAGTGAAAAGGAGGAAATTTCAAGCCTTACGTGGCCCACAAACATAACAATCACAAACAAGCAACTTGCCAATGTTTTTAACCGTCTATTTAGATAGCCAACAAATTGGATTGTTCTTTTTAGTGATGTAGCCAACGGTTGGATTATTTCGAAGCATCATTAGAGGGTCACATGCATAGCGAATATGTGTGTAGCAATACTTTCTTCAGTCGTGTGACTTACCAAGGGAGCCCAAAAAGGTAATTTACCCTCATTTACTTCTAAATCTCTCTTTTGAGAGAGGACTTCATTTACAGGCATGTTTACCTCCATTTCATTTTATTTTCATGCATTTACTCCCACTAAGCACACCTCAAAGGCCATTTACCTCAATTTACTCCCAATTCCTCTCATTTACCTCCATTTACTTGCATCCATACCGCCTTAAGCGATTGGGTCAGGTTCAAGTCTCATTGTTTGGACCTGGTTACAAATGGGTCTAGTTGGTTTCGAGTCGTGTCATTAAAGTGAGTGGTTGGGTTTAGTCAGGTCTAAATCAACTCTAGTTAGTTTTAAGGAATTTTACCAAACCTTTTCAAGTATACCGAGATATACAATGGCTTCAAATGTTGGGTCATTATAAGAGTCAACCTTTTGATAATTACTTTTTCAGAAGGGGATCGATCCTGGCTCAATTGTCAAGGTCAATGATACCTTTTTGGTTTTATCCTCGAGAGTCATAGGACCCATGATATATGATTATAGGAGAGTCTAATTCTTTCGCATCTTATTCCATCTTGTTTGGTTGAGATGGTCTAGTCTGAAAACTCAATGGTAGTGTTAGCACCATATGAAAATCCAATTTAATTGGTGGGAATGAGCTAAACTATATGACTGAATTCAGACATCCCCCCCCCCCCCCCCCCCCCTCAGTGTCTCTAAACTCGGTTCATTTACAGCTTCATTTTTTATCCATTCATTCGGTTTAAAAGAAGTTGCTTATAATATTCATACTTTAGCGAGTATTTCTTCAATCAAAAGATCATCTGAGAACTCTTCATTGCTTAAGTATGTGATCAATCCTTCCATATCTATTCCTGCCTTATTGTAATTCAGATTTTTAACCGATTCAAGCCTACATGAAGTTTGGTCATATTAACCAATATATGTTCTTTTCCTTCTGCCTTTAGTATCGTCAGGCTCGATCAGGTTGGCGAGTACTTCATCTGAGATTCATCCCATACAGCAGCCAACTGTCTTCTCTTTGTTGTATGTCGCCTTTACCAACATCATTTTTTTTTTTTTTTTTACTATAAGTCATCCCTTCTAGTACTACTGGGAATTTCATATGATTCAATCTTTTCGAAGCTCTTTCTCGAGTAGGTCGAGGTTTAACTATCCTTTGCCCTTGGATGGGCCTAGGGTGATCGTTGGCATGTTTGACCTTTTGTGGGTAAAATGAATTTCTTTCTTCATAGTTTCAATTAACCGATTGTCTTGCCTAATATTTTGGTTGATAAAATTTGTCGTTTGATCGAGCCGGCCTCGTACACAGCTTACAAAGGTGCTGATACTTTGAAATTATTGCCTCCAAACGTGCTTTGGTCTGCTCGACCATGGGCTTAGGCTTCATACTCCTCTTGCCATCTTTTCGCTCCTCCACTTGACCCATTTGAACTCCAAGATCAATTTTTTGTCATGGTTGAACTGGCCTTTGAGGATTAATGATAGCCATAATGATCTTCATGTTGGACAGAGATGGATCAGTATCGATCAACATTGTTTTTTTTTTTTTTTCAAAGAACTTTAGTAACCCTTTGTCGATGTTATATTGAATAATATTCAAGAAAATAACACATTTGTTAGTGGAATGCAACTGAGTTCCGTGCCATTTACAGTAATTAATTTTCTTCAATTCTTCGGCCATCAGAATCTTATGGTTAACAAGACTTTTGATAAATTTATCAGCTAACATGATATCAAAGATTTTATCAGCGTACATGAGAAATATCAAAAGTATACGTTCTTTGAACTCTCTGATTAGACAATGTCGTTGCCTCTGCTTTAACTAAGGCTGAGCATATGAATGCTTGTTTAGCTACTACAACCACTGTAACATTATAATTAGGATCATATTAATATGTTCATCTTTTATCGCATTGACACCTAAAGCAGGACCTCATATATACCAAGACACCTATTGGTCAAATCATAAAGATCTGTGAATTTCGTCCCAATAAATTTCTTTCGAAGCTTGAATTTTAGCCCATCTTAAGCTAACTAGACAAATTTTTCTTCGATCGTGACTACCTTGCATTGACTTTTTACTCTCTTAAACTGAGTAATATAATTTTCTACCAATTCTCCCGGCAATTGCCAAGAATGAGCAAGATCAGCCATGAGAATTTTTTTGTCCTTATTAAAGAATTGAGCATAAATCTTTTCTTCCATCTCTTGCCAATTCTATATAGAATTTGGTATCAAATTTGAATACCAGGTGAAAGCTACCTAGTGAGCGAATGACCAAATAGTTATAACTTATAATACTCATTATCAGTCAACTCTCTACATTATATGGTAAATCAACTTATGTGTTCTATGATCGATTGACCTATGTCACCTATAAGCAGCGTAAAGTCAGATCGATAATTCCTCGATAATGAATATTGTCGGTCGATCTAGTCAGGATATGGCTTATAATAAATTAGAGTGGTAGTTCGACTGAGAAATTGATCTACTACTTACTGAATCAGTTGAACAATTTGGTTATGCTCTCAGTATTATTGTACAACAATTGACAATACTTCTAAATTAGCCTGATATTGTTCTTCATTATACGGTTAATTTATAGGGAAAGGTTTTCCCTTAGGTATCCTTTAATTTCTAGTTTTAGGGATTAAGTTTTTATTCTCACATTCAAGATGCCTAAAATGTTGGGGGCCTTGCACAAAACCTTAGGATCTAGCCTCCCGAAACAAACCAGAATTATGGATGATAAAGTAATGAAATAAATCAAAGCATAAACTACACACCACACAAGAGATTTTTACGTGGAAAACCCTCAAAGAGGTAAAAACCATGGGACCTCGTCCAGATCAACAATCCACTATGAAGTAGAACGTTACAACCTTCTTCACTCACGTAGGAGTAGATAAACAATGAAAGAATAAAAAAAAACCAGAGAGATCTCACCGATTATGAGAACGTAGGAGCGATGAGATATAGATTGCACCATAGATCACCTCCACGAGCATAACCTCCCTTCTACAAGCTTCCTCTTTCTCTTTCTCTCTTTCTCTCTCTCACCTTTAATATCCCTAAACCCTTTAGGAAACCCTCTTATGCTTTTTCTTATACCTCATCTTACCCTAGAAAAACCCTAGGGTCACCTTTTTATAATTTTAGGAAACTCCTTTCCGCATCCCAATTGCGAAAGGACTTGCGAAACGAAATCCGCACAAAATCGCAAAATGAATCTGCGTAACCTCGACTGGTCGTATCGAGTCCACGACCGGTCGAGTGTCACCCACAACCGATTGAGGACCTCCCACGACTGGTCGAGCACCCCCGAAAAAATAGTCCACAGTCGATGGACTTTAAGTCGAGCCACAACTCGACTCCACGACTGGTCGTGCACCAGCCCTCGACCGGTCGAGCGAGGCTCACGGCCGGTTGAGCATGGGACAAAAAATCTCATCATAAAATCTATTGGTGGTGGTGAATTTTGAACATCCTGTATAGTTTTACGTTCAGAACATTTGAAATCTATTGGTATCGATGAATTTCGTATGTACTGAATTGGACCAGGGATATGAATAGATAGTGTATTTCACTAAAAAAAGAAATGTGGCACTGCCTAGGCTGGTGGTGTAGGCACTAGATTCCCAATAGAACTAGTATCAACATGTTGTTGAGGTGCAACATGTGCTTTTTTTAGCAAATAAATCCATCAAGCGATTGATGCTCTCAGTATGACAGACTATCAACCTATTAAATGCTTTAGTCTGAGCTTGAGAGTGTTCAGCCTGAAGTCATGATAACTCTGGGATGTGTTGAATCCCCATTTGCATATCAACTATCCCGGATGACATAATCTCAAAAGGTTCACCCCAGGATGTCGATGGTCTATCTGGATTCGATAGAACAGGCACTGCACTAGGTGGTAGATTTTCTTAATTAGGCACCCGTTAAACTTGCAACTCCTCGTGAGGAAGCTCATTAGTTACAATAGCATTGACAACAACTGTTGAATCATTACGACCACCCCTTCAGCTCATGATTCTAAGATAATACTGCACCAGTGAGTATAATTGTATGTCAAATTGTTCTTTTTACACAATCAATGCAAAATGAAAACTGATGACAACCAAGTAGTTTTTCGAGTCTCACCAGGCGTGCCAAAAATGTTGGCTATTTAGTTTGTTTTCTATAACTTGTAATGTATAAGGGTATGCCAGAATCGATAAAACAACTCGATCCAAACCGATCAACTTCAACACCAAGCGTCGAAATAAGCAGATACGTCCAATGTGAATACATATGACCAGATTCTGAGAGGATCATACCCTTAGCTATTTGCATGATTTTATAATGATTATGCGATAATCAAAGATGAGATTCTACCTCTGGAGATGGGTTGTTTTATGCCTTTCACAAGAAATGACTTTTTAGAATTCCAATGCAATCAAGCAAAAGGAAAAACTTACAATCGATCACTAAAAACGATCGCAAGAATGCGTCTCTTGAAAGAACTGAGTGATATTGAATAAATGATAAATCCAACGTATGAGCATAGATTTGGATTAAAACTAAAGTTTATAGCTAAGAATCCAATGTTCGACCTGGCTCGGTTGCGAATTAGTTCATTTCTCTTCATCTGCTGGAGGGGATGTCTAGCTTTTCTTGGAGTTTCCGTCTCGTTGAGTGTCTTTCTTCTCGGCTCGGCATCTGCTCGGTTGCTTGCCGCTGTTGTTTTCTATTTTGTGAGAGTTTGGCTGCCTCTTCTAGATTGGAGCGGCCGTTTGAGGTTGGAGCTGTTTCGTTTCCGCTGCGGCTCTGGCCTCTCCTAACTCTCATCTCTAGGTTTCTTTTCTCTCTGCCAGTTTGCCTTTGCTAGGATTGCCGTTGTCTCGGCGCTCTCTGTAGTTAGTAGTGGTCTCTAGTTTTCATTTTTCTATGTCTCTGTTTAGCCAGGTGTAGAGGTTTTATGTGATAGGCAAGGCCCGAATCTTTTTGTTGGGGCTTGCCCGAATGTCTGTAAAAAATATTTTTAAAAAAAAAAAAAAAAAAAAAAAAAAAAAAACTGAGATAAAGTAAATTGGTTGATTTGTTTGATTTGATTGATGTGAGATTCCTTGCTTTATTAAATTCTCCTCCTATTTATAGAGTTCTGCTGTAGCTTATTCTTTCAGATCATTCTTCCGTTATTGTAACGTTTTTTTTTTTTTTTTTTAAATTTATTTATTTTATTGTACACCACACTGTCAGTTCACACTCCACTGTTAACCACCCCCACTAGGGAATCAATACCAAGACCTCAGTGTTGAAACGAGGTATCTTTCACTCAGTCTACCACTTGAGCTATGGATCAGGGTGTTTATTGTAACGGTTACAGTAGTAGAAAAGCCTTCTTTTATATCTTTATTTTGTTACGTTTCCCTTTTGTGACGGTTCCTCTTCCATCAGCCAAACTTTATTTTTCTCAGTTGCCTTCGATATCTTGAACTGCTTCGACCGCGTTTCTCTCTTCGCTTGTTAAACTTTTGCATAACTCAACCAAATTACTTTGTTGACCATCCACTGAAGTGCATGTAAAATTGGATTTACGCCAGCTATGTTCCGCAAAAAATACTCCAAGTATCTTGAAGATCTTTTCATCTACCTCCTATTTCTTGTACAATACCACATGTTGTCATCCTATTGTCTTTCCATAGAATGGCTAGAAATAGGGTACAATAGTATCCACATATTACTTTTCTTCAAAAATGTAATAAAGGCTGGATTTTTGTTTGCCCACAAGTGCATGATATTAGACTTATCAAACATATGCACCCAACTATAATAATTACACAAACTAAAATTGTTTCCAATCAAATCACTAGATTGGTTGCATGTGTGTATTTTGATTTTTTAAGTGGTATATATTATTTTTAACCATGTGGCTCAACTTATGTTTATATCGTCTCGATTTTTTGTTTTACTAGACATCATGGTGGATTACATTTATTGGATGGTTGGATAGAATGCAAATATCACTTAGGCTCCTCAAATTCTCCACTTTACCACTTTCTAAGAAAAAAAAAAGTATATGTTGGGCATTACGGTAATTTCACTACTAAAAAAAAGTACATACACGCATTTAGGCTTCATTGTTTGGTAAAATTCTAGTTTATGAGGAATTCAGCAGTAAAATCTCTAATTTTACTAGCATATTATATATTTAATACATATGAATAATTCTAAGAACAAAAGATGATTTCCCAAGACACATCCATCAGGTAGGCTGACCATGTCAATGCTCTTATTTGACATGAACCTAACTTAAAACCTAAATCGAAAGACATAATGGATACCTAAGGATCCAAGTATGGTTCTTCAAAAGTTAGACCTGGACCTGAAAAGATCTGAAACGATTAGCTGGGCATGAGTAATATAAGACCTGCCCAGCTGATTGCCCTACCGTGAAAGCATGAGATAGCAGAGTTCGCAGAGGACAGAAAAAAAAAAAAAAAAAAAAAAAAAAAAATTTGAAAATATCCCAATAAAGGATTTTGTTTAATATTTTATCTTACTATTGGTGGCTGAAAATCTCCCAATATAGCATTTAAATTCTCATAATTTGTAATATGGTTGCATACACACCTTGGATTGGGTAGTATCCCTTCTCATGAAGCATTTGAATGCGTGAAGAGGTTAAAAAACCAATGGCATTGTAGGTTACTAACACGATCCGCGGGACCTTCAAAGAATCCGTGACGGACTGCGTGAAGAACAGGAAATCGTCAGTGATGACGCATGAGATTGGGCCATGCCGGTTCTCCGATAGCATTCGAGCTAGGACGGCCTGAAATGGGGCGATGCAGTTTATGTTGATCATGGAAAGGATAGCGATCATGTCCATGCCATCTGATAAGCCGTCAGGTATGGGCTCAAAATGAAAGTTGGGGAAGTTGGATGGATTGGGAGAGTTGAATTGTGTGTGAACTATGGTGATTGAGAATCCTTTGGAGTGTAGGAGTGTGGCCAACTTAAGCATGGGGTTTATGTGTCCTTGAAATGGGAGTGGGAAGAGTAGCACGTGAGGGGCTTGAGGCCGTTGATTCTCTTCTACTCTTGCCATTGAGCTGAGCAGATGCTTTGGTGATGGGAAGGGGAGCGTTTGGTATGAACAGAAACAAAATTACAAGATAAGGCAATCAACAGCCTTGCTGCCCCAGATTTATCTGCTCCAAGCTCTTGGCTTTATATGATAGGGTGCGGTCCGGTGGTAGGCGGTACCACACTAAGCTATACTGGTAAGGGGCAGGAGTGTGGCCCACGGGATTTATTCATAACATCTGAACCGTTCATCAGATGACTATTCTCCCATTACCCCGTGTTCAAAAATAAGCCAATGTGGAATGTTATGGGGGAAATCAAACTGACCTAATGAACGAGACACATGGAAGATCACCATCAGAGCAGACTCTTTGAATATCAAAGTACTTACTTCCAGGAAGCTGAACCGAACAAGGAAACCCAATAACCGAGCTGGATCGGTCAACCAAGCCCGGTGATAAGGTTCATCGACATATTTCGACCACAGATATCGATCTCGACTATGGATACCAATCTCAACCATAGATACCGACCTCGAGCTCGGGATAGAAATATTCGGAGAGAATCTCACATCATGTACGAGCAAGATTAGCTAGTAAGATCCTAAACGAATATCACGTCAATCGAGACATAATCGAATATATACTCGAGTAGATTCCAACTCCAGTGCGAACCAGATACACTAGCTGCCTAACAAGCTTATAAATTCATCACCCTCCTAAAAAGAAAAGTATGTACAACTATTCTGACTTTAGCCACACACCGACTTTGGGCTTATCTATCTGATTTAAGCATGGGAAGACCCTTGAAAACAACCAACGCCCCCACTGTCATTCTGATAAGGAAGAATCGAATGATTCTCCATGATATTTGCCACCTTGTATAGCTGTAGAGATATGTACAAATATTTTTGAATATTTGTATTTGATTCTTTCCTATTATATAGGATCACACAAGTGTAATTATTTTGTATATAATCAAAAGTTATCTCCTCTATACGATAAGGAGGATTTCACCCATTGATCATTGTTTTGTTAAACATCTTTATGGTATCAGAGCAAGTTTTCACCATGGCTGTTTCGGCTTCTTCATCTCCTACTCTTCCACTCAACACAATGGTGCATATACTCACCATTAAACTAACCTCCTTCAATTACTTATTGTGGAGAAATCAGTTTGTTTCTCTGTTAGCCAGTCAAGAGCTTTTTGGCTATTTGGACGGTAGCATCACGGCTCCCTCTGTCACGATTACTACCTCTGTTGGCACCACAACGCCAAATCCTGCTTATACCTCTTGGCTGTATACTGATCAGACGCTACTCAGTTTACTCTATTCTTCTCTTACAGAGGAGTCTATGAGTGAGGTACTGGGTTTACGTCATTCCCATGAGGCTTGGCGCGCTCTTGAAGTATCATTCTCGCACCGGTCGAAGACTCGAGAACTGCAACTCAAGGATGAACTCCAGTTGATGCAACACGGCTCTCAGTTCATTGCTGAGTTTTCTCGCACCTTCAAAGGTCTTTGTGATCATGAACTGGCTGCTATTGGTCGTCCCATAGACGACACGGATAAAGTCCACTGGTATTTACGAGCATTGGGACCCAACTACAAGATCTTCTCTACCACCATGATGTCACAACTTCCACTACCCTCTTTGGCAGAGATTGTTCTAAAAGCTTTGAGCCATGAGATTTTTGAACGGTCGATCTCCCACTCATCTTCCAACTCTGCCTATTATGTGCAGTAGACTTATAAAGCGGCAGGAGCTAAGAGAGGGAAGAATCGGTCTTCAACCTTTTCTACCACCTTTGCCAATTCAAAGTTGTCATCCACCTCCTCTGTTCACTGTCAATTGTATGACAAGGAGGGACACTTGGCCAAACATTGTTGGAGCTTCTTGAAACTCAAGAAGAAGCAATAGGCTAATCTTGCTGAAGCACTTTCTACCTGCTTGGTTCAAGCTTTGAATGACTCTGAATGGTTCCCTGTCTCTGGTGCAACGTCCCACATGACAAGCAACACTGAGGGTGTGGATCAACCAGCTATCTACTCTGGTAATGAACGTGTCATGGTTGGAAATGGTCAGTCTTTAGCAATCTCTCATACTGGTTCCATTTCATCTCTTATTCCGTCCAGTCCCCTTCTTTTATCAAATGTCTTAGTTGTTCCTGACATTAAGAAAAAATTTATTTCTATTAGTCAGCTTACTACAGATAATAATTGTTTTGTTACTTTTTCTTTCTCTGGTTTTACCATACAGGATCGGGTCACAAGAATGGTACTGGGAGTCGAAAGATGTGAAAATGGTCTCTACGTGTTGGATCGTCGTCATCATACTTTCATGTCCACCACTTCTCCTCCACCGCGAGCCTCTGTTCGCTTATGGCATGCTCGCCTTGGTCATCCACACTATTGTACTGTTGCTTCTCTTTCTAGATTAGGATCTATTTCTTATAGTAATAAATTGGTGAACGTTGATTCTGAAATTTGTGTTGGTTGTAGACTTGGCAAAAGCTACCGTTTACCTTTTTCTTTAAATGATGAACGTTGTGCCATGCCTTTTAATCGTTTACACTGTGACTTATCGAGTCCGTCACCAGTTCTCTCTTTTACTGGATATTGCGGTGTTTATTGATGATTGTACCAGATTTAGTTGGATATTCCCGTTGAAACACAAATCTGATTTTATTTTTTTTAATACTTTCATCCATTTACAATGTTATATTGAGACGCAATTTTCAGCAAAAATTAAATCGTTTCAATGCGATGGTGGCACTGAATTTACAAATAATAAATTCCGCTCCCATCTGCACTCTTGTGGCATTGTTCTTCGTCTGGCATGTCCTTACACTCCTAGCCAGAACGGCATTGCTGAAAGCATCGCCATGTCATAGAAACGGGTCTTACCCTTATGTTTCATGCGCGTGTGCCGCTCTCTTTGTGGGTTGAGGCCTTCTCTACTGTCGTCTTTCTCATTAACCAACTCCCGTCACCGTCCCTTAATGGCAAAACTCCTTATGAGCTCTTGTTTGGTAAGAAACCAAATTACTCTATGCTTCACACTTTTGAGTGTCTTTGCTTCCCTTATTTGAGAGATTACTCACCTAATATATTATCTCCAAACTTTGCTACTTGTGTTTTTTTAGGTTACAGTACCCTTCATAAAGGATTCAGGTGCTTAGACTGAAAGACACACCGTGTCTACGTTTCTCAACATGTGCAGCTTTATGAAAATATTTTTCCTTATAATGGCGATTCTGTGCAACATCTGCAGCCCAACATTGACTATAATCATTTTTCCGATTGTCAGGAGTGTGTTTCTAGTTCTTCTAATGTTGGTTCTTCTAATTTTTTGTCTTCACCATCTTTTTCGAGATCACCATGTCTGTCGTGCAGTGATTCTCCATGCTTGTCCTCGAATCCTCCCCTTGATCCACAGGTTCCTCTTCCTGCGAAACCTCTCTTGGATTCTGCAGCTCCGGACTCAACTACTCATCCACCCGTGTCTTCAGTTCCTCGTGTGACCACTTCTAACCATCCGATGATTACCAGAGGTAAAGATGGTATATTCAAACCACGGTTATATCATGCTATGACGGTTTTGTCTTCTTCTCGGTCTTTTCAGGCACTTCTTGCTCTCAAAGAGCCTCGGAGCTTCAAGTCTTCTACAAAACACCCTGAATGGCTCTTGGCTATGGATGATGAAATTCAAGCTTTGAAGAAAAATGATACGTGGGTTCTTGTACCTCGTCCTAAGCGTCATAATGTCGTTGGCTGTCGCTGGATTTTCAAAATCAAACTTCGCTCTGATGGGTCTATTGAGTGTCATAAGGCACGTCTTGTGGCTCAAGGATTTTCTCATATTCATGGCCTTGACTTTGGTGACACCTTTAGCCCTGTGGTGCGTCCTGCTACAGTCCGAATCATTTTGTCCTTGGCTGTTACTTCTGGTGGCGTTTACATCAGTTAGATGTTAAAAACGCTTTTCTGCATGGTTTTCTCAATGAAGAGGTGTACATGGAACAACCACCTGGCTACACTGATACTCAGTTCCCTCGGCATGTTTGTCTCCTGAAGCGTGCTCTTTATGGCTTAAAATAAGTTCCTCGAGCTTGGTTTCATCGCTTTAGCTCTTTTCTGCTTCAACTTGGGTTTCTCTCCAGTCAGGCTGATTCTTCGTTGTTTGTCTATCACTCCTCGCTTGGGACTGTTTACCTACTTCTTTATGTTAATGACATGGTCATCACTGGAAGTAATACTTCTATGGTTCAAATCCTTATTACGCGAATTTTCAAGGAATTCTCCATGAAGGATTTGGGTGATCTTCATTATTTTCTCGGTGTTGGAGTCCAAGCTAATGAGAAGGGTTTGTTTCTCAGTCAGACGAAATATGCTCTTGATCTCTTGCAATGTGCTTCCATGATTGATGCTAAACCTATTTCTACACCCTTTGTCGTCGGTCAGCACCTCTCAACCGAAGGAAAGCTGTTCTCCGACCCTACTCTGTTTCGTTCTTTTGTCGGTGCTCTTCAATACTTGACTATCACCAGGCTTGATCTCTCCTTCAGTGTGAATTCTATATGCCAGTTCATGCATGCTCTCACCGAGGACCACTTTCGTGCTCTCAAGTGTATTTTGCACTATGTTAAAGGCACTCCTCATCATGGACTTCAACTCGATAAACAGTCCACTCGTCATCTTCTTGCCTACTCTGATGCAGACTGGGCTGGATGTCTTGATACCCGCCGCTCTACTACCGGCTATGCTATCTTTTTTTGCACCAATTTGGTCTCTTGGTCCTCCAAGAAACAAAGCACTGTCTCTCGTTCAAGTGCAGAAGCAGAATATCGCTCCTTAGCTGTTGCCACTGCTGATATTGCCTGGATTATTCAACTGCTTCAGGACCTTTGTGTTACACCTTCAGCGCTACCTAAAATTCTTTACGACAATCAAAGTGCAATTTTTATGGCTGTCCATTCGGTTACTCGTCCTCGGTCAAAACATATTGCGATCGACTACCATTTTGTTCATGAACTTGTTGCTAATGGCACTTTGAAAGTTACTTTTGTCCCTTCACATCTGCAACTTGCTGATTCGTTGACCAAAGGCGTCCCTAAGCCTTAGTTCTTTATCTTTCGACGCAAGCTCAGCGTTATCCTTTCTGCCACGCTCACCTTGCAGGGGAGTGATAAGGGAGAATCGAATGATTCTCCATGATATTTGCCACCTTGTATAGCTGTAGAGAAATGTACAAATATTTTTGAATATTTGTATTTGATTCTTTCCTATTATATAGGATTACACAAGTGTCATTATTTTGTATATAATCAGAAGTTATCTCCTTTATACAATAAGGAGGATTTCATCCATTGATCAATGTTTTGTTAAACATCTTTACATTCCTCTTCCAGTTGAGGTGCAGATACCCTTAGGAGTTACTGCAAAATTGACTAGATTTGAGCGATAACATTGAAAATTGAGGTAGGAGACAATAAAGGGGACAAGATAAGAAGGATGCTCTTCCTTATTTAGGTGGGGCACGGCCATATTGTATATCTGGAATTCATCCTGGATCTCCCTACCTTTTCTATACCATTGATGAAGGTTCAAGAATAAAGACAATTTTCTGCAACTCAGGTGGACCCAGGAGTATAAAGGGTGGGTGTCGCTTCCCACCTTGCTACCTATACTGTGGCCCACCATAGTTTTGTCGAGCTGATTTTCAGACCGTGACTGTAACACGAGGAAACGGAGACGGATTGGCTACTCCCCCTGACACCAGCCCCGGGTCTGGTGGTTGGTGCTCTGTGGGCCTCACCATGATGTATGTGTTTCATCCATTTTTACATATCATTTTAGGGTTTGATACAAAAAATGATGGGAATATAAATCTTAGGTAGACCACACCACAGGAAAATAATAATTATTGGATATCCACTATTAAAATCCTCCTAAGGCCCACTGTACTGTTTATTTGACATCCAATCCGTTGATTAGGACATAAAGACCCAGATGAAGAGAAAAAATAAATATTTTTAATGGCCCCAAAACTTTTATGGCCCCAAAATATTTTTAATGGTCAACGTTCATTCAACACTTTTTCCTTTAATGTGTCCACTTGAGATTCGGATATGCCTCATTTTTTCTCTCATTCCTTAAAATGATCTATAAAAATAGATGGATGGCATGGATGAAACACATACACCATGGTGGGGCCCACAGAGCACCACCACCAGCCAATGGCTGGTGGCAGGGGAGTAGCCAATCCGTTTCCTTAGGGAACCCTTCCGATGGATGGACACCACGTGGGACGCGGATTGCGTCCTACCCCCGCCCGGACAGTAATCCCTCTGGGCAGGGCTCTGTGGGCCCCACCGTGATCTAAGTGTTTTATCCACGCCGTTCAATGATTTTTTCAGATAATTTTAATATGTAAACCAAAAAATGAGGCAGGTCCACGGCTCAAGTGAACCACAAAGTGGGGATTGAACTTCCCCCATTAAAAACTTCTTGGGAGCCGGAGAAGTTTCAGATCAAGCTGATATTTGTGTTTTCACTTCATCCACGTCTACATGACCTTATGAATAGGTTCTATGGTAAAAAAAAAAATTCATGTTGGCCCTTGGAAAGGTTTCAACAGTGGGTGTCATTATCACTGTAGGTTCCTTTGGTGTGGTCCACTTAAGCCTTGGACCTGCCTCATTTTTTGGTTCATATAATAAAATTATCTGAAAAAAGCATTTAACAGCGTGGATAAAACACTTAGAACACGGTGGGGTCCACAGAGTCCTGCCCGGACGGATTACCGTCCGGGCGGGTGTAGGACGCAATCCGCGTCCCACCACGTGCGCCACCAGCTGCCCGATACTGAGCTCACCACGGAGCGCAGCGGCGAGTTTTGCCTTCCTCGCAGGAAGTTCCTGAGATCCGAAGCCACTTGGGCCCACAGAGATTCCGTGAGAAATCCATCCCGTCAATCAGTTTGTGCCGATCATGTTAAGACATTGTGTAAAACATGAGCTAGATCCAAAACTTAAGTCGACCACACTAGAGGAATCAAAGATGACAGAAATGACCAACAGTAAACCGCTTTAATACCATGTCAAACAACTACTTCATCTTAAATCGCCAGCCATTAAAAGATGGCATATCAATGTATATCAAGGGTGAATGGACGGCATGGATAAGACACATAAATCGTAGTTGGGCTCCACACAGTTCACTCAGTAGGCTCGTGTAACACTCGCTGCACATATGCCATGCCAATGGAAAAGCTCACATGGGCATTGTCAGGCACGGCATCACAGGGCTGGGAAAGGATAAGATTCCCTTACATGTGATGCTGTTAGCCATGGGCCCACATTGAAATGTAAAGATATGAACAAATGGTTAATTTGATCTGGTTGAGCAAATAACATTTCTTCTTTGGGGCAGCTGTTGTATGCCTAGGCCTCACCTTTCATCATCATGCTGCCCACTTGGTGGGGCAGGCTTTGTCATGAACTGATCGAAATTTTTTTCAGCTGTAAGGTGCTAGCCATAGGGAAGAGGATTGGATGGTGTACGTGGGTAGTGTCGCGAAGACAAACATTAACGCTCCTCAAGCTCCCAGTTGTACGAACAGTCCAAAGGAGATCAAAGTTACATGGCCTCACAATGATGTATTTATTATATCCACACTGTTCATCCATTTGTAGAGATCATTTAGACTATGACCCCAAAAATGAGTCATATCCAAAACTCAAGTGGACCACACCACAAATAGCAGTGGGACAATGATTCTCACCGTTATCGTGGGCCACACCGTAAAGTTTATTTTCCATCCAATCTTATCATAAAGTCACACAGACCTAGATGAAGAGGTAAAATAAATATCATATTCATTGAAAACTTATGTGATCCTAAAAGAGTTATGTTTAATCTCCCACTGCTTTTTGCAGTGTGGTTCCTACATGGTTTTTTACATCAAATTATAATAGAATGTCAATAATCATACACAATATAATTTTAAAAAGAAAATGCAAATGCATCAAGTGGTAATCCGTCTACTTGCCTGAGTTGGAAACCCATTAACCCGTGTCTGTCCCTTGGCTTCTACCATTTGGTAGGTATAGGTAAGGCCCACATCCATTCATTGAGTAGGCTTCCACTAGTATAGTGGGTTTCTGATAACGATTTTACTAGTTATATCATACTGGGAGGTTCCCCAGGAATACAGCACGTGTTGTACATGCAATTGATAGATGCACGAGCATATATATTAAGTAATTTTGATTATCACATTTGAATCAATATAGCATAACACATTAATCAAATCATATCATTATTATTATATTAATATAGAGATCACACGTTCATCCAAATCAACTAAGAATACACGACAATTATATCAGAGTAAGTATACAACGTATCAAATAATCAATCTATTTTAACTTGATGGATGGGAAACACATAGGGATTACTCACCTTGATGCAGTGGAGATGATTATTGAACCAACATTTGAATTGAATTAGGATTTCATAAAATCACATAAATAAGACTTATTTTTAATCTTATGATTACACATAATGAATAAACGTGTGATTCATTATCTATCATTTCTTTAGATCGATGCTGCCCATCCAATGGTCCGATCGGTATAGAATTTAATATTTTAATTTATTTTAATTTTAAGAAACTAATAAATGGTAATGATATAATCCCACATTTTAAATTATGTCATATAATTCTCTATGCCAAGTTGTATCTTGTATAGAGAATTATTATTCTGGTATTTATTCAATTTCGTTTAATCAATGAAGAAAATTGATAGATATATGATCAGTACGGTCCATTGAGGTGTGGAATTGGTCTGATTCGTAAAAATATTACATAATTAAGTCTTATAACACTCATGAACAGTACAGATCATAATGATCGCTGTCCATCATGGAAAAATCTCGCATTTTGCACATCAGCCATAAAGTCATGCGCATCAGTGTACCTTTTCACATGAATGAATTACACTTACACAATGGATGTTTGATTAATCTAATCTGTCCAATGTATAGATCATGTCAAATTAACTATTGCATAAAGAAAAAAAAATACATTAACCTGAATAGACGAATTTTAAAAATCATTCTTCCCACTTTCCCTTTCGTGTTTCTTTTCTACGAGTTTTTCTTTGATTCTTTTAGTTTTGATAGGACTCGCTCTCTTACATTTCCTTTTTAAGAAAGAGAATTAATTGAGAGACTACGAGATATGAGGAAAGTTTTGTATAACGAGCGATAAGATGAAGGATGATGAGATCGGTGGATCCCTTTCCCACTCAAAATTTAAATTTTAAAATTTGAAGTTTATTTATTTTTATTTATTTATTTATTTATTATTTTTTTTGTGGGCGTTACAATTATGTCTCAACCTTTAATGTGAACATTATGTAGGACCCACCTTTGATGTTGGTCATCCATCAAGTGGGGTCCACCATCAATGTTATTGTCCATCATGTGGGGCCCACCTTCAATATCCACCACACATAATGTAGAGCCCACCTTTGATGTGGACCGTCCATCATACGGGCCCCACCTTTGAAGTTGGTCGTCCATAATGCAAGGACTGCCTTGGATATGGGCCACTCATCATTAAGACTGACCTTTGATGTGGACTCTCCAGGGCCTACCTTGATGAGGACCATCTATCATGTGGGGCCCATCTTGATGTGGATCATCCATGATGTGTGGCCCACCATTATTAATTGCTAATCATGTGGAGTCCACTTTCGATGTGGACTATCCATTATGTGTGGCCCACCTTTTATGTAAACTATCCACTATGTCATCCATTATGTGCGGCCTACCCTTTATGTAAATTGTCCACTATGTTAGCTCCACCTTCAATGTGGATGGTCCATCATGTGGGGCCTCCTTCAATATGGAGGCGAGCGAGAACCTCCTTTGACATGAATTGTGAGAGAGAAGTAGAAAAGTTGGTGAAAACAATTACTTAATAAGATAAGTAGCTTTTGCCACCGTAAGTTACTTTTACCAAGATATCACGATGCTTATCAAACTAACTTGAGTGAAAGGAACAAAAAAAAAAAAAAAAAAAAAAAAAAAAAAAAAAAAAAAAAAAAACTAACTTGAGTGGTGGTATCCAAACGACCCCTAGAGTCCACCATTTTGACAACTCCAATTACCTGTATAAATTACAGAAAAGATATGCCAGCATGATAAGGTAGCGTGCAGATGGCTGCAGATCGAGAAAGAACATACCTCTGATACTCATAATAGCAGTTGTTGTATTTTCTTTTTAACCATACAATTCCAGGCTGATGATGGTTGGGCTATGACTAGCCAATCTAGGATATTTGTGGGGACATCCGTGATTGATGATGTGGCCCATCATTTCAACGGCCTAGAACACCGGTCTACGATCTCACATGTATACAGGCCTACACCTCAACATGAGGCCCTATTAACCATTAAGATAATGATACATTAGAATTTAGAAGGACGAGATCAGATCAATCAAAGCATCCAATGACTGGTGGGAAGAGCCTCCTTTCCTTATAGAACGGTCCACGCTCTCCTTAAGATCCTTGATCCTCTCTCTCATCTCCTTCCCTTCATTTCCAACCATTAATCTTCTTATGGCCCAGTCTATCTCACATCTCTCCAGTCCATTCTCTAGTGTCATTCCCACCCTCCAAACATGACTCACTAACCTAGCATTGCCCGCTTGATCCATGAAACATGGCCAACAAAGCATGGGTACCCCCTCACATATGCTCTCCAACGTAGAATTCCAACCACTGTGTGTCCAAAACCCTCCAACTGATGGGTGAGACAACACCTCTTGTTGTGGGGCCCACTTGACAACCAGGCCCCTATCACGCGTCTCCTCTTCAAACCCTTCTGGCAGCTCAGCGGCACATTCCGAGCCGTTAACGAATCCAGGCCTGACCACCCACAAGAAAGGCTGCCCACTATTGGCCAGGCCCCAGGCCATCTCGAGGAGATCCGGTCCGTCCATTGCAGCTATACTCCCGAAGCTTACGTAGATAACAGATTTCGGGGCTTGTTTGGCCAGCCATGCCATGCAACTATGATCTGGACTTAACCAGAATGCCCTGCTGCAAACTTGCAGAGTGGGCCGATCGGGAAGACCGGGATCCGAAACTCCTGCTGGATTTTGGACAGTGTGGTCTGTTCAAGGCAGTCTAGAGCGTTGAGCCCTGATGAGGCCCACGTGGCACTGATCTGTCGGACAACCAATTGAAGAAATGTGTCCACGGTGGACGGAGGTGGGACAGGCAAGTCCCTGACTCTGAGGAGTGGGATTTCAGGCACTGGGACTTCTGAATTTGGATCTGGTAAGACACATTTAGTGAATTTTGTTTATGGTTAGAAGAGTTTTTATATATATATATATATATATATATATATATATATATATATATATATATATATAGACGCGCTCACCTGCGAACCAGTTCGTACGTACTACGTACGAACTTTTTTGAAAACCCATCATATGTGATGTGGATCCAAAATCTGAACCGTTCATGTGAAGCAGCACCTAGGAAAACCCCCCAGGACCAAGTTTTACTTTTATCTAAAACTTTTATACATACCGTCCATAGCAAAGAGAAATTAAAATCAAAGAAAGAACCTGTTTACATTATTCATGGTCCACCAAAGTTTCGGATCAAAGTAAAAATTCATACTATGAGGTTTCATGAGGTTCTGCTTCATGTGGACCGTTCAGATTTGCGAGATTCATCACGTATGATGGGTTCTCAAAAACGTTCGTACGTACTATGTACGAACTGGTTCGCAGGTGAGCGTTTTCCATATATAGACGCGCTCACCTGCGAACCAGTTCGTATGTACTACGTACGAACTTTTTTGAAAACCCATCATACGTGATGTGGATCCAAAATCTGAACCGTTCATGTGAAGCAGCACCTAGTGAAACCCCCCAGGACCAAGTTTTACTTTTATCTAAAACTTTTATACATACCGTCCATAGCAAAGAGAAATTAAAATCAAAGAAAGAACCTGTTTACATTATTCATGGTCTACCAAAGTTTCGGATCAAAGTAAAAATTCATATTATGAGGTTTCATGAGGTTCTGCTTCATGTGGACCGTTCAGATTTGCGAGATTCATCACGTATGATGGGTTCTCAAAAACGTTCGTACGTACTATGTACGAACTGGTTCGCAGGTGAGCATTTTCCTATATGAGACGCGCTCACCTGCGAACCAGTTCGTACGTACTACGTACGAACTTTTTTGAAAACCCATCATACGTGATGTGGATCCAAAATCTGAACCGTTCATGTGAAGCAGCACCTAGTGAAACCCCCCAGGACCAAGTTTTACTTTTATCTAGCTAAAACTTTTATACATACCGTCCATAGCAAAGAGAAATTAAAATCAAAGAAAGAACCTGTTTACATTATTCATGGTCCACCTGTTTATCTAACGCCCCTCGAACTTCGAGTTATACGAACGGTTCAAAAGATATCAATGTTACATGGGCCCCACAGTTATGTATTTATTATATCCACAACGTTCATCCATATTTTGAGATCATTTCGGACCATTATCTAAAAAAAAAAAAAATCATATCCAAAGATCAACTGGACCATCCCACAAAGAACAGCAGAAAATTGATTTTCACCGTTAAAATTTTTGTAGGGCCCACAGTAACATTTATTTTTCATCCAATCTATTCATAAGGTCACAAAGACCAGGATGAAGAGGAAAAATAAGTTTCATAATGATCCAAAACTTCTGTGACCCCTAAAAGGGTTTCAATGGTAGACGTTCAATCCTCCACAGCCTTTAACAGTGTGGTCCACTTGATAGCTAGATCTGTCTTCTTTTTCATCTCAAGCCTTAATACGAGTTTGCCAAAAATATGGACGGTTTGGATATAACACATACCTCATAATAGGACCCACAAAAAGTGATGGGATTACAACAGCAAAATTTTTTTTTTTTTTTAAATAATAATAATAAATAAAAAACCAAAAGTCTTTCCATATGTAATTTGATATATCGAAGGTCTTTCGATTAATCAAAAGGTCCAGAACTGTCCGGTGAGTTTGTCTAAAAAATTTGAAAAACATATTTAACCTTTAGCTACGGATTATAACCGTAGCCATAACTGTAGTCTGTGCTAGCTTATGAAAATTTTTATTTTTATTTTTTTTATTTTTTATTTTTTACATGGAGAAATTTATTCTACCTACAATTTTCTCTAGTACATATTTATATAAATATGCATATATAAGCATATAAAAAAAAAAATTTCTCTTTTTTCATTTATTTCTTTATTCATTTAACAAGAATATCTTCTAAACCAAAATTTGTTACTTAATGTACCTTATATGATTTCGGGGTAGGAGAAGCTACTTTAGCCAACTAACCTAGTTATTTTCCTAGATTCCATCAGGTTGATGGTCGAAAATCCATTTCATTCACTTTGCGGTCAATTTCATTCATTTCATTTTCTTCACGGACATTTCCATGCATTTCACGGTCAATTCGCTTCACTTCACGGTCATTTCCATGCATTTCACGGTCATTCCCACCTATTCCGTGTTGATTCACGGTCATTTCGACGCATTTCACAGTAAAGTGTAGCGATTGGACCGTGAAATGCGCGGAAAAGATCGTGAAGTGAAGGGGCATGACCGTGAAATGCGCTGAAATGACCGTGAATCAACACAGAATAGGCGAGAATTACGTGATATGCATGGAAATGACCGTGAAGTGAGGCGATTGGACCATGAAATGCGTGGAAATGACTGTGAAGTGAAGGGGCTTGACCGTGAAATGCGCCGAAATGACCGTGAATCAACACAGAATAGGCAGGAATGACCGTGATTTTCATGCATATCACGGTCATTCCCGCCTATTTCGTGTTGATTCACGGTCATTTCGACGTATTTCACTATCCCGCGTTTTCACTTCACGGTCACTTCCGTGCATTTCGCGGTCCAATCGCTTCACTTCACCTCCATTTTCATGCATATCACGGTCATTCCCGCATATTCCGTGTTGATTCACGGTCATTTCGACGCATTTCGCGGTCCCGTGTATTCGCTTCATGGTCACTTCCGTGCATTTCGCGGTCCAATCGCTTCACTTCACCTCCATTTCCATGCATATCACGGTCATTCCCGCATATTCCGTGTTGATTCACAGTCATTTCGCGGTCCCGCGTCTTCACTTCACGGTCACTTCCGTGCATTTCTCGATCCAATCGCTTCACTTCACCCCCATTTCCATGCATATCATGGTCGTTCCCACATATTCCATGTTGCTTCACGGTCATTTCGACGTATTTCGCGGCCCCGCGTCTTCACTTTATGGTCACTTCCGTTTATTTCGCGGTTCAATCGCTTCACTTCACCCCCATTTCTATGCATATCACGGTCATTCCCACATATTCCGTGTTGATTCACGGTCATTTTGACGCATTTCGCGGTCCTGCGTCTTCACTTCACGGTCACTTTCGTGCATTTCGCGGTACAATCTTTTCACATCACCCCCATTTCCATGCATATCACGGTCATTCCCGCATATTCCATGTTGATTTACGGTCATTTCGACGCATTTCGCGGTCCCGCGTCTTCACTTCACGGTCACTTTCGTGCATTTCGCGGTTCAATCGCTTCACCTCACCTCCATTTCCATGCATATCATGGTCATTCCCGCATATTCTGTGTTGATTCACGGTCATTTCGACGCATTTCGTGGTCTTGCGTCTTCACTTCACGGTTACTTCCGTGCATTTCGCGGTCCGATCGCTTCTCTTCATCCCCATTTTCATGCATATCACGGTCATTCTCGCATATTCCGTGTTGATTCACGGTCATTTCAACGCATTTCGCGGTCTCGCGTCTTTACTTCACGGTCACTTCCGTGCATTTCACGGTCCAATCGCTTCACTTTCCCCCATTTCCATGCATATCACAGTCATTTTTGCATATTTCGTGTTGATTCACGGTCATTTCGACGCATTTCGCGGTCCCGTGTCTTCACTTCACGGTCACTTCCGTGCATTTCACGGTCCAATCGCTTCACTTCACCTCCATTTCCATGCATATCATGGTCATTCACGCCTATTCCATGTTGATTCACGGTCATTTCGACGCATTTCACCGTCATGCCCCTTCACTTCACGGTCATTTCCGCGCATTTCACGGTCCAATCGCTACACTTCACTGTCATTTCTATGCATATCACGGTCATTCCCGCATATTCCGTGTTGATTCACGGTCATTTCGGTGCATTCACGGTCATGCCCTTTAACTTCACGGTCATTTCCACGCATTCACGGTCCAATCACTACACTTCACGGTCATTTCCATGCATATCACGGTCATTCCCACCTATTCCGTGTTGATTCACGATCATTTCGCCGCATTTTGTGGTCATGCCCCTTCACTTCACGGTCATTTCTACGCATTTCACGGTCCAATCGCTACACTTCACCGTGAAATGCGTCGAAATGACCATGAATCAACACAGAATAGGCGTGAATGACCGTGATATGCATGGAAATGACCGTGAAGTGTAGCAATTGGACCATGAAATGCGGCGAAATGACCATGAATCAACACGGAATATGCGGGAATGACCGTGATATGCATGAAAATGACAGTAAAGTGAAGTGAATTGACTGTGAAATGCGTGGAAATGACCGTGAAGTGAAGGGAATTGACTGTGAAATGCATGGAAATGACCGTGAATCAACATGGAATAGCCGGGAAAGACCGTGAAATGCATGGAATTGACCGTGAAGTGTGATTGCTTGCCTCCAAGTGCAGAGGTTCGTAAGTAGTATCCCGTGAATACGGGGTCGATCCCACAGGGAGATGAATTGTAAGAAGAAAAAAATCAAATGCAAAATAAACTAAGTAATAAAAATTAATCTGAAGATTTGATTTTGGGATTTTTGAATGGATGTAATTCAATTGAATAAAATAACACCCAAGCTTCAAAGTTCCACACATACGTTAATGTTCCAAAATCATGATGACTTGGATAACACAACTAGGTTCTGAGCACTATGGTCAGCCTAGTCAGAAAATAAAACAGTTTAAGTATTTTAATAAATGATATAAAATATTAAAAAATTATGAATTTGCACCATTGACATATATTTTCAAGCGTCAGTGATTTTAAGTATTCAATATCTATAGGATAATAAATATCAAAGAAATATAACAGGTTGAGAACCTCTCCTATCTAGGAAATCTGATTGATCTAGGGTAAGCTTATCCATCAATGTGGATCTCATATGATAGAAACATATGGATCTCACAAGAGGATAAAAAACAAAACCTAAATAATAAATAACATGCATACACCATTCTTCTCATCATTAAAACAATCAATCATCATAATCTTAAAGAAACATTAAACCCATGTGCTTCCCTTCTAGCTTGGGATAGAAGGAACTTAGAAAAACATAATTAAATTGTAAAAATAAAAAGCAACAAGAAATAAAGAAAGAAAATGCAAATAGAAAAGATCTTTAAAAAAAAATAACTTATAAAGCATTAATAAAACTAAAAACTCTTTAAAAAACCCTAAACTTTGCTCTTGAATGCCTTGAATAATGTTTAAGAATGCCCTAGGAACCCCTATTTATAAGTAGGGAACTCCAATATTCGTATAAAGTTGAAAAACCCTAGAAACCGCATCAAATATACGTATTTTCCCAAAATAGACTTCTCGCTGCATAATTCGTTTAAAACAGACTTCTTACTGCGCAGTTTCCCAAAATAAACTTCACAGCTTCAGAATACACTTTTTCATGACGATTTCAGGATTCTTCACTTCAAATCTTCGATTTTCTTTATTCTTCACTCGATTTTCTTAAATCTTTGGCATGTGAATTCTTCAATCTTGATCTCCTAAGATCAATCTCTTGCCTTGGTAATTCTTGAGCATCAAAATAATGCTTTTAACACCATTTTTCAATCAAAACACTTAAATTCACCTTGCAACACATACATGAGTAAAATAGAATATTAAGCGGATTCATGTTTATAAAACCAAGATATAAATGGGAAAAATTATGCAATATTTGAGTCTCAACACACCCCCCAACCAGCATTTTGTTAGTCCCGAGCAAAATAAGCGAAAAAAATAAAAACTAATTTTAGAAACAAAATTAAAATGAAAAATAATAATAATAATAATAATAATAATAATAATAATAATAATAATAATAATAATAATAATAATTCTAACTACACCACTTTCGTAGGTAATCTCGATTTCATTTAGCATATGCAACAAGCCTTTAAACCCTTAAGTTTCCCCTAGTGGACGAGTTATAGTCTCGTGAAGGTTTCCAGAAATGTTACCCACAAACATTGAAAACATGAAAAATAATTCAACACTCAGAAATTTATACAATTATGCCTCCATTCATCATATGAATTCCAAAAAAAAAAAAAAAAAAAAAATACTTACCCTAAGTCTGAAGTTAGTTAGAATATCAATTTCCTAATCCATTACATCCTTGAGTTCAGAGACCTAATCAAAAGTTAGAATAGTTATGATCCAATATCCTTAGGTGCTCCGTGACACTAGTCTAACTTTGAGAAATATGCATGTTCTCTATCCTAACTCCTTTCAATCATTCCAAGAGTATGAAATATCAAGTTATCTCTTTTTTTTTTCATGTCATTCTTCTTTTATCATCATATCCTCATTATTATAGACCACCCTTAGATAAAGATTCCCACCGGGTTTGCTTCATAACCTAAAGTATCGTACTTGTAATAGTAACAGTAATGGATACTTAGGTATCCTTACTCTGGATTACTGACACGATTGTTATGGTCATTTCATTTATGCTCTATAATAAAATTTTCTTTTTCTATCACTCTTTTTTTTTTCTTCTTCTTCAATATTCTATCTTTTAAGCATATATCAATGATACTAGTTCATTCAACCTTATTTGAATCAAAAGTTGTTATTCTAGTTCACATATCATATTCCTCAGTTAGTTAGCTAGGGTGTATTGTGAATTCAGTACATCAAATTACAACTCACTTTAAACTAGTGATTAGATAATTGAACTCAAGTTTATAATTTTCAGTTATCAGAATTCTGACTACTATCAACCTAGAATAAATATTAACTTTGCCTTTGGAATTCGCATAATATCATGTTCACATTCTTGTATATAAAAATATTATTTTGAAAATGTTGAATTTTTTTTTCATAAACCTAAAAAAATAAAATTAAACCTAAAAATAATAAAATAAACTGAAAAAAAAATTAATCACATGGATGACTATCCACACCCCCCAACCTAAAATCTACATTGTCCCCAATGTAATGATAATGTAATGCAGAGAACAATAAAAATAAAAGAAAGGGTGGATAGTACCTACCATGAAAAACTCACCTGCTATGTGATACTAAAAAGAATTGAATATGATACAAACCTTACAGAAACGCTCCGTCAGACTAGGAGCATTAATCTGAATATTCTGTCTCATGAAGAAGGAAGAACTCCTCTCCCAAATGAAAGTTTTCCACATAAGGCTTCAATCTCTGACCATTAACCTTGTACACATTAACATTACGTGGATTCTCAATTTCAACAGCCCCATGAGTATAAACATTCTTCACAATAAATGGGCCTGTCCATCTTGATCTTAACTTTCCCGAAAAGAACTAGAGACGGGAATTGTATAATAGGACCTTTTGCTGAGGTTCAAAATTCTTCCTCAGGATATTTTTATCATGAAAAGCTTTGGTCCTCTCTTTGTATATTTTAGAATTTTCATAGGAGTCTCTCCTCAGCTCCTCTAATTCATTCAACTCTAATTTCCTTTGTCCACTTGCTTGGTCCATATCAAAGTTTAATTTCTTTATTGTCCAGTAGGCTCTATGTTCCAATTCCACAGGCAAGTGGCAAGCCTTTCCATACACCAATCTGTATGGAGACATTTTAATCGGGGTCTTATAAGCAGTCTTATAAGCCCATAAAGCGTCGGATAGTCTGAGGGACCAATCTTTCCTATCTGGCCTTATAGTTTTCTCTAAAATGTGTTTGATTTCCCGATTAGAAATCTCAGCTTGCCCACTCGTTTGTGGGTGGTATGGGGTACTCACTTTATGCTTAATGTCATATTTCTTCATCAAAGCCTCAAATATCCTATTGCAAAAGTGAGACCCACCATCACTAATGATGGCCTTTGGAGTTCCAAATCTTGAAAAAATATTTTCCTTGAGGAATCGTATGACCACTTTGTTGTCATTGGTCCTACTTGGAACTGCCTCAATCCACTTTGAAACATAGTCCACACCAACCAATATATAAAGAAATCCAAAAGAAGTTGGAAATGGACCCATAAAACCAATACCCCAACAATAAAAAATCTCCAATGGTAAAATTGGGGATAAAGGTATCATGTTGCGCCGGGACACTCTTCCCAACCTTTGACATCTATCACAAGCAATACAGAAAGCATGAGTGTCTTTAAACATAGTAGGCCAGTAAAAACCACACTGCAGGATTTTTGCAGTAGTTTTCTTAGCAGGAAAATGGCCACCACATGCTTCCATGTGACAAAAGGAAATAACACTCTGAACTTCATCCTCTAGGATACAACGTCTAAAAATTTGATCAGTTCCATATTTATATAAATACGGGTCATCCCAGAAGAAGTTCCTAACCTCGGTTTCAAAACGCTTCCTATCTTGTGACTTCCAATGATATGGCATTTTTCCCGTTACAAGATAATTCACTATATCCGCATACCAAGGTAATTTGAAGATTGCAAATAATTGTTTATCAGGAAAAGTGTCCTGAATATGCATCTCCTCAGTGGAATCATTTAACACCAATCTGGAAAGGTGATCGGCCACTACGTTTTCTAATCCTTTCTTATCTTTTATCTCTAAGTCAAATTCTTGGAGTAGGAGGATCCATCTCAAAAGTCTCGGCTTTGCATCCTTCTTAGACAACAAATATTTCAAAGTCGAGTGGTCCGTGAAAATGATTACTTTAGATCCGAGCAAGTAGGACCTAAACTTATCCAAAGCAAAAACTACTGCAAGTAACTCTTTTTCAGTTGTTGAGTAGTTCACTTGGGCCGAGTTTAGAGTTCTACTCGCATAGTGAATAACGTAGGGCCATTCATCTTTCCTTTGGCCCAAAGTAGCCCCTATAGCATAATCACTTGCATCACACATTAGTTCAAAAGGAAGTGTCCAATCTGGTAGACGCATGATAGGTGCAGTGGTAAGAGATGATTTAATTTTATTAAAGGCATTTGCACACTCATCTGTCCACTTAAATGGAACATCCTTTTAAAGAAGATTAGTCAAGGGTCTAGTAATGACACTAAAGTCCTTGATGAATCTTTTATAGAAACCAACATGCCCTATAAGTGATCTAATATCTCTAACAGTTCGGGGGATAGGTAGATTAGCTATAATGTCGAGTTTTGAACGATCTACCTCGATTCCATTTTTGGAGATAATATGGCCCAAAACAACTCCCTTTTGAATCATGAAATGACATTTATCCCAATTTAAGACAAGGTGTTTCTCTTCACACCTAGACAAGACAAGAGATAAATTGTTGAGGCATTCCTCAAAACTACTCCCAAATACAGAGAAGTCGTCCATGAAAACCTCAAGAAACTTTCCAACCATATTTGAAAAAATACTTAACATACACCGTTGGAAAGTTGTTGGGGCGTTACACAATCCAAATGGAATCCGTTTGAAAGCAAATGTATCAAATGGACAAGTGAACGTGGTTTTCTCTTGGTCTTCCAGGGCTATCTCTATTTGGTTATATCCGGAATATCCATCAAGAAAACTATAGAAGGAGTGACCTGCTACCCTCTCTAAAACTTGATCAATGAATGGTAGAGGGAAATGATCTTTTTTTGTGACCTGGTTCAATTTTCTATAGTCAATGCAAACACGCCAACCAGTGGTGACACGTGTTGGTATGAGTTCATTCATAGAATTCTGCACAATAGTTATTCCAGATTTCTTTGGGACTACTTGAGTTGGACTCACCCAAACACTATCGGATGTTGGGTAGATGATTCCCATATCCAATAATTTGATCACCTCATTTTTTATAACTTCCATCATGTTTGGATTGAGACGCCTTTGAGGTTGTCTAATTGGTTTGGCGTCCTCATAGAGGTGGATCCGATGGGTGCATATGGAAGGGCTTATACCCTTTATGTCAGAAATGGCCCAGCCCAAGGCTCCTTTGTGGTCCCTTAGTGTAACGCCCTGAAATTCGGGGGTCGAGTATGAACTCAACTCCCGAGTTCCAACGCATCACTTATGCAACATACACAATGCTGGTTAAATGTTGTCTGAGTTAGCGCAATAAACATGAATGAGATTATACCAAAACAGTAATTCATACTCCAGTTCAATTGTATAAAGGCAAGCGGAAGACTGAAATTTTATATTCAAAGTAGGTAAAGTAACAAAATTTTCTGAACTCCAGACTATGAGTACTAACTGAGTACCAATATACATGTATCGTTTCTAAGTCAAAAATCAAAATACAATCCTCAAGAGAGGCCCTGAAAATCCCGCGATGCAGTCGGCCTAAGCAAAGCCGTCAGAATACTGCATAAAGGAGAACTCCTCCTGATCCTCATCAAAGTCAAGCTCCGGCTCCTGAACCGAGGCGCCATCTACACCTGCGACAGAGTCTGGTGGGTGTTGCAAACACCATCCCGTAACGTGGGAGTAAGTAGCTAACTCAGTGGAACAATAAAGCATAAGTTAACATATTATCAAATCAATCATGCAGTAATGATAAAGCAGTACAAATCAAACATTTCTAACTACTCTTATTAAGTGCAAAAATGATATGACACGATGCTATATGCCCTTGCCAAACCACCCTCAAGCGACATCATCTTACGTTCGCGAATGCTTACTCCCTCAGTGCGCCACATCTACAAAGCACATGCGGTGCGATGATGCTCATGATTACCAAGTTTTTATTAGTCCATTTCAAACAGCAGTATTGGGAAACTAAGGTACCTCCCTTGTATCATTCCCAACATGATTCATTCTAGGATCGTCAATCCTAGTTATTCTCATACGATATTATGGTTAGAGAAGCGTAGTGAAGGCATCGCAAAGGGCTCGTCACCCGTCAGCGCAGATACAGATCTCACCGTATGCGGCTCAATTGCCGGCCGTCAGCTTGAGTACAGGTCTCACCGTACTCGGCTCAATCACTAGCTGTCAGCTCGAGTACAGGTCTCACCATACTCGGCTCAACTCATACTCTAGTTGCTGTGAAAGACTCGTCGCCAATCTCAGATACTTGGAGTACACTCGATGATACTACGGAGGACTCGTCGCCCGTCAGCACGAGTACAGATCTCACCGTACCCGGCTCTCGTCGAAGTATCGACAGCTCGAATACAGTGTCCCATACCACCATATTCGGCTCACGAGTTTGATTGCGCAATGGTCACTACGGGGAGGCACATGGCCCCAGCGTAGGCCGACAGCTCGACCACGGTGTCTCATACCACCATGCCCGGCTCATGCGACTTAGCGGATCTAGGTACCATGGTTAAACGGGATCGCCACTGGTAAGTTTGGTACCCTAGGTTCAAGCAGTAGCGACCAAACAGGGTGAACACACAAATACACTTCGGTTTAGTTGACGAGCCTGACTAGCTCGAGCGCACCACAAGTTGAGCGATATGGAGCGCAAAAGCACTCCGTGTGGCCAACCACTATCGCCAACTGAAGTACGACTAGGGTTCGCCAGACACGTCCTTTGTGGCGATATGAATTTCAGCCACAACCGCAAATCTGGTACCGAATGCTTGGACTATATACATAGTCCCAGACTCAAACAGTTTTCATTGATAGCATGTGAAGTAAAGCATGATAAACAAGCAATACAAGCATGTTAGGAGGCATGTTATAAAGCATGAAGTAAAACATGAAGTAAAGCATGTTGCAAAGCATGTTGTAAAGCATGTGATAAAGCACTATCCACATAGGGATGCAATTGTGTACACATTACAAGTGAGTGGTTGTAGTGAACCACCGCATGGAGGGATCCTACATGTCTCTAAGGGAGTCGGAAATCCCATATCAGCGCCTATCTAAGGCACTAATACATAAACATGTACTCATACAAGCATTTGCACAATCACTTAGAATACACTATTCCAACATACATGACGTATGTTAGCAAATTTCGTGTTAGGGCTGTCCCTTCGCCACGTGAGTATTTTACCCATGTATATCATAATCATACAGCAAATAATCATTACAATTGTATTTCCAAAATCCGCACATATGCGGTATTTCTAGAATACACAATTTCAACATATTAGGCATTTACAAGCGAACGTGTACTTTTACGATTTCTTTCGCCAAACTAGTATTTTATCCACATATTATATAATCACACATTAAATAAACATGTCAAACATTTTCCCAAAAAAAATACGTATACGGTATTTCTACGTATATCTAGAGTATGTGAAATTCCATATTCTACAACGTTAATCGAAACAGGAAACGGAAAGCACTTTGTACATGTGCATTTACAAGCAGATCATGAATCTATCATTATCTGACATTGAAAGCGTTGAAAAACGTAACTTCTACACTTAAAGTCCTCACCTTGGCCCTTGGAAATCCAACGAATCAACAAGGGTATTGGAGCTTCCGTATACGGGAGTTTTCTAGCCTAAAGAGCGGAATCGATTAGCTTTTTCATAACCTACAACAATCCTACCTCAAATCAGACCTAGGGTTAGGGTTTCTTACCTCCAAACGGGATGGATACCGCCGGGAAAACGCCAGAAATGAGGCGGTGTAGGCCGTGTGATGAGTGGAAGCAGTAGGAGGAAGGTGGTCCCACAAATCCAAGCTCTTCTTTCTCTTTTCTCTCTCTCTCTCTAGGGTTTTTCTCCCAAATTCGTATGGCTGTGAGAGGGGCTGTTCTAAGCCCCTTTTATAGCCAAAAACATGTCTAAAATAGACTCAGGTTCAAGGGTGGCTGCATATATAGGCATTTCGCCACTTTCCAAGCTCAAAAGGGATGTTCTGGTGGCCCTCCTTGAGCCAAACGTCAGACTTAAGCTCACCATCTATGGACCTACGTGGGATTACATTTTCGACTCGATCGGATTCCCAGATCGCACGTGGTGGACCACTTTCAGTTCAACGGTCAGTGGGCCACGATCAGAAATTCTAAGTACATGTAAATGTTCCTGAAATTTTTCTTAATCCGAGGGTGTAATTTGGTCTGATTCCGACGGTCAGGTTGCTTAATACTGACGCGGAACCGAGTGATGCCAGATCACTATTCCAGATATTTATTTTGGGATGGAATTAGTGTTTTTCACACTCCCTCGCTCCGGATCGAAAAGAATGGCCGTGGGACATCGGAATCATCTGATTTTTGAGATGATTGTCAAGCCCAGTGGGGCGGTCCTAGTTCCTTAGCTTCGTGTTAATCGGACTCCCGATGTGCGATCTAGACCTAATACGAAGTTTCGTTTCATTCCCGAGAGCAGACGGGAAATGAGTTTGGCTCTAGACTTTAGGGTAACCTAGAGTCACTAATTCTGCAAGTTTTGGGTCTTGCAGATCGTATTAAAAGCGATCCCAACGGATTTCATGGCTAACCGAGTTTAGTACTTAGTTAACTTTGTTAAATTCTAAAGGATTTAATCCTACGTGATTTCTGGTCGAGGTGGTACTCGACCCAATGTACGGAAATTTACAGGTCATTACACTTAGAACATTCAACAATTTAATCTCTTGATCCTTGTCTAAAAATGAAGAGATCACCACAGGATAAGTTTTATTTTCACCTAAGTATACATACTTAAGCTCATTTGGTAGTGGTTTTAAATCAAGCTTTGGAACATTGGTTGGTGATGACAGAGGTTGCGAGTCCTCGATAGATAGGATTTGAGTGCGTAGTCTCCATTGGTACATACCAATGTTTTGGGTGGTAGTGCTCTCATTATCATTACAAATTTCAGCAAACACTTTTTTCTAAATCAAAAATTTTCAAGTCCCCAATGACTTGAATCAATTCCTCAGTCAGACTAGGTTCCAATTCCTCTTCTTCTGTCAAGTAGTCCATGAAATTCAGCTCATGGATATCATTATTATTAATGGGCTGCTTACATAGATTGAAAATATTTAACTCTAGAGTCATGCTACTAAAAGACAAGTTCATCATTCCATTCCTGCAATTTATGATTGCATTTGAAGTTGCTAGGAATGGACGGCCTAAAATGATAGGAACTTGAGCGCTAGCATTTACACATGGTTCAGTGTCTAGTACAATAAAATCCACGAGGAAGTAGAATTTCTCAACTTGGACTAACACGTCCTCTAAATTTCCCCTTAGTACCTTAATGGAGCGGTCAGCGAGTTGGAGTGTAATCGTGGTTAGTTTAAGCTCGCCTAACCCTATTTGTTTGTAAACCGAATAAGGTACTAAGTTGACACTTGCACCCAAATCTAGCAAAGCATGCTTAATTTGGAAATTTTCAATAATACAAGGAATAGTGAGACTTCCCGGGTCTTTGTATTTGGGTACAACCTTTTGTTGAATAATAGCGCTCACTTTCTCAGTAAGGAAGGCCTTTTTGTGCACATTTGATTTCCTCTTTACAGTGCACAAGTCCTTGAGATATTTAGCATATGATGGAATTTGTCTAATGGTATCAAAAAGAGGAATATTGACAGTAACCTTTTGTAGCACATCCAACACCTCTTGATATTTCATGGGGACAGTCGGATTCCGAAGTCTAGATGGAAATGGAACTGGAGGCTCATATGACTTAGTCTCTTTATCCTTTTGTTGTTGCGGCTTTTGAACTATAGTCAGTTCATCATTTTCTTGAGACAGTGGCTCATCCTCCGGTATTTCTACCGGTTGCATTATCTTGTTATCGACCTCTTTTTCACTTCTCAAGATAATGATGGCCTTAACTTGTTCATGATGTAGCTCACTTGGATTTGAGTCTCCAATGAAATGTGTGTTTCTGGAGTTTGGCACAGGTTGAGAAGGAAGTGTGCCCTTTTCCCTAGCATTTAGTTGAGTCTCAATCCTAGCCACCGCTGTCTTTAATTCCTGATTTGATTAGATTAGAGACTAATTCATTTGAGCTTGAGAGTTCATGAATGCGGTCAATGCATCCTCCACAGATGATCGCTTTGGCAAGGGCACATATGGTGCACTGTTAGGTGCCCCAAAGAAGTTATTTTGTGGAGGTATTTGAGGTGCATTGGGCGCATTAATTTGTGGTCCATTCCTCCAACTAAGATTAGGATGGTTACGCCAATTTGGATTATACGTGTTTTCCATTGGTTGCATAACTGACCTTTGGTAGTTATTTATAGCATTTGCTTGATCATGCTCATGCGTGATATTTTGTACAACTGAGATCATTAGACAATCCTTTGTGTCATGGTCTATACCACCACAAATGCTACAAAAATTACCTAAGGAAGTGTTTGCTTTAACCATATCAACCTTCCTAATTTCCAAGGCTTCGACCTTTCTAGCCAATGCAGCAAATTTTGCATTAAGGTCATCTTCCTCTCTTAGGACATACATCCCCACTTTCTCTCTAGGACTGGGTCTAGTTTGGTCTGATTTAGCAGAGACATCTCATGTCTACATATTCTCTGCTAACATATCTAGAAAATCCCAAGCCTCATTATGATCTTTGTTAAGAAAGGTTCCACCACACATCATCTCTATGAACTGACGGGTATCCATGGTGAGCCCCTTTCGGAAAGCATCAATCACGTGCCATGGTTCATAACCATGATGTGGACAAGTAATTAGAATGTCTTTGAAGCGCTCCCAAGCTTGAAAAAATAGTTCATCTCCCTTTTGGGAGAATGACATGATTTCTTGTTTTAGTGCATTTGTTTTGTGCTCGGGAAAGAACTTTTTCAAAAACTCTCTACTTAAGGCTTGCCATGAAGTGATGGTATTAGGTCTTAGAGAGTTGAGCTATACTTTGGCCCGATCCTTTAGAGAAAATGAGAATAACCTAAGCTTAAGTACATCCCTATTGCCATTGTTTACTTGCAACGTTGCAATTACTTCCTCAAAGTCCTTGAGGTGCAAGTAGGGGCTTTCAGAATCCAAGCCATGAAATTTAGGAATTAATTGAATCACACCTGGTTTAAAATCAATGTTCCCTATGTAAGCAGGGAATACTATGCAAGATGGTAAAGTTGATCTCTGTTGAGGGTCAAATATTGCATATCAGACCCCAGTTATTGCCTGGATTTATGAGCATGATACTGTTTAATGCCCTATTTTAATCGTGTTTTGTGTTGCAAGGTGAATTTACAAGCGTGGACGGAAAAGGGTACTAAAAGCATGGATTTAGCGCGCAGAAGTCACCAAGGCAAGGGATGAACTCCAAGGGAACCAGGATCGATGGATTTACACGTCGGAGATCCGAGAAATTCGAGAAACTGAAGCTCAAGTGGCTCGAAAGTCAGCCAGAAGGCAAGATCACAGGTTTCTCACCATCTGATCGGCTCCAAACTTTATATATGGCCTAAGGATCATGAATTGACCGTACACGTCTATTTTCATCCATTGGAAATCTCTAGATGCGGCCCAACAGGCAGATCAGCCCTATAATTCCATAAGTGGGGCCCACCTGATACCTGGATATGTTTCAAATCGAGTATCAACCCATTAAATGAGCTAGAAAAGAAGACGGGCGGAGCGGATTTCGAACAAATATCTCAGTGGACTCCACGTGAAGGTGCGTGTACACCATGCACACGAAGGGCGCTCCTCACCAAACGCACAAAGTCGGTCAGCAGGCGCTGACCCGATCTCCTTCCTAAAACGGGATTTCCCATTTTTCACTCCGCAACAGGGACTTGCTGTCCGACGTAAGTGGGCCACCACCGTGTTTCGACAGTCAAATCTGGACCGTCCATCGGTTTCCCATGAAGCTTCTTATCACTTCTTAGGTGGAAGAATTGCAAAAGGTTGCGAAGAGCGAAATCCAGCCGTTCAAACGTGAGACGGACGACTGAATAAAAACTCCGTGGGCCGCACAAAAACCGACCCAAAATCATCCATGTCCGACCGGATTTTCGAGGGGAACCCAGTGGACGGACTGGATTTCCCATATGGCGCTAATCAGGGGCCCACCGAGAGAGCAGCGCTGAAGTTGTCGGGCTCTGTTTACGCAATCCACACGCAACCGGCCAATCCGATCTGTTCTGCGTCCATGGCCAGGATCGGTCCAATGATCCTGGCCGTTCAAAGGTTTTTCCTGGGTCAGTCGACCACAGCCATGAAGGCTGAATGGCTCAGATCTTGCTGATCTTGCTCAAGCAGCTTTCGTAATAATAAAAAAAAAAAATCTGTTCCATACGCAAATCAGTTGCGTTCTGCTGCGTAAAGGAGTTCCGCACCGACTCCAGTTGTGTACTGATTTCTCCACCTTCTGCATAAGCTATATAAAGGGAAAGAGGAGAAGGAGAGAGGATATTCAGATCTGAGGAGGGCTTGGGCTTGGACGTGGAGGCAGGGAGTAGCTTGTTTTCTTTTTCTTTTTATTATTTTTTTTTTATTATTTACTTTATTTTGTTTTAAGAGATCTAGTCCACTCATGTGTGGCTAAACCTCTTAGCTAGGGCTAAGAGGTGAAGCTTGTAGCGTGACGGGATGAGTCTATGCTTGTGCTTTTTGTTTAAACTGAATGGATTTTGATTTAATTTTATTAAGGGAATGTTTTCAGTCTTTAATGGTCTGTTGTGACGGAAATTATAATGGGTCTGCAATGGCTTTGAGCATGTCTTTTTTCTCTTTATGTTTATGACGTCAGGAAGCCCTGTTGTTCACCATTGTCTCCTGGGCATGGTTGGATGTCGGTACCCTTCCTAACTTTCATACATTGATTGGTTGGTAATTAGTTTAATTCTGTTGTTTGCTTTGTCTCCCGGGCATGGTTTGGTGATGGAATCCATTCTAATTCATATACCTTTCATCTTTTCAAAACTACATCAAAGGAAGTTCAGTTGATTTTCATGAATCAAGTATAGTTCTCCCTGATCTCTACAAGTGGATCCTCTGAATTCCTAGTTTACTACCTCTGAATTTCTTAAGTTTTAAGATAATTATTTCACCATCATTCTTCACATTACAATCGTTTTAGATTTCATCTTAGTCTAAGTTCTAGTTCTGGTTAACTTCAGATTACGTACAGGTTTCAGTCCCTGTGGATTCGACCTCGGTCTTACCGAGTTTATTACTACATCACAACCCTACACTTGGGGAGTGAACAATCTCTCAGGGTGTAAATGTTCACGTAAAGTCCGCGGTTGGTTTAACACATTCCTATGAACTTCATTTTCATCCTCAAGAGGAGGATTAAATTGATTTTCTCTATTTTGATTTATAGTTGGATCTAGCAGATTTGGATTTGGATTATCAACTGGGTTTGCCATGGAATCCAAGTGATGTTGAGTGCCTCTTCTAAGTGAATGATTAAGGCCTGGAACTAGTCCCCCTTCAGAGGAGAGTCGATTGTTTTGATCCCTACTCCAACGGGACATAAACCATTCACACCATACAACAAATACCACTAATTCAAATAGCAAGTATGATACTTAAAATAAAAATAAAAACTTAACCAACAACCCAGGCGGCAGGGCCGACCATGAGGGTTCAGTCCACAAAGCAAAAAAAATAAATCAACAACCCAGGAGGCAGGGCCGACCATGAGGGTTCAGTTCACAAAGAAAAAAAAATAAACCAACAACCCAAGCGGCAGAGCTGACCATGAGGGTTCAGTCCACAAAGCAAAAAATTAAATTAACAACCCAGGCGGCAGGGCCGACCATGAGGGTTCAGTCCACAAAGTAAAAAATTAAATCAACAACCCAGGCGGCAGGGCCGACCATGAGGGTTCAATCTACAAAAAAATAATAAAATAAATAAATAAATCAACAAAAGTAAAACTAATGCAGAATTTAAACTATGCTAATCTGGAAAATAGATTCAGCGGATGATCTTTGTGATCAAACAACAACTGTAGGACAACCATAGCACTTGGGTGATGAAATCCCAAGCAGGGCAACCTTATGTCATAGTTAGTGCTTGAAAGACCCAACTGAATTTATTTTCAAAGAAAAAGAAAAGAAAAGAAGAAAAAAATCTACAGAAAATTTGGAAGGTTTAGAAGAGAACTTACCTTAGAAAAAAAACTTACCTTAGCTATCTAGCACAGATCTGATCTCTTTAAGTCTCTCCTCGGCAACGGCGCCAAAAACTTGATTGCTTGCCTCCAAGTGCAGAGGTTCGTAAGTAGTATCCCGTGAATACGAGGTCGATCCGACAGGGAGATGAATTGTAAGAAGGAAAAAATCAAATGCAAAATAAACTAAGTAATAAAAATTAATCTGATGATTTGATTTTAGAATTTTTAATGGATGTAATTTAATTGAATAAAATAACACCCAAGTTTCAAAGTTCCACACATACGTTAATGTTCCAAAATCATGATGACTTGAATAACACAACTAGGATCTGAACACTATGGTCAGCCTAGTCGGAAAATAAAACAGTTTAAGTATTTTAATAAATGATATAAAATATTAAAAAATTATGGATTTGCACCATTGACGTATATTCTCAAGCGTCAGTGATTTTAAGTATTAAATATCTATAGGATAATGAATATCAAAGAAATATAACAGGTTGAGAACCTCTCCTATCTAGGAAATCTGATTGATCTAGGGTAAGCTTATCCATCAATGTGGATCTCATATGATGGAAACATATGGATCTCACAAGAGGATAAAAAATAAAACCTAAATAATAAATAACATGCATACACCATTCTTCTCATCATTAAAACAATCAATCATCATAATCTTAAAGAAACATTAAACCCATGTGCTTCCCTTCTAGCTTGGGATAGAAGGAACTTAGAAAAACATAATTAAATTGCAGAAATAAAAAGCGACAAGAAATAAAGAAAAAAAATGCAAATAGAAAATATCTTTAAAAAAAAACAACTTATAAAGCTTTAATAAAACTAAAAACTCTTTAAAAAACCCTAAACTTTGCTCTTAAATGCCTTGAATAATGTTTAAGAATGCCCTAGGAACCCCTATTTATAAGTAGAGAACTCCAATATTCGTATAAAGTTGAAAAATCCTAGAAACCGCATCAAATATACGTATTTTTCCAAAATAGACTTCTCGCTGCATACACTTTTTCAGGACGATTTTAGGATTCTTCACTTCAAATCTTCGATTTTCTTTATTCTTCCCTCGGTTTTCTTAGATCTTTGGCTTGTGAATTCTTCAATCTTGATCTCCTAAGATCAATCCCTTGCCTTGGTAATTCTTGAGCATCAAAATAATGCTTTTAACACTATTTTTCAATCAAAACACTTAAATTCACCTTGCAATACATACATGAGTAAAATAAAATATTAAGCGGATTCATGTTCATAAAACCAAGATATAAATGGAAAAAATTATGCAATATTTGAGTCTCAACAAAGTGAAGCGAATTGACCGCAAAATTCGTGGAAATGACCGTGAAGTGAAGGGAAATGACCGTAAAATGCGTGAAAATGACGGTGACTTTCACAGTTATTCCCGGCGATTCCGCGTTGATTCACGGTCATTTCCAAGCATTTCACGGTCAATTCCCTTCACTTCACGGTCATTTCCACGCATTTCACGGTCAATTCACTTCACTTCACTGTCATTTCCATGCATTTCATGGTCTTTCTCGGCGATTCCGTGTTGATTCACGGTCTCACGGTCAATTCCCTTCACTTCATGGTCATTTCCACGCATTTCACAGTCAATTCGCTTCACTTCACGGTCATTTCCATGCATTTCACGGTCTTTCTCGTCAATTCCGTGTTGATTCACGGTCATTTCCATGCATTTCGCGGTCAATCTCGGTGATTCCGTACTGATTCATGGTCATTTCCAAGCATTTCACGGTCAATTCCCTTCACTTCAATGTCGCGATACATCCTGCCCAAGCCGAGCCCAACCCAAGTTTTATCGGGTTGGTGTTTGTATGGCCCAACCCCAAGATCAAACCTAATACTTCCTGCCCAAGCCCAACCCAAATCCAATGTCGGGTGGGTCACTGGTTGGTCGGGTTGAACCCGTCCAACTTTTGGCCCTAAAGTCATATATGGTACGTCAAGTAACTAATTTTGGTTTCGAAGATATTCTTGTTATATGAATAAAGAAAGAAATGAAAAAAGGAAAGAATTTTTTTTTTATATGCTTATATATACATATTTATATAAATATGTGTTAGAGAAAAATGTAGGCAGAATAAAATTCTCCATGTAAAAATAAATAAATAAATAAATAAATAAATAAATAAATAAATAAAATAAAATAAAAATTAAAAAGGTGCACTAATACGGTTATAACTACGGTTATAATTCGTAGCTAGTAATCAGAATACAGTTTTAACTACGGTTATTTTTCGTAGCCATAGATAACCGTAGCCTTTGTTTAAATCGGTGATGAATAGTGGATTCTGCGATTCATTCCCAAATCCTACAGTGAGTTACGATGGAATCATGGAATCTACGATTCATCGCCGTTTCAAACAAAATGCTACGGATTATAACCGTAGCTATAATCCCAGCCGGCATCATTTTTTTTTCTCTTCACTGTGGAATTTTCGTTGATTTTGTGGGTCCCATAATGAGGTCTGTGTTATATCCAAACTGTCCATCTATTTGGTGAGCTCATATTATGGCTTGAGACGAAAAATAAGACAAATCTAACTATCAAGTGGTCCACACTGTTAAAAGCAGTGAGGAATTTAACGTCTACCATTGAAACCCTTTTAGGGGTTACAGAAGTTTTGGATCATTATGAAATTTGTTTTTCCTCTTCATCCAGGTCTTTGTGACCTTATGAATAGATTGGATGGAAAATAAATGTTATGGTGGGCCCTACAAAAGTTTTAACGGTGAAAATCAATTTTCCTGCTGCTCTGTGGTGTGGTCCAGTTGATCTCTGGATATGATTATTTTTTTTGGATAATGCTCCAAAATGATGTCGAAACATGGATGAACATTGTGGATATAATAAATACATAACTGTGGGGCCCATGTAACGTTGATCACTTTTGAACCGTTCGTACAACTCAGAGTTCGAGGAGCGTCAGCGCTCGTCTTCGAGCACCAGCCGATCCGCTGGAAGGTAAAAGCAAGGGGCATTTTCGACCTTTGGCAAGTCGTCCGTACAGCCGGGGCTTATTCTTGCAAGGGAAAATGAGGTGAGCTTCGTCTCGTAAATGGGACATAAATGGGTCGTACAGTCATAAATTTCACATTAAGAGTGCACCTCTATAGGGACGGATTAGGTGAGACCTAGGGTTCCATTAAGAGCGCAGCTCTATAGGGGCGGATTAGGTGAGACCCAGGATCCACCCGGGTAGGTGGGACCCCTGACTTTAGGGCTCACAGTGATGTATTTTTGATGTAGAGCAGGTCGCGAACAGTTACATGGCCAAGATGGATCAGAAAAGGCCCGGTCGGCGACAGAAGTGATCTGGACCATCAGACATTAAATCGGGCGTATCTCGCAATCCGGGATGAGTTAGCTGACGAAAAATATATGATTTTGGGGTAGAACGAGCTACTTTAGCCAACCAACCCAACTACGCGGGGTTGCGATGCCCGGAATTGCGAAAAACCCTTGGATTGACGGTCGTTTCCCTATTTTAATTTCAATTTTACTATAAATAGTAAGTTTTAGTTTGATTATAACTCTTTATCCGTTGGGCTTTAGGAGTTGTGCCTAACGTGAAAAGAGCTTAGAATAATTAGGAGAACAGTTTGGTGAAGCCAAATAGGACACTTACTATTTTTGGCCGAAAACCTTGCGCACTAGTAGACATCACGACCGTCTATAAATAGTAAGTTTACTATTTATAGTAAGTCGCAAATTCTAGGAGTTGTAGTTGTAGTTTGATTCTGATTTCTTTCTCATTGCTTAGTACCCCTATTTAAAGGGTTGTGAACTCGTTTTTATGAGGAATTAATCAGTTTCGAATTTATTAGAAATTATTTCTGTTTTCTGCTTTCTTTCCTCGTGGATTCGAGAAGTCTCTGTGAGGAGTCCAGAGAAGCTCCGTGGATTCGGAGTATTTATCCTCATCACGTTCATCCCTGCGTCAATTTTCCTTAAATCCATACTGTCCAACCATTTTCAAAGCTCATTTTACAGCATGACCTCAAAAACGAAGCATGCTCAAATCTGAGTTGGACCACACCACTAGAAACAGTTGTGATTGAATCCCCACCATTAAAAAATTCATGGAGTCCACCGGAATGTTTATTTGCCATCCAACCTATTGATAAGGTCACAGAGACCTATGTGAAGACACCACACGAGTACAATCTTCATCCAAAGTTTTTGTGGCCCACAAGAAGTTTTTAATGGGTTGCTAATTAACTTGAAGATCATGCCCTAAAATGAGATTTTAATACGGATGGATAGACTGGAGGTAGTCACATACATCACGGTGGGCCCACAGTCAGGGTCCCACTGTGGGACTCACATTGATATATGTGCCTTAAATCTATACGGTCCATTCCAATCTTATCAAGGATGGACGTAGGAAAGACCCGTCTTTTATATAAAGAATTATACACGCCCCATTTCTATTTAGACTTTTACAGATACCTCCCTTCTTTCCAAGAGTTTCTTGGAGATTACCTGGTGCATTGATAGTATGAAATACCATCTATTAGCATCGTTATCTCCAAGCAATTGACTGTTTTACCGCCTTCCCATGATCAGATTAGGAAGTAGTTTGATTATGAAATAATAAAAAACATTCGGGTAAACCACTCTCTACTATGAAAATGGGACACCCTTAATTCAACTAAAGCATTTGGCTGACTCCACGTGACTTTCGAGGTTTTTGGCCAATTCTCAGTTGTTTTATTTGATGCGGCCCACCTACTTATTAGGTTGGGAGCGGATTTAGTGAGACCCCCGATCCATGGAGGTGGGTGGGACCTTAACAGTGATCTATCTGCTTTAAATCCACACTGTCCATCCATTTTCAAAGCTCATTTTAGGGCATGATCCCCAACATGAAGCAGGCCTAAATCTTAGGTGGACCACACCACATGAAACAGTAGTGATTGAATCCACACCATTAAAAACTTCATAGAGTCCACCGAAATGTTTATTTTCCATCCAACCATTTGATAAGGTCACAAAGACCTATACAAAGAGACCACACAAATATCATCTTGATCCAAAGATTTTGCGGCCCACAAGAAGCTTTTAATGATTGATTACTATTGTTTCCTACACTATGGTCCATCTGAGATTTGGATCTACTTCATTTTTTGGAACATCTTCTAAAATGAGTTTTCCATACAGATGGACAGAGTGGATGTAGTCACATACATCAAGGTACGCAGACCATAAGGTCTCCCACGCACTTCGATCGGTGTATTAGGTTAGTCTCATTTTTATAATTGTCCAATTTTTTTAGTTGTGGAACGGAAGTTAGATGAGATGTATACACGACAGTGCTCCTCACATGTTTCGAAACAAGCTCTTGAAAGGGTTTTTCCCTATAACATGTGTTCGTACGTGCAATAATTCATAGTAGAAGGGGGTAAGTATAATTTTAGATAATTAAAGGGACGCCGCTGCAATATATAGAAATGAGCAAGGCTAACCGGCCACTTGGGTCATAAATTCATTACACAACCCGCGCATGAGTATCAATCAACTCATCAAGCGTTCATGGCATCTGCTCCGTTCAAAAGGTTTACTCGACTATGAAGATAGGAAAAAACAGGGTCATCCAATCATCTTATTTACAGACGTGTACTTTGTATGGATAGGTGGTTGTCAATTTCTCTCTGTAGTGTTACCCTTCAAACGTGTTTATTAGTCTCTCGTTTTTTCTTTTTTTCTTCTTAAATAATATTCTAGGTGGTCCTGATGGTACCAGTCGGACAGTTTGGATTCTGGCATTTTGCGCAGACATGACAGCTTGCAATTAAATGTTTGGTTCGACTGGTCATTCTTCACCGTGTCGTATATTCGTGGCATCGGGGAAAGTAATTTTGGGTCTTATTTCCGTTCTTATTTCACTCCCGACGTGAAAGGCTCCTCCGACATAATCTTTTCTGTTACCCAAAACAACGACTTTCCTTTCTTTTCTTTTCTTTTCTTTTTTTTTTTGAGAAATTTAGGACGGTGGACCCCATCTCTATCTAGCTGTGTTTTATGAAAGAAGACAAACTTTGTTTTGCAACTTAGACGGGCTCGTGTGGATTATAAATTTTGGGACAAAAATACCCCTCCTTTTTTCATACTCTTTTCACTGCATTGGTTTCAGCATTGCTTTCACTCCCTTTAACGAAAAAAATAGGTGCTTCCGGCCCTACAATATCTTGGAACGAAGAACTACTGAAGTACAAAGGGTTTTCATCTCATTTTCCTGACTGAAATCTCTGTGAAGCATCTAGATATCCATCTAGATATCGTCATTCTACATTTGCTATTTTTCATCTTGGCTAGGGTTACATGAAATCCCACGAACTCGTTGCATCTCCTTGAAAATGTTCAAAATATTCCCTCACTCCAAAGCACCTCTCTTCAACCTGCATTTGACCGGTACTGCGGCAGTCGGAGGTACAGATCTTGAAAAAAAATGCTACACTCGTACAATGACATTGCATGCGAAGTTTGGTCAATTCTATGTATTAGGCTTAGTCAATTTCATGCGTTAGGCTTAGTTAATTTTATGTGTTGATCGATTGAATCCATGTCAAACTCGCTCAATTCAATTTGAAGCTCACTCAATTCCATGTTAGGGCTCACTTGATCTCATGCTAGGCTCGCTGAATTCCATATTTACCCTACTCAATTTCATGCTAGGATCGCTCAATTTAATGTTTGCCCAGCTTAATTTCATGGTGATAAGGTCAATTTAATATTTGCCGCGATAAATTTCATGTTAGGATCGCTCAATTTAATGTTTGCCCAGCTTAATTTCATGGTAGATAAAGTCAATTTAATGTTTGCTTTGATAAATATCATGCTAGGATTGCTCAATTTAATGTTTGCTTCAATTTAATTTTGGAAAGATGTTGTATTATACAATGTATTAATTTCATTATATACATCGTTGAATAGACATTGTATGAGGTTTACAGTGATCTTGGAGTGCAAAAAATTTCCATGTCTATGTATTTCAGTCCGAGTTCCTTCTCTAATCACGCTAGCCTTGGGAGGGTTGATTGACTGCAAAAGAGTCAATTAAAACTATGTTGGGTTATCTTGCTGGTACTGAAATCATTATGCCAGCCAGCAAGATAACCCAATATAGTTTTAATCGGCCCTTTAGCAATCAACCCATCCCTCGGATCAACCCTCTCAAGGCTATCATGATTAGAGAAAGATTTGGACTGAAATGCACAGACATGGAAATTTTGGTGTATAGCATACTTTGTAATTTTGGTGGATGATGAAATGAACTGTATACTGTCCCACTGTATTTTCAGTTTGTCTCGCTCAATTTCCAGTTTGGCCTGCTCAATTTCCAGTTTATCCCGCTCAATTTTCAGTTTGTCCTGCTCAATGTCTAGTTTGTCCCGCTCAATGTCCAGTTTGTCTCGCTCAATTTCTAGCTTGGCCTGCTCAATTTCCAGTTTATCCCGCTCAATTTCCAGTTTGTCCTGCTCAATGTCTAGTTTGTACCGCTCAATGTCCAGTTTGTCCCGCTCAATTTCCAGCTTGGCCCGCTCAATTTCCAGTTTGTCCTGCTCAATTTCCAGTTTCGCCCGCTCAATTTCCAGTTTGTCCCGCTCAATTTCCAGTTTGTCCCACTCAAGTTGCAGTTTGTCCTGCTCAATTTCTAGTGTGTCCCGCTCAAGTTGCAGTTTGTCCCGCTCAATTTCCAGTTTGTCCCGCTCAATTTCCAGTTTGGCCGGCTCAATTTCCAGTTTGGCCCGCTCAATTTTATGCTTGCCCCCCTCAATTTCTACTTTCTGAAATTCCTCCATGTTACAAGTTCTCCAGATGCAAATAACTGAAAAATGATGAAAACATGTCATTTGACATAAATCACTATTCATGCTTCAAAAAATCAGTACAGTGCATGGTTTCTCTCTAAATAAATCACTATGAAAGCCAGATATTGTTGTCGGTCACAGAATTTGGTCAGGTGTTGTCTTCATCTACTACTTTGAAGATTTTCTTTTCTTTTTTTCATATTCTTTTTAGGTGTCGACATGAGTTGTCGGTCCTTCATTATTTAATCGAGTTTTGTCATATGGCATGGTTCCATTGATTTACGATTCACTGATAATGTGTCATTGTATTGGTTTTCAGATAATGGCTGCAAGAATCATGTGCTCTTTTGGCGGGGAGTTAGAATTTAAAACAAGCGATACTCGTACTCAGGTGGAACATCAAAACAAATGACGCTACGTCTCGAGACTACGTACGAGGAGCTTCGATCTAGAATTTACAAGATTATTAAGAGCAAACCAAAAGATTGTAATTTAGGATGAAAGTATTGAATCCTTGCACTAACGAATCAATGCCTCCAATCGAAATCGAAGACGAAGATGACGTCAAAAAGTTATTGTCTTATCAGTTTGAGCATTCGGATAAATTCATCCCGTTAGTCATCGAAACAATGCCACACATCAATACCACAACATATGTGGACAGTGTGGCTGAGGAGTATGGCGTGGAATTCAAATATAATCCTTCTCCATTACAAGTGGTAGTAAGCAATGATCAATTGCCCCAGCCACCGCAAACATCAAACATCGTGACTAGCCAAGTTAGTGGTGCACTTGACATTAACAGTAATTATGAATACAAGACACCGCCGTTAGCATCAACAATAGATCTGCCATCATCATCCACCATCCCATCTGTGCGTGTAAGCCACATTTCGCTTCGAGACCTTCCCGAAACATCAAACCTCATAACTAGTCAAGTTCTCGCGTCGTTCGATGATGATGCACTCACCAATGCAAAAATGCCGGAATCTACTGATTTGTTATATGAACCGACCGATATAGCTGTTGGGCAAACGTTTAAGGACAAGAGTCGGTGCCAGTATATTTGATCCAATTTGCACTTCAAAATAATTTTCAGTATAGAGTAATATACTCAAATTCGAGTAGATTTACCGCGTTGTGCTTTGAAGATGCATGCGAATGGAGAGTTCATGCATCTCGGGTGAATGATACGGGTATATTCAAAATACGGACTTATACATCAAAACACACGTACGACATGGCATGGATGAAGAGTGATCACCGGCAAGCTAGCAGTAAGCTAGCATGCCGCATTGAACAACGCCTAGGGTTGAGGCCACATGATATTATCTTCGCCATGCAAGAGAAATATAATATTCGTATCAGTTATTGGAAGTCATGGAAAGCTAGGGAGCTTGCAATTAATCACGTGATGGGGTCTTACGAAGACTCTTACAATCAACTTCCTTTGTATTTGCATGAGTTGAGGAGGGCCAACCCAGGGACAGTTACTGTCGTGCTTGTTAACCAACCGACTTGCAGGTTCGAGAGATGTTTTCTAGCTCTTGAACAATGCATTCAAAGTTTTCAGAAATCATTGCTGAGGGTATTGGCTATTGACGGGACACACTTAAAAGGCAAATACAAGGGTGTTCTATTCATCGTCACGGCCTTAGATGTGGACAATCATATATTTCCAGTTGTGTTTGGTATCGGGGAATCAGAGAATAACAGTAGTTGGAATTGGTTCCTTACCCTTAACAATGTGTTAGGGTCTGTGGAGGGTCTTGTCATTATATCTGACCGACATAAAAGTCTAATGAAAAAGGTTCCCCAAGTCTTCCCGAGTACAATCCATGGGTATTGCGCGTACCACATCTACAGAAACTTGGTGGACACTTTTAAGGACAAGTCGTTGGAGATGTATTACTGGATGGCTATGAAGACTTGCAGGAGGGCCGAATTTGAAAAAATAATGCATGATATCGAAATGGCCAATCTTCTAGTACATATATGGCTGACAGAAATCGGGTACGAGAGGTGGGCATCTTCGCACTATCCAGGAAGAAGATTCAACTTGGTCACGACAAACATTTCTGAGTGCGTTAATGCCCTTTTCAAAGAAGCACGCGAATACCCTGTTACGAAATTGGTAGAGGCTGTAATATTGAAGGTATATGAATTGTTTTACAAGAGACGAGAATCTGTGGCATCATTTGTGGGTCCATTGACACCATGGGCGGAGAAACAGTTAAAGGATATCGTGAAGAAGGCGCGGGATGTTCGCTGCCATGTTATTTCTCGAGATGAGTACTATGTCGTTGGAAATTATAATGATACGGTGAAGCTCAGTGAGTTTTCATGTACATGTCGGGAGTTTGGCGTGAAGGGGTACCCTTATATGCATGTCCTGTCAGCCTGCATAAACTACATTCTGGATCACTACTCATACTGCTCCCCATTCTACACGATGCATAATTACCTGGCCACGTATAGCGAATCGCTGTATCTAGTACGCGACAATAGCGAGTGAGAAATTTCAGCGGGGATGAAGGAGTATTATGCGCAGATTAAACCCCCAAGACGGAGGAGGTCAGCTGAAAGACCCAAAAAGCTTAGAATTTCATCGCGTAGAGAGGAATCGAAAACAATAAGTGTGGGCGATGCAAATAAACCGGGCATAATCGTCGGTTGTGCAAGTTTTCGATACCCGGTGTATGACATATCGTGTAATTTATGTACTTTGGATGATACATAGTTTGTAATTATGCCACATATTCAATTTATGAGTAATTTCTAACAACCTGCGTACCAAAGTACCTATAGCTATGACAGCTTACTCGATAAAGCAATAGAAGTTGTCCAATGAGTAGCAAATAAAACAGGTATCATAATAGAAGAAAGAAAGGTGAAAAGGGGTTTCCATCATCAACAAACTCAACATTTCATAGTGATTGCAATGAACACAGACTTACCGAAATCGTCTTAGAAGAAATCCCTCAAAGATTAAAGTTGCTAAGGTGGAGAAATCCGTTGGAGATGAAGTGGAAGGAACGTTGTAGAAGGAGTGCAAAGAAATGAGTATGGAGGGTAATAAAGGATGGTTGGTGAAAGCAGTTAATGCAGGTTTTTATTCAAAACCGATGCCTGTCGATAATATCGACAAGTGACATATCGATAATATCGATAAATTGGTGATATATCGAGTTCAATTGGAAAATTCAAACACCATTGCTGGACAGTTTGAAGGTGTTATCGATTTCATCATAACACCACATACTGTAATAAAAATAAGTACCCCAAATTCGGGTACTAAAATCAATGTCCCCTGCATCAGTCAAAGTAAAATTCACGCCATTATCTAGTTTGAAAATAATATTCGATAGGCTTGGCATCCCAAAAAGATAATTGACAGGTCATTTCCATGCATTTCACTTCACGGTCATTTCCATGCATTTCACGGTCATTTCCATGCATTTCTCGGCGATTCCCGAGACCTCAACCCGAGCCCAATCCAAGTTTTATCGGGTTGGTGTTTGTATGGCCCAACCCCAAGACCAAACCCGATATATCCTGCCCAAGCCCAACCTAATGTCGGATCGGTCACAGGTTGGTCGGGTTGAGCCCGCTCAACTTTCAGCCCTAAAATCATATATGATACATCAAGTAACTAATTTTGGTTTAGAAGATATTCTTATTATATGAATAAAGAAAGAAATGAAAAAAAAAAAGAGATAATATTTTTTTATATATGCTTATATATACATATTTATATAAATATGTATTAGAGAAAAATGTAGGTAGAATAAAATTTTACATGTAAAAAAAGGAAAAAAAATTTGCACAGGGATACGACTATAGCTACGGTTATAATCCGTAGCCATAGATAACAGTAATTTGGCGATCAATCGCGGATCCCGCGATTCCGCTGCAAGTCGTTGTCCCGATCAACAATCAATCGCAGATTTCGCGATTCCACCCCCGATCTATGGCTACGGATTATAACCGTAGCTATAACCGTATCCTAATGCATTTTTTTTAAAAAAAAAATTTGTCGATTACAAGTTTTAAATACTTGACTCATACTAGCCTAAACATCTTGTATATTGTGGAATTACTTAACTACCACATGAAATTTCTAAGTTAGATTCATCTACAAGTAGGGAAAAAGATTTTGCATCCTTTGAAAGGTATACTTGATCATGATATTTATATGTGCGCTAAAGAATATAGACTCTTTTTTGTTCACAAATAGTGATTAGGTAGGCCAATTTATGTAGACAATAAAATAGTACGTTAGGCTACTTATTCTATGTTTAAAGCGGTTCATTCACATAATTCTTAAAAAAGTAAGATGTGATAACAAACGAACATCACTGTTGGGCCCACTATGGTTTTAACGATGGAAATCATTATGCCCACTATTTCCCATGGTATGATCCACTTGATCTTTTGATATGCTTCAATTTGCGGCTAAACCGCTTAAATTAGATGGAAAAACGGATGGACGGCGTGGATATACTACGGGCCAAACTGGGAATTGAGCGGGACAAGCTGAAAATTGAGTAGGCCAAACTGGAAATTGAGCGGGGCAAACCGGAAATTGAGTGGGCCAAACTGGAAATTGAGCGGGACAAACTAGAAATATGGATGAACGTTGCTAGAATGATATGGGTATATTCAAAACCGGAAATTGAGCGGGCCAAATTGGAAATTGAGCAGGGTTGGATGTTCATTAAAAGCTCCTGTTTTTTGTGTAAGTAGAAAAGCTTTGAAAGAAAGGAAAGACTAGTGGGGTTGGATGTCCAACCCTACTGTATTTATCAAACAAAATATGCAATTTACATAAAATACACCTAAGTAAAGTTGGTTTTATTTCCTCATGATATCTGAAAAGTGGGGTCCTCAAGCTCTTCATCATGGATTCCTATGAAAAGTTGGTTTTATTTCCTCATCATATCTGAAAATTGCAAAAAGCACTAATCAAAAGAGTCTAGAGCCGGATATCTTCTAGCAATTGCCATGAAACTTGATTGACTTTCTAGAAACCTTTATCTATTTTTGGTAAGCTTATCTTATGTTTTTATTGCTGGAAAATCATGAAAGTATATAATTCCTAGAATTCCTCAATCGTTACTGCTGGTCCATATCACTATCAGATGCGCATTCCAAGCATGTAAACGCGGCGCCTATTCATTATTGCAGATAGTGGTTGAGACAGGTCTTACTGGAAGACAAGCCAGTGGGTCTGTTACCATAACTAATGGGGAAACTGTAAGTTGCTATGTTTTCTTTATGTAGGCATGGTTTATTTTCCCTTGTAAGAAATAGATTCTTTCACATGCATATTACTCATTTTAGTTGGGGATTTATTTTAGTGCTCAACTAGTAGTCCTTGGAATATTCATTTGAGCGGCAAAAACTTGAAATTGAGCGGGACAAATTGGAAATTTAGCGGGCCAAACTGGAAATTGAGCGAGACAGACTGAAAAATGAGCGGGACAAACTGGAAATTGAGCGGGACAAACTGGAAATTAAGCGGGCCAAACTGGAAAATGAGCGGGCCAAACTGGAAATTGAGCGGGCCAAACTGGAAATTGAGCGGGCCAAACTGGAAATTAAGCGGGCCAAAATGGGAATTGAGTGGGCCAAACTGGGAATTGAGTGGGCCAAACTGGAAATTGAGCAGGAGAAACTGTAAATTGAGCGGGCCAAACTGGAAAATGAGCGGACCAAACTGGAAATTGAGCGGGACAAACCGGAAATTGAGCGGGGGAAACATGAAATCAGCGGGGCAAACTAGAAAATCATTATGCCCACTGTTTCCTGTGGTATGATCCACTTGATATTTTGATATGCTTCAATTTGGGGCTCAACCCCTTAAATTAGATAGAAAAACAGATCGACGACGTGGATATACTACATGAAACGGATTGACTATCCCCCTGCCACCAGCCAATGGCTGGTGTTTGGTGCTCTGTGGGCCCCATCATGATGTATGTATCTCAACCATGCCGTCCATCTTTTTTTATATATCATTTTATGATATTATACAAAAAATGAGGTATATCCTGATCTCAATTGGACCACATTACAGGAAACAATGTTTAATGAACATCGACCATTAAAAACTTTTTGGTGGCCATAAACATATTGGATCAAGATGATCTTTGTTTTTAGCCTTCATCTGGGTCTTTATGACGTAATAAATAGATTGGATTTCAGATAAATAGTACAAACGGCCTCAAGAGTATTTAAATGATGGATATCCAATCACTATTGTTTTCCTGTATTGTGTTACATCTAAGATTTATATCCCTCTTATTTTTAGGATAAAGCCCTGAAATGAACATTAAAAATGGATGAACGGAATGGATGAAACACATACATCATGGTGGGGCCCACAGAGCACCGACCACCAGCCACATACATCATGGTGGGCCCCACAGAGCACTGACCACTAGCCACGGGGCTGGTGTCAGGGGGAGGAGTAGCCAATCCGTTTCCAATACTTATACATTCAATGTGGGCCCAACAGAGTTTAAAATATACCTCTGTTGCGTTCTTTCTTCGCTAGACTGACCATTTTTAGAAGGAGGGCCCACAAAAAGGGTTTTTTTTTTTTTGTATTTCTAACGGGGTGAGGAAAGGGGGTGAAAGCAACGACAATGAAGCAGCAGTGGAAAGGGAGTGGAAAAGCAAACAGTTGAAAGGGAGAGGAAAAGCAGCAGCAGTGAAAAGGAGGGGTATTTTGTCCTGAAATTCGTAATCCGCACGTGCAGGTCTAAGTTGCAAAACAAAGTTTGTCTTCTTTCATAAAACACAGCTGGATAAAAGGTGGGGTCTACAATCTTAAATTTCCCTTTGTTGTACCTGACAGTGATGCATTATTCAATGCATTACACAGTCACACGGTCCAATTGGTTCGCAACAATCATAATTTTGCTACTTTATGCAAACGAGAATCCGTATTCTTTGAAAAGACGTATAACATCCTTATACGGAAGCGGATTTGCAGAAACGGACTGGCTACTCCCTCTGACACCAACCAATGGTTGGTGGTCGGTACTCTGGGCTCGTCATGATGTATGTGTTTCATCCATGTCCACCATCTATTTTTACAAATCATTTTATGATATGAGACAAAAAATGAGGTATATCTCAATCTTAAGTGGACCACATTACATGAAACAGTGTTGAATGAGCGTTGACCATTGAAAAACATTTTGGGGCCATAAAGTTTTGGATCAAGCTGATTTTTGTTTTTTCCCTTCATCTAAGCCTATATGACCTAATCAACCTATTGGATGTCAAATAAACAGTACAGTGGGCCTTAGGAGGATTTTAATGATGGATATCCAATCACTATTGTTTTCATGTGGTGTGGTCCACCTGAGATTTATATACCTCTCATTTTTTGGATCAAGCTATAAAATGATCGGTAAAAATGGATGAACGGATAAGATGAAACACATACATCATGGTGGGGCCCACAGAACATCGACCACCAGCCACGGGGTTGGTGTCAAGGGGAGTAGCCAATCCATTTCCCGGATTGGCGGGTGTAACGAGCTATATAGATGTCATAGGTACGCGTCGTGGGGAAGACGAACACCAGCGCTCCTTGAGCTCTTAGTTGTACAAACGGTTAAAATGAGATCAAAGCTAAATGGCCCTAAATTGATGTATTTATTATATATACACCGTTTATCTATTTTTAGAGATTATTATAGAGCATTATCCAAAAAATGAATCATATCCAAAGATTGACTGGACCACATCACAAATAGCAGCGGAGATAATGATTTTCACCGTTAAATAATTCGTAGGGCCCACCATAACATTTATTTTCCATCAAATCCGTTCATAAGGTCACAAAGACTCGAATGAAGAGGAAAAGCAAATTTCATATTGATCCAAAACTTCTGTGACCTCAAAAAGGGTTTCAATGGTAGACGTTTAAGCCCCCACTGCTACTTGATAGTTAGATCTGTCTTATTTTTCGTCTCCAATCTTAAGATGATCTCGCCAAATGGATTTGGATATAACACATACCTCATGATCATACCCACAGAACTTGCTGATGTAAATACAACAACTATATAGCAGGTGTGAGGTACACCAGCCAATCTGCTTCCTCCTTACACATAACCCCTTCATGCGGAAGCGGATTGGCTAGTGTACCACACACCAGCTATATAGCTGTTGTAGGTAAGTGTCCTGCGAAGACAAGCACTATGCTCCTCGAGCTCCGAGTTGTACGAACGATTTAAAGGAGATCAAAGTTACATGGCCCCACAGTGATGTATTTATTATATCTACACCGTTCATCTATTTTTAGAGATTATTTAAGAGTATTATCCAAAAAATGAATCATATTCAAAGATCATCTGGACCACACCAAAAATAGCATCGGAGATAATGATTTTCACCGTTAAACAATTTGTAGGGCCCACCATAACATTTATTTTCCATCCAATCTATTCATAAGGTCACGAGGACCTAAATGAAGAGGAAAAACAAATTTCATATTGATCCAAAACTTCTGTGAACCCAAAAAGGGTTTCAATGGTAGACGTTCAGTCCCCCACTGCTTTTTGCAGTGTGGTCCACTTGATAGTTAGATCTTGATTATTTTCCATCTCAAGCCTTAAGACGATATCACCAAATGGATGGACAGTTTGGATATAACACATACCTCATGATCAGACCCACGAAACTTGGCTGACGTCAATACAACAATTATATAGTGGTGTGAGGTACATCAGCCAATCCACTTCCCTTACATGCATTGATCAAATGTACATATCTTAGCAGTACGGACGGTAGATAGTTGGTGTATTAACGTCAGCAAGTCCTGTGGGTCCCATCATGAGGTATGTGTTATATCCAAACCATCCATCTATTTTACGAGTTCGTCATAAGGCTCGAGACGAAAAATAAGACAGATCTAACGATCAAGTGGACCACACTACAAAAAGCAGTGGGGGATTGAATGTCTACCATTGAAACCCTTTTGGGGTTCACGGAACTTTTGGATCAATATGAAATTTGTTTTTCCTCTTCATCCATGTCTTTGTGACCTTATGAACATATTTGATGGAAAATAAACGTTATGGTGGACCCTACGAAAATTTTAACTGTGAAAATCATTATCTCCACTGTTATTTGTTGTGTGGTCCATTTGATCTTTGGGATATGATTCATTTCGTGGATACTACTCTAAAATGATCTCCAAAAATGGATGAAAAGTGTAGATATAGTTAATACATCATTGTGGGGCCATGTAACTTTGATCTCCTTTGAACCGTTTGTACAACTCGGAGCTCGAGGAGTGTCAGTGCTTGTCTTCACGGAAGCGGATTGGTTGGTGTACCACACACTAGCTATATAGCAGGTGTAGATATCTGTCACACGAAGACGAGCGCCGACTCTCCTGGAGCTCCGTGTTGTACGAATGGTTCAAAGGAGATCAAAGTTACATGGGCCCCACAATGATGTATTTATTATATCCACACCGTTAATCCATTTTTAGAGATCATTTTAGAGCATCAGAAGAAAAATGAATCATATACAAAGCTCAAATGGACCACACCAAAAATAGCAGGGAGGATAATGATTTTCACTGTTAAAAAATTCGCAGGGCCCACCATAACGTTTATTTTCCATCCAATCTGTTAATGAGGTCACAAATACATGGATCAAGAGGATAAAAAAATTTCATATTGATCCGATACTTCAGTGGTCCCTAAAAGGGTTTCAATGGAAGGCGTTCAATCTTCCACTACTTTTTACAGTGTGGTCCACTTGATCTTTAGATTTGTCTTATTTTTCGGCTCAAGCCTTAAGACGTGATCGCCAAATGGATGGACGGTTTGCATATATCCGAATTACCAATCTGATCTGGCCCTACGATTATAACCAAGCTATGAATCTATAATAACAGAGATTCAATTCCACAACATATCTAAGTTAAACAGTTTAATATGTAGTGTGTATCAAATTTAATATGTCCAAAATACCAAAAAAAGTTATTACAAGTCCATTATTAGAAATCCCCATCAAAAAGAACCACCACCAATAGATGCAAACTAATCGGATAGTGTTTTCTTTAGCCAATTGACACGTCGCTCAGGTTTTAGACTCACAAAGAAAGAAGTGAGTTGTTTGTCCCTACTTAAGAGCTGACCAACCTCAATGAACTCACTATTGGTCAGCCCTTGCACCTCCTCTAGCACATCCAAGACTTTGCTTGTTCGATTGACCTCTTTTCCAAGGCCAAAATTACGCATTGCCTCCACAACAGTATTAAGAGATATGCCAAGTACATCACAGGGACGAAGAGATCGCTGTCGTTTCTTAGTGCTACTCTTAAACTCTATTTTTTTTTTTTTAATTTTGTTTTTTCCTTTTACAAATTCAACCTTGAAAATCATTGCATCATTGTAAATATGATTATTACTCTCCTCCCAAATTTCCCAGCACACTGTATACGGGAGGAAGAACTTGGTGATTAGAGCGCTCATGGGCACCACTTGCACAAATTGAAATGTCATACAATGAATAAGTGTATTGAGTCATGTTCTAAGATGTGCAGTTACAGTCCAATCCGGCAGATAGAGGTATACTTATATAAGGATGTGCTTCAAATCCAGCACATACATTTATACATATCAATGGTATCTCATACATACATAACATGGATGTGGCTCTAATCCATAGATAGTTATAAATGGATGTGGGTTTAATCCAATAGATAGATGCATATTTATAGCTCTAGTCGAAAAGATACATACATAGATAGATACATACAAAATTGGATGTGGGTCTAATCCAATACATACATACATGCACACATAATATGGATGTGGGCCTATTTCAGTCCAATCCAATCCACATGTATCCAGTATATACATACATGCATACAGACATTCATACATAGACAAATACATAAAGGAATCCAATCCAATACATACATAGACAAGTACATAATGGATATGGATCTAATCCACTTGTTTCTTGCCTCTGTGGGTCTAGTCTAATGCACACATACATACAGATACATACATATATCCATACATAAATACATAGATGTGAGGATCTAATCCTATTATATACAAAACATACAAATGGTTGTAGGTGTAATCCAGGCATACATGGACATGTGACTATAATCCAGGCATACATGGACATGTGAGTCTAATACAGGCATACTTGGTTGCAGTGATCCAGGCATACATGGACTTATGAGTCTAATACAACACATACATAGTACATACATACGTGGATGTGAATGTGGGTCGGGCCCGAAATTCGCAACCTTTAATTTTTTGAGAATGGAGAAACTTTTTGCCTTTTATTTTTAACCCACCCGACTCGAATGAGGATCTAGCATCTCCATTCTTCTAAAAAAATCCACTGATACATATTTACAAACAGTTTCAGTACATCATGAAGATTCATGGGATTGTTATAGCTATTTCAATAGATCCCAGGGTCTTTTTGGCATGCCTGACCAATCTTGGAATTTTCGGATCAATCCCTTCCAATCCCTTGCAATCCATTCGAATCCACCCGCCAAACAGGCCCGGCAAGCCCTTTATTTTTAAGCCACCAAACTTTTTAGTGGATCTGGCATCTCCATTCTTCTTTAAAATCAACTGATACATATATACAAATAGTTTCGGTGTGTAATGAAGATTCATGGGATTGCTATAGCTATTTCAACAGATCCCAGGATTTGTTTTGCATGCCCAGCCAATCCCAGAATTTCCCTTCCAAATATTTCCAATCCCTTGCAATCCATTCGAATCTGCCAGCCAAACAGGCCATGCAACCTGTAAGTACTATTTTAACAAAACCCACATACACCCAAATTAAGGCAAACAATCAGACTTACCTGCGATTGCTGGAGTTTTCAACCTTATTCACCGGTAGGGTTGAAGAAGATCGACCAAACTAGAGATGGGTTGAGAAGCTCGGATAAACCATATCCAGCATCTCACCTCCTTATATGGAGAATGCCTTCTTTGCAAAAATCAGTCTCCTTTCTTAGACCGACTTGCTGAGATGACCTCCCGAGTCGTCCTATACATCCTATCCCGTAAACTGCAGTGGATGGGCGAAATCCCATAGCCGATCGTCCGAATCCCTCGATTTCGCCGGCTCTGTTTACAAGGACGGCTGAGACGACACCTACCAACCATCCCAAACAAACTATGGGATTGGATAGACTTCCGTAGCCAACATAAGTCACTCTAATCCCATCCATCTTGACTGTCCAAACACGCCCTTAGTATTGTGATTACGTCAACAATTATTGTAAACCCAAGGTAATGTATGTCTTATATCTGCACCATTTATTCATTTTGGGAGTTCATTTTACAGTGTGAACCTAAAAATACATAAATTCAAAGCTTACATGGATCACACCGTGGAAAGCAGTGGGGACAATGAGGCCCACCATTGAAACCTTCCTAAGTCTCATCGTTATGCCATCCAATCATAAGGTTATGCAGAGTTGGATGAAGGGAAAACACAAATATCAACTTGACCCAAAACTTCTATAGCCGCGTCAAAGAGTTTTGACTGGTTGGTCTTCAATCCTCATTAATTTCTATGGCGTGGTCCACTTGAGCTTTGGATCTACCTGATTTTTGCTATCATGCGCTGATATAATCTTGAAAAATGAATTGATGGTGTAGATATAGCCCATACATCATGGGCAAACCCACCGATCTTACTGACAACAACACTGCCTTTTGCTCCATTTCACATGAATTTGAGATGTTTCTCACTGCTGATTTATAAAAACTAAGAAAATCCCAAATGCGATTAATCCCATCTAATACCATGCACCAAATGCTCCCTTATATATGAGTTGTATAATCTGAAATTGCACCAATCCGGTGCAAAATATTATATTGGTCACCATCATATGAACAATTTAAGCAGAAAAGAAAACTATTGACAATGAACAGATGGTGATTAGATTTAAGGGTCATCCGACTAGTCAACCAGGCCCCATCTATAGTGAGACCCATGATTTAGACCCTTTGGATTGATATACATGAATGTGGGCCAGGTCCCATGTACCTGTAGCACCCTGATTTGGACCCTTTAGATTGATGTGCATGAATGCCGTGAGATAGCTTGTGTTGTTTGCTTTAGAAACCATGGATTTAGGGGGATTGGAGGGTTGGCTTCTACCGATGATTAATCTTACAAGGATAATGCTTCTAATCGCATTGTTATATCATTGAACTAAAAGTTACACACATGTACCATCAGGCATGCCAAAAGAGGTGTTTGGCTCAAATTCGATTGTGTGTGCATGTGTTGTGTTGATCATGGCAAAGACAGATGCGACTCGATTCGAACCGAATGCCTTTGACCCTAGGCATTGAGATTGATCGTGAGAATGAGAAACTCGAGGGTTGACTGTCTATTTAGTGACTGGTCTATCCAGACCAAGCGATCTATGAAGGGAAGGGTTTTTCCCTCTATGGGTTTATTTTTTTTACCTTCCGGTCAAAAGGACTTTCAATATTCGTGTGATTGTGTCCATAATTCAACAACAAAATACCAAAAAAAAATAACATGACTAAACAAAAATTGAAACTGTATTAATGATTTTATAATACATATGCTTATAATTATCTTCTAAGAACAATAATATGTTCGTTGCCTAATATGTTGGCACGATTCGGGAGTTCTGTCGTTCCCTCAACCTTTCTTTCAGTCACATCTTCAAGGAAGGCAACGCAGTGGCTGATGCGTTGGATAGATTAGCCAGTGAAGGTAATTCTAATAATTTTTTTGTCTCCAAGTTTGCCCTTCCGACAAAGGTCCGCGGTGCTCTTCTCCTCAATCAGGTGGGTCTCAGAAACTTACGGCGTACCTGATGGTTTGGTTGCCCTTTTTCTCTGTTTTTTGGTGTTTCCTACGTCTATCGCTTGTGTGAATTCCGTGTGCAATTAGGCTCATATGATAGGTGTGGTCCCCTTCCTTTTTGTAGGGTCCCTCCTAAATGGTTGTAAATCGCTTTTATCAATGGAATTCCGGTTTTTTTTTAAAAAAAAAAATAATAATAATAATAATAATAATAATATGTTCGTTGCCCAAAGGAGGCTAAGCTTCCTAGTAGGACAATCTTCTAGCAGAGGATGGAGATCATCTTAATGGAGGATGGTGATCATCTTGTGGAGGATGGTGTGGTGTCGAGTCCAAAGTGGTGTATTAGCTATTTGTTCTTAACCAGGATGAAAGCTACACGAGTAGGTGAGATAGTCAGTAATAATAAACTACTTTCATTGCAGTCTGGCATTGTCGCGTAGACGGAAGGGTCTTAAAATCTATATTAATCTTTCTTGTTGTCCAAATGTGGTAGCATAGATGGAAGGGAATTACACTAAAAGAAATGCGATCTGGCTTGTGGTCTAGCGTTATAATGCAGATGGAAGGGAATTACACTAAGGCTCAACTATTGCAGTTCAATGTGATAGCGTAGACGGAAGGGAATTACACGTGTTTGGTCCATGGAATTAAATGGTATTGAATTGCATTAGATGGGATTAACACCATTATTGCACAATGATTGTAGGTATGAAAATACCATGGTATTATGGCCATCCAATCCCATGTTTGGGATAAAATTCTTACTACAAGGAAAACACTGGATTAAGCAAAATCCTATTTGGTGGCCATGAAATTGTAATCAACAAACTAAATTCACAACTGATGTCAATCACTTTCACACATATATAACCAGAATATCACGCGAAAATGGTGTATATATATGGATGGACGACATGGATAAACACATGCATCAATATGGCGCCGCCCACATGTGTATTGGATTTCAAAATTCAGGGAAATCCCGCAATTGACCAAATGCAATTCCATCCCACCTAATCCCCAGCTTTCCCATCCTTCCCAAATGCTGGATGTAATTTGCATGGGACTGAATGCAATTCAATCTCTCCTAAGCCCCTCATCACTAGACTTGAGATTACAATCCATGCTAAAGAGTGATGAGGAGTTAACTGTTAAACTATCTATCTATCTATCTATCTATATATATATATATATATATATATATATATATATATATATATAATATATATATATATATATATATATAGATCTGTGTGCGCGCGCGCGCCATGAGGGACTAAGAAAAGCCAGCCTAGCACTGAATTCGGTTGTGTTGGGAGAAGCCCGGAGCTCTTCAATCCTTCTCATTTTTAAATAATTTCTGGACCGTTACCTGAAGAATCAGTTATATAACTATTTTACTACTTTCTTTGTTACGAATGATTACTTGGAGCAGTTACTGAAGTGATTAGGTCACCAAGTAATTGTGGTACTTGTGTTTTGCCACCGGTGAGTGGCAGTTACCGTCGTCCCCTACCGTTATTTCAATTGCTTCTACCATTCTTTTAATCATCTTTGTTAGGAAACGGCCATCAACTGTTTTCGTAGTTAGTTGTTAGCTTGCCTTCAGCAATTTTAGCCATCGGTCGTTAGTCGTCCGTTGGCCATAAGTTAAAATTTTAACGGTCGACGACTGAAAAAAATTTCTCTTTATCATACGTAGCATATTCTTGCAGCCGTAATATCTAACATGTTTAGATCGGGTGTAAACGGTTCTGATCCACAGTGAAAATTGTTTGCGTCGTAAGTTAGGCTTATGCACTCATTAAGTGGGCCACAACTGTATGTTGAGTTAAACCAGCGTCTGTTCATTTATTGTAATGGCACGTCCGAATTGACGAGTGGGACGGCCTACTTTTGTGCAAGGTGATCCTGATAACTTGAACCCACCATTTTGATGGCTCGGATTACCTGCATACGTTAGAGAAAAGATGGGCCTGCATGATAAGTTCGCACATGCAGCAAGCTGGAGAGAAATTCTACCTCTGAAACTCATAATAGCAGTTGCTATATTTTCTTTTTAACCATACAAATCCAGGCTGCAGATTGAAGGGTTCTGACCATCCAATCTAGGAGATTTGCGGGGCATCCGTGACTGATGAAGTGGCCCACCATTTCAAAGGCCCAGATCACAAATCTACCATTTCACATGTACATAACCCTATACCTCAACTCGAGAGCCTATTATCCAATGAGATAAAGATGCATTAGAATTTAGAAGGACGATATCAGATCAATCAAAGCATCCAAGGACTGATAGGAAGAGCCTCCTTTCCTAATAGAACGGTCTACGTTCTCCTTCAGATCCTTGATCCTTTCCCTTATCTCGTTCCCTTCATGTCCAACCATTAATCTTCTTATGACCCTCTCTACCTCACCTCTCTCTAGCTCATTCTCTACTGTCATCCCCACCCTCCAAACATGGCTCACCAGCCTAGCATTGATCCCTTGCTCTGCCAAACGTGGCGAACAAAGCATAGGGACCCCCTCACATATGCTCTCTAACGTAGAATTCCAACCATTATGTGTCCAAAACCCTCCCACTGCTGGGTGGGCCAACACATCTTGTTGTGGGGCCCACTTGACGACTAGGCCCCTATTGCGCGTCTCCTCTTCAAACCCTTCAGGCAGCTTGTCACATTCCGAGACACTGACAGATCCAGGCCTAACCACCCACAAGAAGGGTTGCCCGCTATTGGCCAGGCCCCACGCCATCTCTGCAAGATCTGCTCCATCTATCACCCCTGTACTCCCAAAGCTCACGTAGATGACGGACAATGGGGCTTGTTTGGCCAGCCATGCCATGCAGTTATTATCTGGAGTTATCAAGCTGCTGGAATCAGAAGGGCCCACCATGAACTTGTGGAGTGGACCGATCGGGAAGACCGGGATCCGAAGGTCCAGCCGGAGATTGGCCAGTGTGGTCTGTTCAAGGTAGTCTGGAGTGTTGAAAATGAGTCCGGATGAAGCCCTTGTCGCAATGGTCATTGTGACAAACAATTGAAGAATTGCGTCCAAAGTGGATGTAGTGATGATAGGCAAGTCCTTGATTCTGAGGGGTGGGATTTCAGACACTGGGTCTTCCGATTTTAGATCTGGTAAGACATTGAAATTTATTCATGGTTAGAAGAGTCGTATGAATATCGCCGTGTGGCCCATGGTTTTGTTGATCCAGACCATTGACGCCATAGGCCGTGCTGTACGGATGGACTGTTTCCACCAAAAGTCTTCGAGAGAAGAATATCCTAGCCATCCAGTTCTTGTAATTCTTTACAGTTCAACGCCATGCATTCTTCCTAATCGTCTATTTATCTGTCACTGATAGAAAGGCTAGGATTTTCTCGTCGAGTGGATTTTGGGTTTGTGGTCATCCAAATGAAGAAGAACTGGATGGCTAGGATCTTCTTCTCTGGAAGTGGATTCGGTCAAATGTTTCAAGAATTATGATTTAACCAAATAAAGCCTTTGATTAATTAAAGAGCCGTTTACAAAAACCTGCATATTTTTTTGTCTATTTGGGAAAAAATATATCTACCTTGATTTAACTATCCATTTTCTTATCAATTTAACTACCTTATTTTATATGCCATTGTAATTGCATACAGTTTTACAACCCTATTTTATGAAAGGCTAAAATACCCTTCATTTAAAAAATGCCTTTCATTTAAAACATATAATGTACCGGGTAGAGTGGTTGTTAATGTTCAAGGATCCCAGGCTATGGGGCCGATTATGATGTCTGTGAGAAATTCACCCCATTCATATGTTTTGCCAAATCATTTCATGGCATCAGCTCAAAATTGAGGCAATTCCAAAGCTCAAGAGGGCTACAAAACAGAAAACAGTGGAGATTATTTGCTTCCTTGAAACATTTATTGGGCCGCCAGAAGCTTTTGATTAGGTTAATATTTTTGTTCTTTCAATTCATCCTAGTGGTAATGACCTAATCAACAAGTTGGATGACGAATAAACATTACAACTGGCCTTAGGAGGTTTTTAATAGTGGGAGTTCAATCACCATTGTTATCCTGTGGTGTGGAGACTTGAATCTGCCTCATTTATTTAGCTCATGCCCTAAAGTAATTACCCAAAATGGATGGACAGTATTGATAAAACACATATATCATGGTGGGCCCATAGAGCACCATACAATAGCCACCTCGGGACAAGCAGCATATCCCTAGGCAATTTGCATTCCCATCCGAGAGAGTGGATTAGGTGCGATCCCAGTCTCATCGTACATGGTGCTGCCCTGACCGTGGGGCCCACCTTGATGTATGTAATGTGTATCCACACCGTCCATCCATATTTCCATATTATTATAGGGTATGGCTAAAAAATTAAGCCGATCCAAATCCTAGATGGACCAAAACAAAGGAAACAGTAGCATTTGACAATTAGAAACTTCTCATGGGCTACAAAATTTTTAGATCAAGCTGTTATTTGATGCCAGGGTCGCACCTACTCTACTCCACATCCTTGGGAAGTAAGCTAGATGAGGCCCACTATGGTGTTGGTGAAAAATTCATATTGTCCATTTAATTTTTCAAATCCTTTTATGGTCTGATCCTCGAAAATGAGGCAAATCTAATGCTCAAATGAACCATGCTAGGTAAACTGTTTTACTATTCTAAGATTGCCCACTGGTGAAATCTTACTACCGCCCATCCACAATTCAGATTTACCTCATTCTTTTGGCTTATGGCCTAAAATGAGCCTACAAAATGGATGGATAGTTTCGATCAACTGTATACATAACAATGGGCCCCATAAACCCTTTTCTGCGTCATCCCCAAACAATAAGGATAGATTCATGAACATGAGTGCCCTTAAAGGCAAAATAGTCTTTTACAAGCCTTATTTGTGCTTTAGTCTACTTTCCTTGGTCAATATCAAATAGGAAATTTTCTCATCATCTTTTCAAAAGGTTGGCACATTACTTTAAAGGATTTTAAAATTAAGACCAAAACATTGGTGGATATCTCTAAATAACCTTTAATTAAAATACCAAAATGTTCTTTTCAGGGGTAAAATAGCCCAAATGCATTCTCCTTCTCTTTTCTAAAATGTCACAAGTAGAGCATCATAGGTTTAAGAAGGTGTACCCTTTCAATAGATGCAACCTACCATGGTCATTGATGAATAAAAAATTGCCCAATCTAATTATCATGTGAGACACATGAACTAGTATCATGGGTGTATATTGTTTGTTTATAGCACAGCCCACCTGATGATTGAATCATACTTGATTAAAATATCAAAATATTCTTTTCAAGGGTGAAATGGCCCAAATGCGTTCTCCTTCTCCTTCTCTTAGATGTCACAAGTAGAGCATCATGAGTTCAAAAAGTTGTACCCTTTCAACAGATGCAACCGGCCATGGTCATTAATGAATAAAAATAGGCCAATCTAATCATCATGTGAGACACATGAATCAATTTCAGGTGTGTATATTGTTTGTTTATGGTATGACCCACCTTTGAATCATACTAAATTGAATCATACTTAATTAAAATACCAAAATGTTCTTTTTAAGTGTGAAATGGCCCAAATGCCTTCTCCTTCTCTTTTCTAAGACGTCACAAGAAGAGCATCATGGGTTCAAGGTGTACCCTTTCAACAGATGCAACCGGCCATGGTCATTGATCAATAAAAATAGACCAATCTAATCATTGTGTGAGATGCATGAATCAGTTTCAGGTATGTATATTGTTTGTTTATGGTGTGACCAACCTTATTATTGAATCATACTTAATTAAAATACCAAAATGCTCCTTTTCAGGGGTGAAATGGCCCAAATGCCTTCTCCT